>OZ010605.1:17442718-17590218 GCA_963932145.1 Acanthosepion lycidas
CTTTATCAAGAAATAACGGACATTTACAAATATTATTTAGATTAAATTTACGTTAAATTTGTCGATTAAATAAACATTTTTGAAATAAAAATGAATCGACTTCATTTGAGAACAGAAGTTGTTTTAGACTCATACTCGTCTCGGATGAAAGAATCGAAGAGCCGGGTTCGAATTCAAGTCGAATCCATTAGATTCACTTACCTTTAGGAAAGGTATGAATCCTCTTTTTCTCGCTCCAGCTATGGGCAAATAGCGGGACAGATCGGGTTCTATTGCCTTGGATGGCAACTGGTCTACCACAGAAAGAAATGGCAACTTACTGCGGAAAAAAAAATCTGCTTCGTCAGTCATGTATCGAAAGCTACATGATCGCCTAAGCGTGTATCACGCATGGTACATAACTGACTGAATTAATATGATTGCAATTTTTCCCTGTCCAGCTCTGTAGACATGTTGTTAAGCCTATATCTACCAAAGACGAAGTCTCGACATATCAATTACTAGTTTAAAAGTAGTCGGAATCTATTTCCTGCTTCTCCCTTTTGCTGCGGTTGGAGGGTAGATATTTATCATTACCTTCACTCTAACTAAATGTGACTCAAAGCTGAGTTTAAAGAGGCAGGCCTACGCATACACGTGACTAGGGGAAAATTACTCAAGCTCCCATGGTCCTCAGGTGCTGGAGATTAACCCTAACCCCATCTCGAATTAGAAGTATTCCTTGAAGAGAAGATCTCTGTCGATTAAGGACATTATATTGAATTTTAAATTCCGTTGGGTTTTGACGGCTGAAGTGTATTCGACCGAGAAAAGCAACACTTCGGCTGATAATTTAATTTCACGTTATGAGATATATGTGTGTGCAGAAGTTCTCAGCTCTCTCTTTGTGAAAACTTAATGCACAATTGGAAACCGGTTTTTAGCTGGAAACTTTTAATATCAACCCCTATAGTTGACTAATGTCCATCTCTAGCAATGGTAGGCATTCGAGCCGAATTGAAAACAATAAAATCTAAGAAATCTAATATTGCTTGTCAAGACGGAAAGATCCTCCTTACTTCAAAGATTGACGCAATGCAATCTTCTATTTCCCCACAAATGTGCCGGATTAATTTAATCTCGGTTAATCTCTACAATAGCTTAAAGCATTTGTTTTCGGCTTGTCAGTCAGTGAAACGCCATCACATGACACACGTTTGGGCGATCATGTCTCTTTCGTGTCATGACTGACGAGGCAGAAGATTTTTCCGTAGTAGGATGCTATTTCTTTAAACGTAAACTGGTTGCCAACGAAAACTATAGCCTGTCTTGCTATTCAACCGATAACAAGCGGATAAAGAAATGGAGTCATACACGGGTATTTGCGCTTAAGTGAATGTAACAAACCCGACTGGAATTCGAACCTTCTGATTTCTCATTCCAAACTGTTACCGATTAAACCACACTGAACATCCTTTTGGTGTGTAGATGAGCGTAAGATCTTTATTAGTAACTCAAGGAATCATAATACAAATTATTTATTTGATGTTAGAGTCATACAAACAGAATAATAAAGTAAAATCTAACATTTTATTAACTCTCTAAACAACGTGAAACTTAGTCAGCATTATTTTTCTCATATACAAAAATATTTTCAAGTTAATGATTGTAACCAATTGTGCAGTTTGCTAATCATGTGAAAAATGTGAGCGGTATTTCTTTTTGAAGTGGTTGGATGTAAAATATTTGAAGTATCTAAGTTAAAATAATTCAGCTCAACCTAACATTTAAATTGTTCACGTCTTAATTTTATGTCGATTTAAAAACATTTCCATGCGATATAAAGTTTATAATTTATGCTATGAACCAATGCTAACAAATTTGGCTACTTTTGAAACATAAGCGAAACTATTTTTTTTTCAATTTCTTTAGTTATGAATTTAGGGGCTATTTTTCAAAAACCAGCGCCCCATAATTTTGAATTTTACGACTGTCAAATGTCGAAAGTCTAACTAAATTTTAAATATTTTTCGGCATAACTTTTCAAAATTACTTTTTAAAAGCCCTATACTACTAAATTTTGAAATTCATTAGTTAAAACGTTTGGAAACTATTTTTGAAAAACCAACGCTATTAAATTTGAAATGTTACTACTTGCGACATTTTATGCAACCAGTAATAATAAATTTTTACTTTCTCTACTTGCAACTTTTTGAAGCTAGTTTTAAAATAAGCTGAGCTATCTTTGCCTATAATGGAATTTCAGTACAAAATTTATTAACGCTGATTTTTTTTTTCAAAATGTCGCTCAATTCGTAGCTTATTGTCCATTCTGGTAATACGGCAAAAAATAATTTTTTACGACTTAACACTCACCTCTCAATGCTTCCATTCAACATCGTTATTGCAATTAAAAGTCTGGGAACCATTAGCCTTTTTTTAAAAATTGAAACTAGCAGAGCAAAATGTTTTTGTACAATTAGAAATGTTTTTTAAAAAAGTTTTTTAAAAAAAGACTTGAGTCAAACTATTAAGAGTAGTATGACGACTAGTTTGAATCCACTTAGAAGGACCGAGTTGTCGTTTTTGTCACTATTTTCATATCAGACCGAAGAGTCTCAGTCGATAGAGATGGGGTATTGTAAATATTTACACTATTTACATTGTTCAGACTGTTGTCCTCACCTTTGTTATCATATTCACAACACATAGGCCAGTGGATAAAAGTGTTGGTTGAAGTAATCCTGTGACTCGACCCAAAGAGTTTCTGAGTTCAATACCTGAAAAACTTCACAAAAGTTACTGAATGGCAATAATTGACACTTGGATAATCCAGAAAAAGGCATGGTACATGAAACAAGAAAAATCTACCCAAGTAGACGAAATAAAGGTTTCGGTTCGAAATTTCAACGGATATCACCTGAAGAAGGCCTGAGCGTACAACGGCCAAAGCGCCGTGAATATGCTAATAAAGATGAGGACAACAGTCTGAATAATGTAAATAGTGTAAATAGCCTTATAGAAATTGTGGTAATATTATCAAATGATACGATGAAACGGTTTTAATAGTGTGTATATTTTTTTTAATTTTTTTTTTTTTTACCGAGACATTCTTTAAATCGATTGCCGAAAATGCTTAGAGTTGTTTTGGGAGGAGATCGCTAAAGAAAATTGGGTAGCGTGATCCTTATTTCAGAAAATAAAAAATCTTTATAGGACACACTAATGTTGTTTTTATCACACGATTCCGGACATTACCCACACGTTGTTTTTTCACAAAACCATATCAGTGAATATCACCACTTATCTATCTTATATAGTATTTGTGAGTTGCGGCGAAACCCCAAAAGTTACTAACTGCCAATATATATATATATATATATATATATATATATATGTATGTGTGTGTGTGTGTGTGTCGTCGACTTTATCTCGTATCCAAGATTTTAATTACTTGTTTGCTGATCACTTCCGCTATGATGATGGTGTTGAAGACTTCAATTCATCAACAACATGCAGATTCAGATCTAGATGCTTCCAGTTTCACCAAAATCTGCTTCCATCATCCATTCCCTATCGCCGTTTGGCTTTGCAAGAGTTCGTTGGATTAAATAAAATCAGAGTAGAAGAAAGTACCGATTGCGTGAAATTGTTTAAGGTGCCAGGGAGTGACCCACACACTTGATTACATGACCTTCGTCTACGGCACATATGGAATTCGTCATGAAGAACCCAGTTATAAAAATGCAACGGACTGCCGCTGACACTGTTATAATTTCGAGTGATAAAAAGTATGTCCTATTAATAAATAAAAGTCTATTAGTCCTTCATATATATATATATATATATATATAGTTGATATCCATATTTAAGTAGGCGCACTATTTATTTTAAACATTTTCATTTGCGTTTACGGGTCTAAATATTCGGGAAGTCTTATTAAAGAAAAATGCACCCCCCGACAGGATCCTTTAATAAGATTTCTCGAATATTCAGTCCGGTAGACAAAGTAAAATACTGTTTAAAATAAACGGAACGTGTACTCAAATATGAGTATCCATCAAAATCACGTTTGAAGTGATCAAAATATGTCGGATTAATGAATAAAAGAAATTGCTTTGTTTACGTTTCAGATACTAAAATGAGCAGTTATGAACTTTTGGGATGGGCTTAAAGGCAGCATACAAATTTGCTTAATCAAGGCCCTCTTTCTTGCCGAGTCGGATCTAACGACAGTTTCTCCTGCAAAAGGGAACACAGATTAATATCCTGTCAGAGTTCGATTTTCTCTGCAATAAGAATTCTCAAAAATTCAGACTCGTAGAAGAATTAAAAAACGGAGTATCTATGAGTATTCACTAAAAATAACGTTTAATATATATATATATATATATATATATATATATATATATATATTCAGACATATATTGTTAAATATAACAGACAACGAATGTCTATTATGTTTGATCATGAACCGTTCCAATCTTCGTTTAGTGGCTTTATTTTCGGGTGAAAATAAAGAAAAAGACTGTCCAACATTTGGATATTTTTTTATTAAGCTGTTCCTCGTTCTAAGCTTTCGGCTCACATAATCGAGAAGCAGCAGAATAAAAAAATATCCAAATGTTGGACAGTTTTTGTCTTTATTTTCTCCCGAAATTTAAGCCACTATACGAAGCTTAGAACGACTCATGATCAAATATAATCGACATTCGTTGTCTGTTATATTTAACAATATATATTTGAATAATGATCTGCTGTCCAATACACTAAATCCTATTTATTCTTTATCTATCTATCTATCTATATATATATATATATATATATATATATATATATATTCTTTCTCTCTCTCTCTCTCTCTCTCTCTATATATATATATATATATATATATATATATATATATATATACATACATACATACATACATATATATATATATATATATATATAGAGAGAGAGAGAGAGAGAGAGTGAGAGAGAGAGATAAAATTTAAGAAACAGCAGATATTTTATATATAGTACTCAATATTAAAATGATATTAAAAATAAAGCGTTAATAATATTAGATGAAAAGATTACATAAATTTAAATATTAATTTTATCCCGACTTCGAATTTTCTTGGAAAATTTAAATGGTATTTCCAATTTATTTTCAATTTGAAAAAAATTGAAAATACCGTTTAAAAGCACAACCTTTGAAGACTGGAAGTTTTACCAAGAAACTTCGAAGTCGGGATAAAATTGATATTTAAAAGTTAAGTAATCTTTTCATAATTAAGATTTAACTATGAAATTGCAAACAATCTTTCATTAAGTTGTTATCAAGATAGGTTTTAATACACATAAATGTGTCGAGTTCGGTGCCACCTATCATTGTAATGCTAAATCAAACAGAATATTTAAAATTCTTAAATTATGTAAATTATTATATGCAATTAATTAAAAGGCAAGAAGACTCTTTTTATAGATTATTTCTTTTTTTTAGAATAGAAAAAAAACATCAGTGCTAAATATATCACATGTCTCTTCACGTATTTTAAACAGACAATATTTATCTGACGAAACAATATCAAATCTTTAATGAAAGACATGACAAATATGAAAATAATTTCGACACCTCGGCCCTTCTTAGGTGGAACTGTGTTGTACAATTGCATTACGAAGATAAAGTTGTTTGACAAATTGATGTACATATTAATGTGTGTGTACAGCTAGAAGTGGTAGAAATATTTTCATTTTTGTACCTATGTTTATAGACAAGAATGTGTGGTTCCATATACAAAGTAAAAATGTGTTCTACATGAAACATGTATAAAAAAAAATGGTATATACATATATGTATATAGTTATTGTTTATATGAATGTAGGCGTATCTGTGGTAAGCATTTGTAAATATTTGTTATGTATATACTTGCATATTCATTTATATATATTCATAGAGAGGTATGAAATAAAAGACATATTGTGAGTCACATTTCGTCACTGTTTGAATTCACATATATGAAGCATGCATACGGTTTTATATATATATATATATATATATGTGTGTGTGTGTGTGTTACTTCAAAAGTTATTTTTATAAGATACGTGTATTTGAGTAGACGCTGCATGTATTTTAAACGGTAATTATTTCGTCTATCGGCTTACGTAATCGAGAAAACATAAAGAAAACGTGACCATCTGCTGGATTTCGTTTTGTTAAGTTTTCTGGGGTACGTAGGTCGGTAGACAAAATGAATAGTTTAAAATAAAGGGGACATTACTTGCATTATTTACATTATTCGAACTGTTATCCTTATCTTTCTAGCCATATTCACAACGTTTCGGCCGTTCACTATTTATATTATTCGGACTATTGTCCTCATCTTTGTCGCCATATTTATTACAACGTTTCGGTCGTTGTACGCTCCGGCCTTCTTCAGGTAGTTGGAATGTCGAACTGAACCCTTTATTTCGCTCACTGGGGTAGACTGTTCTAGTTCCACGTGCCATGTTTAATGGATGTCAGTTATCTCCTGTTAATTCCCCTCTCCAAGTCCTCCACCGGCTTAACCGGGTATTGAAATCACAATCTTTGGGTTCTGTTGCTGGATCCAACGCCTTTATCCACTGTGCCATGTGTCCAATGAGCAAAATAAAGGGTTCAGTTCAACATTCCCACCACCTGAAGAAGGCCGGAGCATACCACGGCCGAAACGTTGTGGTAAATATGGCAACAAAGATGAGGACAATAGTCCGAATAATGTAAATAGTGTACATAATACCTTATCTCAGAAATATAGACAGATACAGTTTCGGCCGTTGTACGATTGGAATTTCGGACCGAACCCTTTATTTCGTCCATCGGAGTAGATTATTCTAGTTCCACGTGCCATGCCCCTTCCAGTGAGTAGACCCAAAGAGTTGTGAGTTCAATACCAGTCTACATCAGTGGTGAATCAAAACTTGGTGAGTTGAGTTAAAGCAAAATAATTGAAAGATCCGGAAGAGGCATGGCATGTGGAACTACGACAATCTAACCTGGAGATGTATAAAGGTTTCGGTTCGAAAGCCCAATTACCTGAAGAAGGCTGGAGCGTACAACGACCGAAACGTTGCGAATATGGCAATGAAGATGAGGATAACAGTTCGAAAAATGTAAATAATGCAATTAATCAAATACCTCATCTCAGAGATATAGGCAGAAAAAGGGGGACATCTATTCAAATACATGCAACTACTAAAAATAACTTTTGAAGAAAAAATATGTCGGATTAAAAATAAAATCTCTGAATTCTTTAGAATATGTGTATATGTGCGCGTGCGTGTGTGTGTGTACGTGTGTGTGTGTGTGCGCGCGCGTGTGCGTGTGTGAAAATATAAAGAACAAATAGAAAACATTTATTCCGATCCATATTTGATCGGTATTTGATTCCAATTCATATATATATATATATATATATATATATATATATATATATAAATATTTAGGCGGCACTTTTTCATTAATGCATGTTTCATTAAATAATATAGACAAGTTTTGTCTATTTTAAGTAAATTCCTTTCATATTGTCAAATAAGCTTTTTAGCACCTAGGATATCCAACTTAATTATTCGCAATTGTTCTTCCCCGCCTGTTAGCGATTTGCAGAAAACCAACATAGTTTACAAATTCAAATGCACTCTGGGAGATTGTATCTCCAACGGATCAAATAATATTTATGTTGCTCACACCACAAACTCGTTTCTGTTGAAACCTAACATGAACAAAATAAACTATGAAAACTTCACAAATATACTTAAATGCTTATAGTTGATAACAGGAGCTATTATTGGTTCATAGCAACGGCTTTCCATACTTAACACTTTTCTTCATTTTCACTCTCACGTGCTCATGTGTGACGTCATGAACCGCAATGCGATATTTTGTTTCCTGCGTTTCATATGCACGAATTTATCGTTGCATAGCAATTTTCCATACAAACAAAACAAACTATCATTGTCGCAATGTCGGCATAACCATTCTAAAACAAAAATTAACATCTTTGTTAATAATTTATTATTTAATTTATTGTAATGTACTTGTAATCTCTGATTATGGCTTATGTAAGCCGAAAGTTTAGACAAGATTAAGAATAAAAACATGTATCAACATAGCGATTTTCTTTCGTGTTTCAGTGATAATGCTAAAAAGTTTATTCAACAATATGAAAGGAATTTACTTAAAATAAATAGACAAAACTTGTCAAAATTATTTAACGAAACATGCATTAATATATATATATATATATATATATATATATATATATATATATATATATATATATATATATATATATATGTATGTATGTATGTATGAAAAAATGCTGCCTACATACACACAATATATATATATATATATATATGTATGTATGTATGAAAAAATGCTGCCTACATACACACAATATATATATATATATATATATATATATATATACCGGTTGTAACAGCAAAATTGTCTGAATCGTGTAACTGCATACGATAATTGTTCAGCCCACGAAATGTTTAATATAAAAAATCCACTAAACTAAGTGAGTTAAGGTTTTCAGATAAAACGTTTAGCTATCTTGACACCATTTGTCGTAAGAATCACTGAAAAACCCTTTGACCTATTTACCTAGAAAGAGAACAAGTTAAAATCGTTTGGCATCAGCTGCACTATGTCTTCCCAACTGAGCAATGGTGAGAGGAAAAAGATCATTCAGGCCTTCAGTAATGGTATCAACATTCATACTCTGGCTTCCATCTTCAAAGTCCATTCAAGAACCATCAAGAGGAAAAAAAAAGAGGAAACAGTACAGAGGAAAACTGGATCAGAAGGTTACAACAGCAAAAGGAATGATAATTACAACTTAGAGCTAAATACATTCTTATTGTTCAAAAAAGAGTCAAATAGTGTTATAAAAACCTCGGAAAATTCCAGTAAGTTATCTTTAATCATTTCTAAAATAAAACGTTTCAAAACTTAATCTAAGAGTTGAACAATTTTGCTTTTACACGATTTGGATAATTTTGCTGTTAAACCCAGCATATATATATATATATATATATATATATATATATATATATATATATATATATCCTTGTACAAATTAATTGAAACAAAACGAATAATTCCGTTATTATTTACTTTTTTTTTTCATTTTTCCAATGAAAGATGACTCAGTGCACATGTTAGTATTTCGTATGTCCATTCAACGAAGTCGTTCCTTGCAGATTGACCACAGATACTTTCTTGGTGTAACGTCCATCGAAAACAATGCCCGTAGGACAACTAATCGACAGTCGAGACAATAGTGTCTGGGCGTGATGAAAATCTGATGCAATCACAGATGACGCAAAAACAAATTTCATCATACACCTCGAAAATAGATTCATATTACTGCATACCACTGCAAATTACTTAATCTCAGGAGGAAAAAAGTAAACGATTACACCCTTCACCCTGTCTAAAACGTATGGTGAAAGGAAACTAAAGCGGTTGTTTCAATGAATTTGAACAAGGGTTTATATATATATATATATATATATATATATATATATATATATATATATATCAGGAAAAATTTAAGGTAGGTATATATATATATATATATATATATATATATAAGGTAAGTATTTGAGCTACAACGAAGGTCTTGTTCTTCAATAGATTTTGAGAACGCGATTTCAAGATTAAGCGACTTGTCTTAGACGTAAGACAGTAAAGTATGTTGATTATACAGAAAGCAATCTTTTTTCTTTACTTTCAGAAGCAAAATATATAGTAAAAGGAACATTTGATAATCACAGGACATATTGAAGGCAAGAGGTAATGAAGAAAGACCTACAAAGGCCAGGAAATTGTGGAGAGATATTATCGCCCACGTGCTGAAGGGACACGCTACATAGAAAAAGAACCTTATTTCGCAGAAACTTCTGATGAGCACACGCACATTTTTTTTTAATCGTTTTACTCCAAGCAAAGCAAAAATGCCGCCAGGACAAGGGTGGGAGTTGCAGAGAAGGAAAAAGAAGACGAAAATATTTGTGACTTAAGAAGACGAAATCATATTCCGCTATCCTCTAAAACTTCGTCAATCAACAAAGTTGAAAATTATGAAAAGAAATGTCAAATACGTAGAAAATCGAGAACATCCATTGCAATGTTTGTACGAAATTCGAATTGCAATTATTTTATTCAATGTTATAAAATCCTGACAATTTCTTTCATTAGATTTAAATTCCAACCATTCACTTCAATTGTTCAAAATTCTAACCATTTGTTTCAATGCCACAAAATTTAATTTGATACTTATTAATCTCGAGTCCAGGATACATCGAAGGGTTTTCAATATTCTTTACGAAGAAATAACGGTGTGAGCTTTTAACAAGATCATTTAGATTAGAGTTACGTTAAAGTTGTCGATTGAAAATAAATTTTTGAATTAATAATAAATCTATTTCATTTCAGAACTGAAGTTGTTTGAGACTAATTCTCGTATAAAAAAAATATATAGCATTAATATTTGCCTTGAGTAATCGATAACATGATTACAAATTTCTTTTTCCTTCTCCAGCTATCGTAGTCTTTTTAGTTAAGCCGCTGTCTATCTAAGATGAATTCTCAACATATCGATTAATAGTTTAAAACTCGTCGGAATCTATTTCCTGCTACTCTTTTTTACGGTTAAAGGGTAGATATTTACCCTTACACCAATTCGAACAGAATATAACCCAGGGCTGTTTAAAGTATGAGTTCATTTGCTTTAAAAGTTCAGGCTTCTGATTATTTGCTTCAACTGCTCAAAATTCTGACCACTTGCTTCAACAGCTCAAAATTCCTATCGCTTGCTACAATAGTTTAAAATTCTAGTCATTTCATTCAGTTTGACATTCTGACCTTCTGTGTTCAATGGTTCAAAACTCTGTTTTTGTTTAATGAATAAAAATTCTAACATTAGCTTCAGTGTCTCAAATTTCTGTCCATTTCGAACTTTTGACCGTTTGCCTCAATCGGTCAAAATTCTGACCACTTGCTTCAATGGCTCAAAATTCTGAACACTTGCTTCTGTAGTACAAAATTCTGATCATTTCTTTCTGTGCTACAAAATTCTAAACATTTCTTTCAATTGTTCAAAATTCTGACCATTTCCTTCAATGAAGGAAGTGGTCCAAATTTTGAACAATTTGGACCACTTCCTTCAAAAGTTAAAAATTCTGATCATTTCTTTCAGTGCTACAAAATTCTAACCATTTGCTTCAGTGATTCAAGATTCTGACCATTTTTTCAATCCTTCAAAATTCCAACTATTTGCTGCTATCGCTCAAAATTCTGACCATTTTTTCAGTGGTTCAAAATTTTGACCATTTGCTTCAACAGTTAAAAATTCTAATCATTTCTTTCAGTGCAACAAAATTTATACTTTTCTTTCAATTGTTGAAAATTCAATAGTTCAAAATTTGGACTACTTGCTTCAAAACTTCAAAACTCGTCAGTGCTACAAAATTCTGACCACTTGCTTCAATGGCTCAAGATTCTGACCATATTTTCAGTGTCTCAAAATTCCAACCATTTGCTCCCATTGCTCAAAACTTTGACCATTTACTCCAAGACACTTAATGTTTCTTCTTAAGGGTGTATGATGCCACAATTTTACATAGAACAGTAAATAATAGAACAATCCAATGAGCTTTTGCACAAAGACGTTTTGTAGAGTATAATTTTATTGATTTTTCTAATACTTTTACGCCATACATAGAAATATAATTACGCACATTCATATTATATCTAACCTCGCGGTCTTACGGCCATATGACGTTACTATTTAAATGTAACAAACTCGAAATTAATTACTCTTCAGATGTACATGCAATACAAATCTACAAAAGTATTCCTGGTTGAATTGAGTAATTCACACGAAAGAATGGATCACCACTCCCCCATGAATGAAGTTTTTTTGAGGTGACGGTGGCAGTTCTACCTTTGTGAGATATGATTCGCTTGATAGTAATATATTAATCTCCTAATATTTTAAATGAAAAACGTAATAATAAAATTCCAATCCAAATTTTTAATACTATTGTTCACCCAATACAAGGCCCAAGAGTCACTCAAGGTAGAGGGTTACTGTGTGGTGTTGTATGAGTGAAAAAAGGCAATAAGTGAAATTCATAGGTTGATGCAGGAAAGATAAAGGTTTTTTTGGGGGGGGTTGTTGTTTTTTTAAGCGTTTCACCCTAAGCAAGGCGGGAAGCCACAAGGACGCAAGGGGTTACAGAAGATTTGGAACAAGATCAGATAGGAGTGATAGAGGAAAGAATGAGGAGAAGGATAGTGGATAGATCAAGGCAACTGGAGATGTCGATTAACATTACATCTGAATAGTTGGAGATTATAGCTCTCAGGGAAACTGGAATAGAGAAGGAAGTTCCACAGGCGAGAGGTGCGAGATATGAAGCTATTGGAGTAGAAGAGACGGCTACATTTAATAGTTGCAACAGTGAAAGAGTGAGAGCGGGATGCCATCCTCATAGGGCGCTTGAATCCATGAAGTCTGGGAACCAGCGAATGCAGCTCCTCGGAGCAATTACCATGAAAGTATTTGTAAAAAAAAAGGAAGAGAGAGGCGACGGCGCGTCTGTAGGAGAGCGACTGTAGACGAGATGCCAGAACAGTGCCAATTATATTGCATATCTGCCTCTGGATCTTATCAAGAACTCCGAGGCAAACAGATGGGGCTCCAGACCATATATGGCAGCAATACTCCATGCAAGGGCGAATTGTTGATTTGTAGATCTGGAGGATCTATTCCGGGGAGAAAAATTTCCTGGCGCGGCACAGGGAGCCAACATTCCTTGCGGTGGACGAAGCAATTGACTCAATGTATTTGTTCCATCTCAGGTCAGCAGTCAACGTGAGACCGAGCAGCCGCAGAGAGTTGCTCTCGATAAGTTGAGCGTCAGACATTCTAATGGAGGGCAGGGAAGGATAACCGTAGACTTGAAGAGGTCAAGATTGTAGTTACGGGGTAGTTATTGAAAAGTTCTTGGCTCTGACCATTTCTCCAGATCTAACCAACTGGTTAAGAATTTTAGATGTTTTTTTTTGTTTTTTTTTCCTTCTTAGTCAGGCCTACAACTTTTCAGTACACCTTGTATTTGCGAGCTTAAGATAATCCGTGGGTTAGAATAATTTTAGACATAAGTAAATCTTCGCGTTTGTTTCTTAAGTTTAAAATAACTGATAATTCTATGTTCTGTTTCCCCTGAAACTAGAGAAGTGTTTCCTAAACTTTTTTCATCCTTGCCCTAGCTAAACATCTCCAAAAGACTGATGTCCCTCCAGTCACATGTTATTCTTGTTCATAAAGTAAACTCCTATTCACATAAACGAAGCCTAAAAGGCCATTAATTTAGTCTGAACATTCAAAGCAACTGGAATCCATGAAAAAAAATAAAGGTCATTTGAAGTACAAAATTCACTGTTAATAAATCATTCCCAAATTGCCTCCCCTTAAAAATAAAATTAACCCCTGCAGAGCGTGCACCCCACGTTGGGAACAACAGGTCTAATACATAGAGATAAAGTAATTGCCCATCTGTATGTGTTGATATATATATATATATATATATATATATATATATATATATATATATATATATATATATATATATATGGTTGAAGTCAACTCGTGACCGCGTAAGATCATCTCCTGTGCTCAAACTTTTTTTTAATTTTTTACACATTTTAACTATCATGACTTCGTCGCTGATGACATCTCAATTGGCTTTTAAGACCCGCAAGAGTCTTGTAGTTCTTCCCACATTGCTGACATGTCAGTTTTCCTAGCGCAGCTTGCCATTCTGAATGCTGGAGATATGGAAATGTCGTGTGACTCCTCTGACTGATGGACACACTTTATGGCAGCTTGTACAAGTATGATCATCGGGGAAGTCATATTGGTAGTTGACATCACGATGACTCCCAGTGTAGCTGAGTAGACTTGCTTTTGAAAAACAAATGCGATCACATTAATCATATGTAAGAGACTAGTTGGATTTGCGTTCTGTTGACGCTTCTCATTAATCCGTCTGCACGTTTTTGTTATATATATATATATATATATATATATATATATATATATATATATATATATATATATATATATATATATATATATATAAAGCCTCTCAGTGTTGACTTCAATGTTCACTTTTATATTTATATTTAGATACGCTCTATCTCTGATATTGAGCACTTTATCCCATAGATATAGCAAAACTTAAAACTATATTTCTTTATATATATATATATATATATATATATATATATATATATATATATATATACTACAACATTGCCATGCCGTTTAATATGTCATTTTTCTAACAACAGCTCGATTAAAACACAAGCCAAATGTTGACTACTGATCACGTGTCGTAGAACAGCGGAATCACAATATTATATCTGTATTATTAAATATCTATGAGCATTTGTGTTTACAGATAAACCTATGGACCTATATTGCTTTTAAGTTGCGACATTCATGTATTACATACTTTAGATCATTTTAATTTACACCTCCCCTCAACATTATCCTCTTCCTATTGGGATAGCGAAAGATGACTTCCATAAAATATACAAAGGATTAAAAAACAGGAAAATCTCGTTAGAATCAAAGAAATGACTGCTGAACTACTACGTAATACTAATTCTCTTATACGGTAGTAAATGCTGAACAATTTTCTCACTGATGAAGAGAAGACTCGAAGCAACGGAAATGTGGTTCTACAGAAGGATACTGAAACTGTGCCATGTGTCCTTGATAAAGGCGTTAGTTAGATCCAGTGACAGGACCTAAAAGAGTGTGAGTTCAATACCCAGTTAAGCCGGTGGAGAGCTTGGAGAGGGGAATTAACAGGAGATAACTGATAACTGACATCCATTAGACATGGCACGTGGAACTAGAACAGTCCACCCCAGTGAGCGAAATAAAGAGTTCAGTTCGACATTCCAACTACCTGAAGAAGGCTGGAGAGTACAACGGCCGAAACGTTGTGATAATATGAAAAGATGAGGACAATAGTCAATAATGTAAATAATGAACTGTAGATCTCATTGTTTTTTGTTGTCTAAAAATAATTTAGTTTAAAAAAAAATCTTTCCAAATTCTTCTTATTATTGGATTTTGAAACAGTCTCTCTTCAAAATTATAGAATTTTTTACGGTTCATTGCACTTCCGACTTCTTTTTGAATTTTATGATTTTCATTTTGTGTGGCGGAGCGAATCACATTGACGTTTTATACTTTTTCTATCTTGAAAAATAAATACAGAAAAATGAAAAGAATATAAGAATGCTTTCATTTGAAATTAAAAAACTGAAACAAGATATTTTTTTAATTTAGACTCTAGAGCTATTGTTATTTAATACTTTTTTGAGATTTAAAAAAAATCTATAATATTGTTTTAATAATTTTATTCACGCTATTTACATTGTTCGGACTGCAGTCTTCATCTTTGTTAGCATATTCACAACGTTTCGGCTGTTGTATGTTCTGGCCTTCTTCAGATGGCTGAAATTTCGAACTGAAACCTTTATTTCATCAACCGGTGTAGATTGTTCTAGTTCCACATGGCGTGCCTCTTCCGTTTCAGTTTCAGTTATTTCCCTTTAGTAACTCAACTCTCGTGTATCATTTTTGTCTTATAAATAGATTGAAAAGTTTCAGTCTTAATCGATTACGAGGTAAGCCATTTTTAGTTTTAGTCCGTGAAAACTACACTCATCAATAAAACAGAAATCCTAAAATGATAAAATGCGTCGACACAAATCAATGGTTATTCCAAATACCATTATATTGAGTATTAAGTAACTCCTGCCATCATTATTGTTAAATTGCTAATGTTATTAAATTAGTCTTACTGTCGGAATTTATTTATTCCTACTCTCCTTATTACTCCTATACTCTTTATTAAGTTATTCCTACAAACATTATTGTTAAAATTCGAATGTAATTAAATTACCGCTACTGGCGGAATCCATTTATTTCTCCACCCCTTAATAAATTACAACTACACTCCTTATTAAATTACTCTTATCACCATTATTGTTAAAATTCAACTGTTATTAAATTCCACTTTCTGCCATAATATATTTAAGTATTAAATTATTTATTTAATTAGTATTATTATTAGTAGTAGCAGTAGTAGTATTATTATATAATTCTATATGAAGATAAAATATGAATATTTTATAAGTAACATTATTTTTACATAATATGCATATTTAAATATTCTAATATTTACCATAAGATTATATATATATATATATATATATATATATATATATATATATATATATTGTGTGTGTGTATTCAGGCAGCATTTTTCATTGATTCATTATTAATATACTCAAGTTTCGTCTATTTATTTTAAGTAAATTCCTTTCATATTGTTTGATAAGCTTAATAACATTATCATTGAAAGACGAAAGAAAATCACCATATTTCTACATATTTTTTTAATCCAATCTAAGCTTTCGGCTTACATAAGCCATTATCAAAATGACAATTACATTACAATATGTTAAACAATACACGGACAAAACATAATGATAGTTTGTTTTTGTTTACATGGAAGATTTCCAAACAACGACAAAGTCGTACAAACAAAACGCTGGAAGCGAAAATCGCACGGCAGCATGACGTCACGCATAACCACGCGAGTGTGAAAACGAGAAGTATTAAGTATGGGAAGCCATTGGTATAACCCAATGGCTTCTGTTACCAATTATAGGCATTTAAGAATATTTGTGGAGATTTCATAGTTTATTTTGTTCAGGTTAGGTTTCAACTGTTTTATGTATATAACTTCAAGAATTTTTAGCTTTTGTTTATTGTTTTCATGTTTAAGTATAGTTACGAGAATTTTCCGGAATTGTGTACGCGGCCAGATATGTTGTTTTAAATGCCTAAAAATATTAGAGTTATCATTCAAATGTAGTGTCAAGCGTCGTGAAAGCGAGTTTGTGGTGTGACCAACATAAATATTATTTAATTCGTTGGAGAGACAATCTTCCAAAGGGCACTTGAATTTCTAAACTAAGTTGTTTTTTTTTTCAAATTGCTAACCGAGGGAGAAGAATCATTGCGAATAATTGAGTTTGATATACTTGATTTAGTGTAATATATGATTAACTTAATTTTTTGCTAGGATCTGTTGTAGATATATTACTATTTACTAATTTTTTAGTATATTTTCATCTTGTTTATAATTAGTATGCATTTGATTATAATATAGGACATTAATATGTTTGAGATTAGTAGAAGCAGTATTATGTTCTATTTGCTTAGTATTGAGATTTCTAAGAAAGCATATTTGTTCATCAACTATATAGTTTGGAAAGCTATTATAAATAAGTGTTTGTTTTATATTCTTTAGTTCACTGTGAAAAACCTGTTTTGTGGATGAATTAGTTTCTGCACGATGTATTAGATTTTTTATAATTGCTATTTTGTAGTAATATGGACATTCGCTCTTGCAGTTAAGTGTACATGAATTTATGCTGGTAGGTTTTTTGTATGACGAAATAGTAAATTTGTTATTATTTTTGTTTATCACTATGTCAAGGAAGGAAATTTTATTAGTAGTATTGAGTTCATACGTGAATTTAAGGACAGAATTATTTTGGAATCGTTTTTGAAGTTATTCATCTGTATTTTAAACTAACATAAGGATATCCTCAACGTATCTTAGGTAGATGGATGGATTTTTTAAAATCTGAAAATTTCTTATTTTCGAGGTTCGACATGTAGAAATTGCTAAGTACTGAACCATACGGACCCAGTACTGAACCCATAGAAACACCATCACGTTGTATATATATTATCATTATTATGATCTAAGAAAGGGACTTCAGTAGTACAAGCTAATAGTAGTTTCCGTAATATATTAGGATTAATTTTAAGTGGGGGAAAAGATTAAAACTAATCCTAATACATGCATCAATATATATATATATATATATATATATATATATATATATATATATATATTCAACTTTATAACATATGAATGTTATAAAATCACTACAAAAGCAATTTTGTTTCGACATTTCTGGTGTTTTATCAAGTGATGATTTTCTTTTTCATTCAACATCATCACTTGACAAGATATGAAAAGTGTCGAAACAAAATTGCAAATTTTGTAGTGATTATATAGCATTGCTATGATATAAAGTTGGATAAATATTTTTAGCTCTACTCAGTATTGAGCACTCTTTTATCAATAGTGTTTTTGGTTATTGGAATTTTATTCCATGTGTACCAATTTAGAACTGGGTTTCTGGTTCCTTCTAAAGTTTCTTCATTCTCTTTTTCTCTCAGTAGCCCCTTACACCATAGTAGCATTACCGCCTTACTTAGGGTGAATTGTTTAAAAATACATAGTAACCAAATGAAGGCTAGAATTACGAGTTAGTCACTCGAGACTAGAATCCTGAATGAATGATGCCCATATCGTTAGAAAAAGTTTAAATCTTAAATTGATAATATCTGCTGAACTCCAAGGAAACATCAATTGATGATGGCCGCAGTTTATTAACTAAAAGTACAACAACTTAATCTTTCTGGCATAGACAAATGGTTTTCGAGTTCAAATGATAATCGAAAAGCTCTCATGTGAAAGAATAAAAAAATTGAATGCAGTCCTTCTCATCTAGGGAAAAACGGCCTTTTCACAAATAAACGATATGGAAGCAAATGATGTTCGTTCGTCTTTTCACAGCAGGAAGTGAAGGCAATCTTGGAAATTTAAAATAAATCGATTTTATTCCTTTTTCTAACGTTTATATCAAGAATAAAGAAAGTTATACAAAGTGAGTTTATTGCTGAAGGCTCTTTCATGGCCGAGCAATAATAATAGAATTATAAAAGGATACAAGATACATAGATAGATAGATAGATAGATAGATAGATAGATAGATAGATAGATAGATACGAACAGGCTGTGATAGATAGATAGATAGATAGATAGATAGATAGATAGATAGATAGATAGATAGATACGAACAGGCTGTGATAGATAGATAGATAGATAGATAGATAGATAGATACGAACAGGCTGTGATAGATAGATAGATAGATAGATAGATAGATAGATAGATAGATAGATAGATAGATAGATACGAACAGGCTGTGATAGATAGATAGATAGATAGATAGATTCCGGATATTAAGGTGTGATGGATATTGGCTAATTTCACCTAATTTAGATCTGCATCTAACTAAATACCCCAAAGTTATGGAAAGCATATCATAAATTTAATGATGAAATTGAAATAAAACACCATATCAGAATTTTCTTAAGCAGCTGATCAAGCCGCGGTTGATAAACGTTCACGGTAATTTGTAATCTTTAAGGGAAGATGGGATGTTTTATTTTCTGCGTTTGTCATCGTTGGCAATATATATATATATATATATATATATATATATATATATATAATGCCTCCTGGAAATAAACGAATATAAATTTTGAAGGGTTACAACCACATCATATTGAAACACTGATTCTCGTACGATCACCTAACTTCGCTTCCTGGTCACTTGTTTTGCCTGACTTTTCAATCGCCTGATGAACGTTCATGAACGTTCTCAAATTTTAAAGCTTTGAAAAACCAATGACATCCTCGCTTTCGTATATAAACACGTGCAACAAAATAATTCCTACACTGCCTTGATAAATCTCTGCGGACAAAACGCGTCGGCTAAGAATAGTTTTTCCTCTTGTCTCTCATTATTCATTTTATTCCATTACAGCTACACCCTATCAGAAAATAACTTACATGGATTCATGCATATATATATATATATATATATATATACATATATATATATATATATAATATCACCCAAATGTTCGCCAAGGCTCTGGCGGCACACCTCCACTCGATGGTCAACATTTTTGATGATATCTCTACTCATCGATCTCACCAATATGCCTTATTATCTCATCCTTCAGCTCTTGAATGGTTGTTGGTTTGTTGGCATAGACCGTACTTTTGAGATGACCCCAAAGGAAGAACTCTAAAGGCTTCAAGTCGCACGATCGTGGTGGCCAAATGACTTCGCTGTTTCGAGAGATGATGCAACCTGGGAGCTTCTCATTGCATATCTGTTTGAAAATCCATCTTCGTAATAGGCTTCGATAACTTTAAAACGTTGTTTGATTGTTAATCTGTCCTCGGTTGAAATTGCCAAAAACTTCAGTTGATAATGTAAAAAAAATAAATAAATAAAATCATTAGCCGCTTAAAGTAAATTCAAATTTAAAATAAGTCCAAGTTATGGAACACCATATATATATATATATATATATATATATATTTGAGTGTGTATGTGATAGAAATTTTGGATGGATTTGAATAATCATTTATCGTTGATCATCGAGTATAGAAGACTATTTAGCACTCACCAGCAATGCGCATCCACTACCGAGAATAGAACACGGACCATTACGATTAATAGAATTTTTACTACAGATTTGAATAATCATTTATAGTAATTCATCGAGTGCAGAAGAGTCCTCAACAGAAAGCAGAAAGCACTGGGCAGCCGTTTCGTCCTATTTGGGACCAATAAGCAAAGCGCATCCACTACCGAGAATCGAACTGGGACCATTACGATTAATAGAATTTATTGTGGAGATTTGAATAATCATTTATAGTAATTCATCGAGTCTAGAATAGGCTTCAACAGAATGCAGAAAGCACTGCGCGGCAGTTTCGTCATATTTGGGACCAATCAGCAATGCGCATACACTACCGAGAATCGAACCCGGACCATTACTATTAATAGAATTTATTGTGGAGATTGGAATAATCATTTATAGTAATTCATCGAGTCTAGAAGAGTCCACAACAGAAAGCAGAAAGCACTGGGCGGCCGTTTAGTCCTATTTAGGACCAATCAGCAATGCTCATCCACTACCGAGAATGGAACCGGAACCATTACGATTAATAGAATTTTTTCTACAGATTTGAATAATCATTTATAGTAATTCATCAAGTCTAGAAGAGTCCTCAACAGAATGCAGAAAGCTCTGGGCGACCGTTTCGTCCTCTTTTGGACCAATCAGCAATGCGCATCCACTACCGAGAATCGAACGCGGAGCATTTTAATTAATATAATTTATTGTGGAGATTTGAATAATCATTTATAGTAATACATCGAGTCTAGAAGAGCCATCAACAGAATACAGAAAGCACTGGGCGACCGTTTCGTCCTATTTGGGAACAATCTGCAATGCGCATCCACTACCGAAAAACGACCCCTGACCATTACGATTAATAGAATTTTTTGTGGAGCTTTGAATAATCATTTATAGTAATTGACCGAGTCTAGAAGTGTCCTCAACAGAATGCAGAAAGCACTGAGCGGACGTTTCGTCCTATTTTGGACCAATCAGCAATGCGCATCCACTACCGAGATAGAACCCGGACCATTACGATTAATAGAATTTTTTGTGGAGATTTGAATAATCATTTATAGTAATTCATCGAGTCTAGAAGAGTCCTTAACAGAATGCAGAAAGCACTGGGCGGCCCGTTTCGTCCTATTTGGGACCAATCAGCAATGCGCATCCACTATAGTGGATCGAACCCGGACCATTACGATTAATAGAATTTTTTGTGTAGATTTGAATAATCATTTATAGTAATTCATCGAGTCTAGAAGAGTCCTTAACAGAATGCCGAAAGCACTGGGCTGCCGTTTCGTCCTATTTGGGACCAATCAGCAATGCGCATCCATTACCGTGAATCGAACCCGGACCATTACGCTTAATAGAATTTTTGTTGAGATTTGAATAATTTTTTATAGTTATTCATCCTGTCTAGAAGATTCCTCAACAGTATGCAGAAAGTACTGGTAGGCCGTTTCGTCCTATTCCGGACCAATCAGCAATGCGCATCCACTACCGAGAATCGAACCCTGACCATTACGATTAATATAATTTTGTGTGAAGATTTGAATAATCATTTATAGTAATTCATCGAGTCTAGACGAGTCCTCAACAGAATACAGAAAGCACTGGGCGGCCCGTTTCGTCCTATTTGGGACCAATCAGCAATGCGCATCCACTATCGTGGATCGAACCCGGACCATTACGATTTATAGAATTTTTCGTGGAGATTTGATTATCATTTATAGTAATTCATCGAGTGCAGAAGAGTCCTCAACAGAAAGCAGAAAGCACTGGGCAGCCGTTTCGTCCTATTTGGGACCAATAAGCAAAGCGCATCCACTACCGAGAATCGAACCCTGACCATTACGATTAATAGAATTTATTGTGGAGATTTGAATAATCATTTATAGTAATTCATCGAGTCTAGACGAGTCCTCAACAGAATGCAGAAAGCACTGGGCGGCCCGTTTCGTCCTATTTGGGACCAATCAGCAATGCGCATCCACTATAGTGGATCGAACCCGGACCATTACGATTAATAGAATTTTTTGTGGAGATTTGAATAATCATTTATAGTAATTCATCGAGTCTAGAAGAGTCCTTAACAGAATGCCGAAAGCACTGGGCTGCCGTTTCGTCCTATTTGGGACCAATCAGCAATGCGCATCCATTACCGTGAATCGAACCCGGACCATTACGCTTAATAGAATTTTTGTTGAGATTTGAATAATAATTTATAGTAATTCATCGAGTCTAGAAGAGTCCACAACAGAAAGCAGAAAGCACTGGGCGGCCGTTTAGTCCTATTTAGGATCAATCAGCAATGCTCATCCACTACCGAGAATGGAACCGGAACCATTACGATTAATAGAATTTTTTCTACAGATTTGAATAATCATTTATAGTAATTCATCAAGTCTAGAAGAGTCCTCAACAGAATGCAGAAAGCTCTGGGCGACCGTTTCGTCCTCTTTTGGACCAATCAGCAATGCGCATCCACTACCGAGAATCGAACGCGGAGCATTTTAATTAATATAATTTATTGTGGAGATTTGAATAATCATTTATAATAATACATCGAGTCTAGAAGAGCCATCAACAGAATACAGAAAGCACTGGGCGGCCGTTTCGTCCTATTTGGGAACAATCTGCAATGCGCATCCACTACCGAAAAACGACCCCTGACCATTACGATTAATAGAATTTTTTGTGGAGCTTTGAATAATCATTTATAGTAATTGACCGAGTCTAGAAGTGTCTCAACAGAATGTAGAAAGCACTGGGCGGACGTTTCGTCCTATTTTGGACCAATCAGCAATGCGCATCTACTACCGAGATAGAACCCGGACCATTACGATTAATAGAATTTTTTGTGGAGATTTGAATAATCATTTATAGTAATTCATCGAGTCTAGACGAGTCCTCAACAGAATGCAGAAAGCACTGGGCGGCCCGTTTCGTCCTATTTGGGACCAATCAGCAATGCGCATCCACTATAGTGGATCGAACCCGGACCATTACGATTAATAGAATTTTTTGTGGAGATTTGAATAATCATTTATAGTAATTCATCGAGTCTAGAAGAGTCCTTAACAGAATGCCGAAAGCACTGGGCTGCCGTTTCGTCCTATTTGGGACCAATCAGCAATGCGCATCCATTACCGTGAATCGAACCCGGACCATTACGCTTAATAGAATTTTTGTTGAGATTTGAATAATTTTTTATAGTTATTCATCCTGTCTAGAAGATTCCTCAACAGTATGCAGAAAGTACTGGGAGGCCGTTTCGTCCTATTCCGGACCAATCAGCAAAGCGCATCCACTACCGAGAATCGAACCCTGACCATTACGATTAATATAATTTTGTGTGAAGATTTGAATAAGCATTTATAGTAATTCATCGAGTCTAGACGAGTCCTCAACAGAATACAGAAAGCATTGGGCGGCCCGTTTCGTCCTATTTGAGACCAATCAGCAATGCGCATCCACTATCGTGGATCGAACCCGGACCATTACGATTTATAGAATTTTTCGTGGAGATTTGATTATCATTTATAGTAATTCATCGAGTCTAGAAGAGTCCTCAGGATAATGCAGAAATCACTGGGCTGCCGTTTCGTCCTATTTTGGATCAATCAGCAATGCGCATACACTACCGAGAATCGAACCCGGACCATTACGATTAATAGAATTTATTGTGGAGATTTGAATAATCATTTGTAGTAATTCAAGTAGTCTAGAAGAGTCCTTAACAGAATGCCGAAAGCACTGGGCTGCAGTTTCGTCCTATTTGAGACCAATCAACAATGCGCATCCACTACTGTGAATCGAACCCGGACCATTACGCTTAATAGAATTTTTTGTTGAGATTTGAATAATTTTTTATAGTAATTCATCGAGTCTAGAAGAGTCCTCAACAGAATGCAGAAAGCAGTGTGCAGCCGTTTCGTCCTGTTTGAAACCAATCAGCAATGCGCATCCACTACCGAAAATCCAACCCGGACCATTACGATTAATAGAATTTATTGTGTAGATTTGAATAATCATTTATAGTAATTCATCGAGTCTAGAAGAGTCCTCAACAGAATGCCGAAAGCACTGGGCTGCCGTTTCGTCCTATTTGGGACCAATCAGCAATGCGCATCCATTACCGTGAATCGAACCCTGACCATTACGCTTAATAGAATTTTTTGTTGAGATTTGAATAATTTTTTTAGTTATTCATCCTGTCTAGAAGATTCCTCAACAGTATGCAGAAAGCACTGGGCGGCCCGTTTCGTCCTCTTTTGGACCAATCAGCAATGCGCATCCACTACCGAAAATCGAACCGGGACCATTACGATTAATAGAATTTATTGTGGAGATTTGAATAATCATTTGTAGTAATTCAAGTAGTCTAGAAGAGTCCTTAACAGAATGCCGAAAGCACTGGGCTGCCGTTTCGTCCTATTTGGGACCAATCAGCAATGCGCATCCGCTACCGAGAATCGAACCCGGACCATTACGATTAATAGAATTTATTGTGCAGATTTGAATAATCATTTATAGTTATTTATCGAGTCGAGAAGTGTCCTCAACAGAATGCAGAAAGCACTGGGAGGCCGTTTAGTCCTATTCGGGACCAATCAGCAATGCGCATCCACTACCGAGAATCGAAACCTGACCATTACGATTAATATAATTTTGTGTGAAGATATGAATAATCATTTATAGTTATTCATCCTGTCTAGAAGATTCCTCAACAGAATACAGAAAGCACTAACCGGCCGTTTCGTCCTATTTGGGACCAATCAGCCATGCTCATCAACTGCCGAGAATCGAACCCGGATCATTACGATTAATATAATTTTTTGTGGAGATTTGAATAATCATTTATAGTAATTCATCGAGTCTAGAATAGTCCTCAACAGAATGCAGAAAGCACTGGGCGGCCCGTTTCGTCCTCTTTTGGACCAATCAGCAATGCGCATCCACTACCGAAAATCTAACCCGGATCATTACGAGTAATAGAATTTATTGTGGAGATTTGAATAATCGTTTATAGTAATTCATCGAGTCTAGAAGAGTCCTCAACAGAATGCAGAAATCACTGGGCTGCCGTTTCGTCCTATTTGGGAACAATCAGCAATGTGCATCCACTACCGAGAATCGAACCCGGACCATTACGATTAATAGAGTTTATTGTGGAGATTTGAATAATCATTTGTAGTAATTCATCGAGTCTAGGAGAGTCCTTAACAGAATGCCGAAAGCACTGGGCTGCCGTTTCGTCCTATTTGGGACCAATCAGCAATGCGCATCCACTACCGTGAATCGAACCCTGACCATTACGATTAATATAATTTTGTGTGAAGATTTGAATAATCATTTATAGTAATTCATCGAGTCTAGAAGAGTCCTCAACAGAATACAGAAAGCACTGGGTGGCCGTTTCGTCCTATTTTGACCAATCAGCAATGTGCATCCACAACTGAAAATCGAACCCGGACCATTACGATTAATATAATTTTTTATGGAGATTTAAATAATCATTTATAGTAATTCGTCGAATCTAGAAGAGGCCTCAACAGAATGCTGAAAGCACTGGTCGGCCGTTTCGTCCTATTTGGGAACAATCAGCAATGCGCATCCACTACCGAGAATCGAACACGGACCATTACGATTAATATAATTTATTGTGGAGATTTGAATAATCATTTATAGTAATTTATCGAGTCTAGAAGTGTCCTCAACAGAATGTAGAAAGCATTCGGCGGCCCGTTTTGTCCTATTTGGGACCAATCAGCAATGCGCATCCACTACTGAGAATCGAACCCGGAGCATTACGATTAATAGAATTTTTTTTGGAGATTAGAATAATCATTTATAGTAATTCATCGAGTCTAGAAGTGTCCTCAACAGAATGCAGAAAGCTCTGGGCGACCGTTTCGTTCTATTTAGGACCAATCAGCAATGCGCATCCACTACCAAGAATCGAATCCGGAACTTTACGATACAACGCAAGCGTCATTCCACTGGACCAACGGGCCTCGGTACGAAGAAGGAACTGACTAGACACGATATAGCTCCGCTACTCACTAAATTCCGATGCTGATAATCTTCCATGTTTACTTAAGCCAACGCATTGTACCCCAAAAGCCACGTCTTCTTTACCCAACCTCCTCTCTCCAGAATATTAGAAGCTGGATCAAGCACGGATATACAAATGATAGAAATCAAATCTAGTCAGTTTGAGTAAAATGAAATAGCGGGCGACTAGGACAGAATGATTGTTTTCGGCTATAAAACTTTGCATATCTGTTAAGTTTATTTGCCACGATTAATGTTGTTTTTGTAACCTTTACATTATATTAAATATTTACTAATGCAATGATTCTATTTTGCATATTAACCGTATATTTATGTAGTACAGCTGAACGGCCATCTTCGCCCATCATCACGATAAAACGCCTGTATCGTGCAGCATAAACCTCAGTTTTCTAGTGATGACGAATGTCTGGTGCGATGTCTTAGGCACAGTAAATGTTGTCAGCAAAACTGTACAGAACACCGCAGTTTCATTAATAAATATTGTTATCGATTACGTAATTGATTACTCTGAAAATGGATCTGAAAAAGCATTAGAGTCTGCAAAAGAATTACCTACAGAATTAGATGTAGAGCCTATATAGGGATATATAAATATAGAGCTCATTTTTATAAGTAACAAAATAAGCAGAAAAAGCAGGTTGTTTGAATATGAGTGCATTGATGTGCTTCCAGATGACACAGAAAAAATATTTATAAATCATATGTTTAATGTAACACACGGTAGAGCTACTAATTTTTTATTAGAGAGATGTGAACAAAGTTTCAATAAGACGTGGGGATTTTTAAATGACCTAAGCCTAAAATATCAGCCAGATAAAAAATAATATCAAAGTAGCATGTCAAGGTTTGGAGGATAAGTTATGGTACCAAGAAAATAATGATATTAATGGATGTGATGTCTTCACAGAACCGTATATTGTAAAAGAATTATTTCCTGAAGGTGTAAAGCTTCCGAAAGAAGTCGTTAGGTTCATAAAAACTAACAAGTACAGAATAAATCAAGAGAAATCATTGAGAAAAATGCTTACTTATACATATCACTGTGTCAACCGGAGAGAGAAGCTTTGGTAAACTAAAGCTTATAAAAAACATTCTCTGTCTATTTTGTTAATAGAAAATTTTCCTGTAAAGAAGATGAGTGTAGAAAGTGCCATGAAAAGATTTGAAGATCTAAAGTCCAGGAATTTTTTTTTTCTTGTAGGATAATGAACGTTTTCTTTAACTCGTATTAAGTTGCTTATTGTAATAAACTCATTCTTCTACATTTTCAGTGTGTGTGTGTGTGTGTTCGCGCGCTCGTGTGTGTGTGTGTGGATTGTTTTGTTTTACGGCATATCAACCGCAATTGGTTATTTAATGCCGACAAGATTTTTATTGCTGGTATTATTTTTTTTCAAATGTATTGCTGGAAAATTTTTTCCCTTCAAATGTCTATTACTGGTAATATTTTTTCTTCAAAAGTATATCGCTTGTAATATTTTGTTTTTCAAAATGTATAGCTGGTAATTGTTTTGTTTTTTTGTTTTGTTTTTTTTTCAAAATCGTCCTGGGTATGACGATAAACTACGTCCAGCAGCAAGGCCTCTGATCAGGAGGTTTTGAGGGGCATGGAACCAACTCTTAATTGCTGACGTTTCAAAGTCCACCCTGACCCGGGGTGGTAGCACCTGTTAGGGTCCCAGCTATGGGCAAAGCTATGGGAAAATCGTTGACGCCCAAACTTATATAAAAATAGGTTTTAATACCAAAAATACTTTGTAATAAAAAAAATATTACCAGCAATAATTTTTGAAGGAAAAATTATTATCAGCAATACTTAAAAAAAACAAAATACCAGCAATACAAACAGCCATACATTCTCTGAAAAAAATATGACCAGCTTTCGATTTCTTCAAGGAAAAATATTCTCAGAAATAGATTTTTGAAGAAAAACATTACCAGCAATAAAAATTTTGTCAGTATTAAATAACTCATTAAGGTTGATATGACGTAAAATAAAACAAACCAAACCAAATTATTTTCAAAAAAGTGTAGCTGGTAATTTTTTTTCTATTTTTATCTAAAACTGTATTGCTGGTAATAATTTTTTCCTTCAAAAATTTATTGCTGGTAATAATTTTTTACAGAGTATTTCTGGTATTAAAAACTATTTACCCATAGATGGAACCTTAACAGGAGCTACCACCCCGGATCAGGATGGACATGGGAACACCAGCAATTAAGGGGTGGTTCCACGCTCCTCAAAACTTTCTGATCAGAGGCCTTGTTGCTGGACGTAGTTTATCGTCTTACCCAGGACGAGGATGTAGTTTAGTGTCATACCCAGGACGTGTGTGTGTGTGTGTGTGTGTGTGTGTGTGTGTGTGGAAAATGGAATATCGTAAGCGTTTTCCGTCAGGACAAATTACTCAACAAAAATTAATATATATATATATATATATATATATATATATATATTGCTAATCCTCTGTACGTCGGCGTGAGTGTTGGGGCTGTATCTCGGACACAAGAATTTATTTGTGTGTCTGTATGTGAGTGTGCGTGTGTGCGTGTGTGCGTTTGTGTTTGTAAGCGTTTATCACTCGGTTATCTTGGGCGGGAACATTGTTTACAATATTACCTCAGTATATAATGGCGTTAGATCTTCTCGCCTACGTCAGCAATTTCAGTTACGCCTGACAGAAGGCTAAGCGTTTTCTTCTCGATCAACAGTCGCCTGCTTGGCAAGGACAGTCTATTAAAACGTTTGATATAGCCGAGCATTTTCGGTGCCATTATATCTAATGCGTTAATCACGCAAAGTCACGTGACGCCAAAGACGCGATTTACTTACCTTTTGTTTCTGGCTTTCAAGTAATTACTTTTTCCGTTAGCGACAGATTTGATTATTACGCCGGAAGGATACTCTTTCGATTTTATTATGTCGCGTGATGGATTCTTGCGCTAATGGAACTGGAGCTCACAACCAGTCGATATTTGATCAAAAAAAATTTCCGTAAATGAAGGCAGTTGATCCGAATGGATTTAGGTTTTTCTTTAAATGACGACAATGTTTACCTAACTTCCGATTTTTGACGTCCATCCTCTTCAGGGATTAGAATTTCTCTGTGTGTGCGTGCATGCACCCATTAATTTGTTATCATCAGCAAAAACGCTTTTCAGGTTCAACAGATATTTCACTAACTTTGTCAGAAACCTAAATTCACGGGGATTCCATTGTGAACCAAACGCGTTATCAACCGTCTGCGAGATCGTTTACAAATATTGCTCTACAGTTACATATCAAGCATCTCTAAATATATAGAAGGGGTACCGGACCATATATGGCAGCAATATTCTAAGCATAGAGGAATGGTAAATTTATAGATATTTAAGATAGATTCTGGAGAGAAAAATTGTCTTGCACGACATAATTAACCGACTGTCTTTGCAGATGATCTAGTAATGGATTCAATATAGTTTTTCCACTTCGTTTAAGCCGAGAATGTTAGCCAGATACGATGCAATGAGTCAGAAATAATTTTCTCTTTCATTTATCGTCTTTCTTTTCGTTTTTTTTTAATCGGCATCACCCTATGCAAGGCAATAAAGCCACTAAGACAGGGATTACTTGGTATGGAAGCATTAGGAACAGAAACATTAATGATGAGCGGAAATTGTAATCAGGACGACAGTAGATAACGGCGGTGGCAATGGGACTAAAGCTGAGCCGCCAGATCAGGACCAATAATATTGCTGATTCTTCTTTGGGTTTTATCAGGGAGATCAAGGTAAATAGCAAGGAGACCGGACCATAACTAGCAGCAATATTCAAAGCATGGACGAACAATATGAGACACATAGAGTGGACTATGATAAGTTTTTAGCCACTCCTAATTTTGGCTTGTGTAATAACGTATTGTCCTTTTTCAGACAATACCGTGTTAGTATCAAGCTACTCTAATCTATGAATGATAGTTGACTTATATTTTGCAATGAAAGTTCGCGGAAGTAAGGAAATTGGTGAATTTCAACGAGGGCAAATAATAGGATGGCATTAGTGTGGCAAGTCAAATAGAAAAATTGCTAGGTTTTTCCAGGTTAACCATAAAACGGATAATAATATTGTCAAGAAATTTAATGAAGAAGGCCATTGTCATGTGGAACAATGTTCCGGAAGATCAAGCATCGTGTCTGAGTGAACGAAAAGGGCGCTCAAGAAGGAAGTCATCAGAAACCGTCGTCAGAGCGTCAAAGATGTCGCCAACAGCATGGAAATGTCGCCAGATGCGGTGAGAAAGACTCTGAAAGAGCTAGGCTATCAAAAAAGAGTTGCAAGAAAGACGCCTTTGATTTCAGTTGTTAACAGGAACAGGCGTATCGACTGGGCGAGAGAATTCGAGAACAAAGATTATGAATTTTGGCAGTCTGTAATTTGGTCAGATGAAAGTAAATTCTGCAAATATTCGAATTCGAGATTTGGTTTATTCTTGGGGAAATCAGGATTTAGACTTGGAATACTGAATGTCTGCAGGCAACCGTGAAACATGGAGGGATTGGAGTAATGGTGTGTGGCGCTGTCTGGTTTGAATGAAAATCTGAGCTGATTCTTGTTGAGTGGTTTAATCGTCCAAGATACTGTCAAATATTAGAGAAAGGACTACTCCCACTATTTGAAGCCAATCAGATTGACAAGAATGTCTACCTTTTTCAAGAAGATGGAGTGCGATGTCATGCAAGCAAAGTAGCCAATGCCTGGAAGGAATCGCAAGGAATCAAGTCATTGCCCAAAATCCTGACATGAATCCAATAGAGCACGTTTGGGAACATCTTCACCGAAATCACTTCAGTGACAACCCTTAAAGAAACACTGCTAAAGGAGTGGCAAAATATGGATCAAACGATTGTTGATAACTTGAACAAATCCACGAAAAATCAAATACAATCACTGAAAGTAGCAAATGGAGGACCTACCAGTTCCAAATACTGTTTATTTATGGTGAGTTGGGATTACGTAATTAAATTTTGAAATTGGTTGTAATTTATTTCTCCTGGCTAAAAACATTTCTTAGGTCACTGTATGGTCACTACGGCATACCTAGCGGGCATTACGAACAGTTTGTTGCCTGAAAAGGTGGGACGATCTCACAACATCATAGGTAAGCAAGTTATAATCTCCCAGATAATTTTTATTTAATTGTTAGGATAATCTTTTTGCGTATGGTCGTGAATCATTTGAACCAGGATCAACTGTTTCTATTTTGATCTGCTTCTTTTTACAGTGCCATTTTCTTTCAAATCGGTTGTCTATCCAATTGTGTGGTACTTACTTCTAATCTATTGGCCAATCTAAACATCATCAGCAGAACAATTATCTCCCTTTCTGAGAATTAAAATTAAAATTGGGAGAAGTGAATTTAAAAAAAAGAAAATATTAATTAAACAGACAAAATAATCAAATGTACCCATGAACTCTTAAATAAATTTAGGTTCCTGTTGCAATTTATTGGTTGAGAAGCTATTATAGTTGTCATTATTTATACTTGGTCTAATGTCTCCATTTTTGTTGCTCTGTCCATGTCTGTTGATATCTCATCTTGTCCTTTTTTATTACGCATGATAATATTAGCCTTTTCCCTCTAAGGAAACATTTGGCATTCCTTAATCGAACAAGCAATATTTCTTTTGCTTGAAATTTATAAAATCTTTCTCTTAAAACAAATTTTTGGGAAAATAGGTTTCTTGAATCCAGTAGGTGTTATTGTTCTTTCCAGTACTGATGGGCGTTTCCTTCATCCCTTTTTTTTAAGCATTTCACCCCAAGCAAAGTGAGAGTACCACTAATACGCAAAGGGCTACAGAGACTGAAAGTAATGGAAAAGACAGGGTATAGCAGGGATTGAGGAAAGGATAAAAAGAAGAACGATGATCAAGGCATCAGAAGATGTCGATTGACATTACATATAAATGTTTGAAGATTATAATTATAAGGGAAGTAAATACGTGGAAGGGAGTTCCACTGTCGGGAAGTATGAGAGAAGAAGCTGTTGGAATAGAAGAGATGGTTATATTTAATTGTTTCAAAAGCAAACAGGTGGGACCGAGATGCCAGTCTAGTAGCACGCTTAAATTCATGCAATCAGGGCACCAGTGAAATTAGCTTGTCAGAACAAATGTCATGAAAATATTTATAGAAAAGACACAGAGAAGCCACATTACGTTGGTGTGAAAGTGACTGGAGTAGACCACAAGACAAGACTGATCACATTGCATATCCGTCCTTGGATTTTATCAATAACCTCGAGATGAACAGCGGGGATACTAATCTATATATGGCAACAGTATTCAATGCAAGGACGAATGGTAGATTTGTAGATGTGAAGGATGAACTCAGACGAGAAAAACCTTCTGGCACGACACAGAACCAAAGTTTTGCAAAGGGACAACATATTTCCATTACTTTCTCTTTAATCTTGATCATAAGCTTTTGATATTTTATTTAAGGTTGTTCTCTATATTTATAAAAAGCTGGTTGTGCGGAAATTACTTCTGCTTAGAATGATTCTTATCTGCTGGCCAACTTAGTTGTTTCTGCTTAATGATTATTTACACTTGAACAAATGTCTTCATTTTGAATATTATTAATCACAACGTTTCGGCCATTGTGTCCTCCAGCCTCCATCAAGTGACTGTTGAACGGGATAAGTTTTAGAGAATTTCGAACTGAACCTATTGTCCAATCTATGGGAGGAGATGAAATATCTCTCGACGTCATCAGTAGAAAAATCAACACCCATTGTAAGAATTAAAATTAAAATTGCGAAAAGTGAATTAAAAAAAAAGAAAATACTAATTAAATATGCTGAATTTTCTAGGATGAGTATTTACATAATTTACACCCAGAATATTGTCATAACATTTGTCTTTTTTATTACCGCTCCGTTATCTTCTGTGCGAATTTATGGGATGAGCAGCTATCATTATCTACACTCAGACGATTGTTTTCACCTTCATGGCTCTGTCCGTGTCTATGGATATCCTGTCTTTTCCTTTTTTATTACTACTCCGTTATCTTCTGTACGAATTTATGGGATGAGCAGCTATCATTATCTACACTCAGACGATTGCTTTCACCTTCATGACTCTGTCCGTGTCTATGGATATCCTGTCTTTTCCTTTTTTTATTACTACTCCGTTATATTCTGTCCGAATTTATGGGATGAGCAGCTATCATTATTTACACTCAGACGATTGTTTTCACCTTCATGGCTCTGTCCGTGTCTATGGATATCCTGTCTTTTCCTTTTTTATTACTACTCCGTTATCTTCTGTCCGAATTTATGGGATGAGCAGCTATCATTATTTACGCTCAGACGATTGTTCCCACCTTCATGGCTCTGTCCGTGTCTATGGATATCATGTCTTTTCCTTTTTTATTACTACTCCGTTATCTTCTGTCCGAATTTATGGGATGAGCTACTATCATTATCTACACTCAGACGATTGTTTTCACCTTCATGGCTCTGTCCGTGTCTATGGATATCCTGTCTTTTCCTTTTTTTATTACTACTCCGTTATCTTCTGTCCGAATTTATGGGATGAGCAGCTATCATTATCTAAACACAGACGAATTTTTTCGCCTTCATGGCTCTGTTCGTGTCTATGGATATCCTGTCTTTTCCTTTTTTATTACTACTCCGTTATCTTCTGTCCGAATTTATGGGATGAGCAGCTATCATTATTTAGACTCAGACGATTGTTTTCACCTTCATGGCTTTGTCCGTGTCTATGGATATCCTGTCTTTTCCTTTTTTATTACTACACCATTATCTTCTGTCCGAATATATGGGATGAGCAGCTATCATTATCTACACTCAGACGATAGTTTTCACCATCATGGCTCTGTCCGTGTCTATAGATATCCTGACTTTTCCTTTTTTATTACTACTCCGTTAACTTCTGTCAGAATTTATGGGATGAGCAGCTATCATTATCTACACTCAGACGATTGTTTTCACCTTCATGGCTCTGTCCGTGTCTATGGATATCCTGTCTTTTCCTTTTTTATTACTACTCCGTTATATTCTGTCCGAATTTATGGGATGAGCAGGTATCATTATTTACACTCAGACGATTGTTTTCTCCTTCATGGCTCTGTCCGTGTCTATGGATATCCTGTCTTTTCCTTTTTTATTAATACTCCGTTATCTTCTGTCCGAATTTATGGGATGAGCAGCTATCATTATTTACACTCAGACGATTGTTTTCACATTCATGGCTCTGTCCGTGTCTATGGATATCTTGTCTTTTCCTTTTTTATTACTACTACGTTATCTTCTGTCCGAATTTATGGGATGAGCAGCTATCATTATTTACACTCAGACAATTGTTTTCACCTTCATGGCTCTGTCCGTGTCTATGGGTATCCTGTCTTTTCCTTTTTTGTTACTACTCCGTTAGCTTCTGTCCGACTTTTTGTCATGAGCAGCTATCATTATCTACACTCATACGATTGTTTTCAACTCCATGGCTCTGTCCGTGTCTATGGATATCCTGTCTTTTCCTTTTTTTATTACTACTCCGTTATCTTCTGTCAGAATTTATGGGATGAGCAGCTATCATTATCTAAACACAGACGAATTTTTTCACCTTTATGGCTCTGTTCGGGTCTATGGATATCCTGTCTTTTCCTTTTTTATTACTACTCCGTTATCTTCTGTCCGAATTTATGGGATGAGCAGCTATCATTATTTACACTCAGTCGATTGTTTTCACCTTCATGGCTCTGTCCGTGTCTATGGATATCCTGTCTTTTCCTTTTTTATTACTACTCCGTTATCTTCTGTCCGAATTTATGAGATGAGCAGCTATCATTATTTACACTCAGCCGATTGTTTTCACTTTCATGGCTCTGTCCGTGTCTATGGATATCCTGTCTTTTTCTTTTTTATTACTACTCCGTTACCTTCTGTCCGAATTTATGGGATGAGCAGCTATCATTATTTAGACTCAGACGATTGTTTTCACCTTCATGGCTCTGTCCGTGTCTATGGATATCCTGTCTTTTCCTTTTTTATTACTACTCCGTTATCTTCTGTCCGAATTTATGAGATGAACAGCTATCATTATTTACACTCAGCCGATTGTTTTCACCTTCATGGCTCTGTCCGTGTCTATGGATATCCTGTCTTTTTCTTTTTTATTACTACTCCGTTACCTTCTGTCCGAATTTATGGGATGAGCAGCTATCATTATTTAGACTCAGACGATTGTTTTCACCTTCAAGACTCTGTCCGTGTCTATGGATATTCTGTCTTTTACTTTTTTATTACTACTCCGTTTTTTCTGTCCGAATTTATGGGATGAGCAGCTATAATTATTTAGACTCAGACGATTGTTTTCACCTTCATGGCTCTGTCCGTGTCTATGGATATCCTGTCTTTTCCTTTTTTATTACTACTCCGTTATCTCCTGTCCGAATTTATGGGATGAGCAGCTATCATTATCTACACACAGACGATTGTTTTCATCTTCATGGCTCTGTCCGTGTCTATGGATATCCTGTCTTTTCCTTTTTTATTACTACTCCGTTATCTTCTGTCCGAATTTATGAGATGAGCAGCTATCATTATTCACACTCAGACCATAGTTTTCACGTTCATGGCTCTGTCCGTGTCTATGGATATCGTGTCTTTTTCTTTTTTTATTACTACTCCGTTATCTTCTGCCGAATTTATGGGATGAGCAGCTATCATTATCTACACTCATTGTTTTCACGTTCATGGCTCTGTCCGTGTCTATGGATATCCTGTCTTTTTCTTTTTTATTACTACTCCGTTATCTTCTGTCCGAATTTATGGGATGAGCTGCTATCATTATCTACACTCAGACGATGGTTTTCACCTTCATGGCTCTGTCCGTGTCTATGGATATCCTGTCTTTTTCTTTTTTATTAATACTCCGTTATATTCTGTCCGAATTTATGGGATGAGCAGCTATCATTATTTACACTCAGACGATTGTTTTCACCTTCATGGCTCTGTCCGTGTCTATGGATATCGTGTCTTTTCCTTTTTTATTACTACTCCGTTATCTTCTGTCCGAATATATGGGATGAGCAGCTATCATTATTTAGACTCAGACGATTGTTTTCACCTTCATGGCTGTGTCCGTGTCTATGGATATCCTGTCTTTTCCTTTTTTATTACTGCTCCTTTATCTTCTGTCCGTTTTTATGGGATGAGCAGCTATCATTATCTACACACAGACGAATTTTTTCACCTTCATGGCTCTGTCCGTGTCTATGGATATCCTGTCTTTTCCTTTTTTATTACTACTCCGTTATCTTCTGTCCGAATTTATGGGATGAGCAGCTATCATTATCTACACTCAGACGATTGTTTTCACCTTCATGGCTCTGTCCGTGTCTATGGATATCCTGTCTTTTCCTTTTTTATTACGACTCCGTTATCTTCTGTCCGAATTTATGGGATGAGCAGCTATCATTATCTACACACAGACGAATTTTTTCACCTTCATGGCTCTGTCCGTGTCTATGGATATCCTGTCTTTTCCTTTTTTTATTACTACACCGTTATCTTCTGTCCGAATTTATGGGATGAGCAGCTATCATTATCTACACTCAGACGATTGTTTTCACCTTCATGGCTCTGTCCGTGTCTATGGATATCCTGTCTTTTCCTTTTTTATTACTACTCCGTTACCTTCTGTCCGAATTTATGGGATGAGCAGCTATCATTATTTAGACTCAGACGATTGTTTTCACCTTCATGGCTCTGTCCGTGTCTATGGATATCCTGTCTTTTCCTTTTTTATTACTACTCCGTTATCTTCTGTCCGAATTTATGAGATGAACAGCTATCATTATTTACACTCAGCCGATTGTTTTCACCTTCATGGCTCTGTCCGTGTCTATGGATATCCTGTCTTTTTCTTTTTTATTACTACTCCGTTACCTTCTGTCCGAATTTATGGGATGAGCAGCTATCATTATTTAGACTCAGACGATTGTTTTCACCTTCAAGACTCTGTCCGTGTCTATGGATATTCTGTCTTTTACTTTTTTATTACTACTCCGTTTTTTCTGTCCGAATTTATGGGATGAGCAGCTATAATTATTTAGACTCAGACGATTGTTTTCACCTTCATGGCTCTGTCCGTGTCTATGGATATCCTGTCTTTTCCTTTTTTATTACTACTCCGTTATCTCCTGTCCGAATTTATGGGATGAGCAGCTATCATTATCTACACACAGACGATTGTTTTCATCTTCATGGCTCTGTCCGTGTCTATGGATATCCTGTCGTTTCCTTTTTTATTACTACTCCGTTATCTTCTGTCCGAATTTATGAGATGAGCAGCTATCATTATTCACACTCAGACCATAGTTTTCACGTTCATGGCTCTGTCCGTGTCTATGGATATCGTGTCTTTTTCTTTTTTTATTACTACTCCGTTATCTTCTGCCGAATTTATGGGATGAGCAGCTATCATTATCTACACTCATTGTTTTCACGTTCATGGCTCTGTCCGTGTCTATGGATATCCTGTCTTTTTCTTTTTTATTACTACTCCGTTATCTTCTGTCCGAATTTATGGGATGAGCTGCTATCATTATCTACACTCAGACGATTGTTTTCACCTTCATGGCTCTGTCCGTGTCTATGGATATCCTGTCTTTTCCTTTTTTATTACGACTCCGTTATCTTCTGTCCGAATTTATGGGATGAGCAGCTATCATTATCTACACTCAGACGATTGTTTTCACCTTCATGGCTCTGTCCGTGTCTATGGATATCGTGTCTTTTCCTTTTTTATTACTACTCCGTTATCTTCTGTCCGAATATATGGGATGAGCAGCTATCATTATTTAGACTCAGACGATTGTTTTCACCTTCATGGCTGTGTCCGTGTCTATGGATATCCTGTCTTTTCCTTTTTTATTACTGCTCCTTTATCTTCTGTCCGTTTTTATGGGATGAGCAGCTATCATTATCTACACACAGACGAATTTTTTCACCTTCATGGCTCTGTCCGTGTCTATGGATATCCTGTCTTTTCCTTTTTTATTACTACTCCGTTATCTTCTGTCCGAATTTATGGGATGAGCAGCTATCATTATCTACACTCAGACGATTGCTTTCACCTTCATGGCTCTGTCCGTGTCTATGGATATCCTGTCTTTTCCTTTTTTATTACGACTCCGTTATCTTCTGTCCGAATTTATGGGATGAGCAGCTATCATTATCTACACACAGACGAATTTTTACACCTTCATGGCTCTGTCCGTGTCTATGGATATCCTGTCTTTTCCTTTTTTTATTACTACACCGTTATCTTCTGTCCGAATTTATGGGATGAGCAGCTATCATTATCTACACTCAGACGATTGTTTTCACCTTTATGGCTATGTCCATGTCTATGGATATCCTGTCTTTTCCTTTTTTATTAATACTCCGTTATCTTCCGTCCGAATTTATGGGATGAGCAGCTATCATTATTTACACTCAGTCGATTGTTTTCACCTTCATGGCTCTGTCCGTGTCTATGGATATCCTGTCTTTTCCTTTTTTATTACTACTCCGTTATATTCTGTCCGAATTTATGGGATGAGCAGCTATCATTATCTACAGTCAGACGATTGTTTTCACGTTCATGGCTCTGTCCGTGTCTATGGATATCCTGTCTTTTCCTTTTTTATTAATACTCCGTTATATTCTGTCCGAATTCATGGGATGAGCAGCTATCATTATTTACACTCAGACGATTGTTTTCACCTTCATGGCTCTGTCCGTGTCTATGGATATCCTGTCTTTTCCTTTTTTATTACTACTCCGTTATCTTCTGTCCGAATTTATGGGATGAGCAGCTATCATTATTTACACTCAGACGATTGTTTTCACCTTCATGGCTCTGTCCGTGTCTATGGATATCCTGTCCTTTCCTTTTTTATTACTACTCCGTTATCTTCTGTCCGAATTTATGGGATGAGCAGCTATCATTATCAACACTCAGACGATTGTTTTCACGTTCATGGCTCTGTCCATGTCTATAGATATCCTGTCTTTTCCTTTTTTATTACTACTCCGTTATTTTCTGTACGTATTTATGAAATGACCAGCTATCATTATCTAAACATAGACGAATTTTTTCACCTTCATGGCTCTGTTCGTGTCTATGGATATCCTGTCTTTTCCTTTTTTTATTACTACTCCGTTATCTTCTGTACGTATTTATGGGATGAGCAGCTATAATTATTTACAGTCAGACGATTGTTTTCACCTTCATGGCTCTGTACGTGTCTATGGATATCCTGTCTTTTCCTTTTTTATTACCACCCCGTTATATTCTGTCCGAATTTATGGGATGAGCAGCTATCATTATCTACACTCAGACGATTGTTTTCACCTTCATGGCTCTGTCCGTTTCTATGGATATCCGGTCTTTTCCTTTTTTATTAATACTCCGTTATCTTCTGTCCGAATTTATGGGATGAGCAGCTATCATTATTTACACTCAGACGATTGTTTTCACCTTCATGGCTCTGTCCGTGTCTATGGATATCTTGTCTTTTCCTTTTTTATTACTACTCCGTTATATTCTGTCCGAATTCATGGGATGAGCAGCTATCATTATTTACACTCAGACGATTGTTTTCACCTTCATGGCTCTGTCCGTGTCTATGGATATCCTGTCTTTTCCTTTTTTATTACTACTCCGTTATCTTCTGTCCGAATTTATGGGATGAGCAGCTATCATTATTTACACTCAGACGATTGTTTTCATCTTCATGGCTCTGTCCGTGTCTATGGATATCTTGTCTTTTCCTTTTTTATTACTACTCCGTTATCTTCTGTCCGAATTCATGGGATGAGCAGCTATCATTATCTAAACACAGACGAATTTTTTCATCTTCATGGCTCTGTTCGTGTCTGTGGATATCCTGTCTTTTCCTTTTTTATTACTACTCCGTTATCTTCTGTCCGAATTTATGGGATGAGCAGCTATCATTATTTACACTCAGACGATTGTTTTCACCTTCATGGCTCTGTCTGTGTCTATGGATATCTTGTCTTTTCCTTTTTTATTACTACTCCGTTATATTCTGTCCGAATTCATGGGATGAGCAGCTATCATTATTTACACTCAGACGATTGTTTTCACCTTCCTGGCTCTGTCCGTGTCTATGGATATCCTGTCTTTTCCTTTTTTATTAATACTCCGTTATATTCTGTCCGAATTCATGGGATGAGCAGCTATCATTATTTACACTCAGACGATTGTTTTCACCTTCATGGCTCTGTCCGTGTCTATGGATATCCTGTCTTTTCCTTTTTTATTACTACTCCGTTATCTTCTGTCCGAATTTATGGGATGAGCAGCTATCATTATCTACACTCAGACGATTGTTTTCACCTTCATGGCTCTGTCCGTGTCTATGGATATCCTGTCTTTTCCTTTTTTATTACGACTCCGTTATCTTCTGTCCGAATTTATGGGATGAGCAGCTATCATTATCTACACACAGACGAATTTTTTCACCTTCATGGCTCTGTCCGTGTCTATGGATATCCTGTCTTTTCCTTTTTTTATTACTACACCGTTATCTTCTGTCCGAATTTATGGGATGAGCAGCTATCATTAACTACACTCAGACGATGGTTTTCACCTTCATGGCTCTGTCCGTGTCTATGGATATCCTGTCTTTTACTTTTTGATTAATACTCCTTATATTCTGTCCGAATTCATGGGATGAGCAGCTGTCATTATTTACACTCAGACGATTGTTTTCACCTTCATGGCTCTGTCCGTGTCTATGGATATCCTGTCTTTTCCTTTTTTATTACTACTCCGTTATCTTCTGTCCGAATTTATGGGATGAGCAGCTATCATTATCTACAGTCAGACGATTGTTTTCACGTTCATGGCTCTGTCCGTGTCTATGGATATCCTGTCTTTTCCTTTTTTATTACTACTCCGTTATCTTCTGTCCGAATTTATGGGATGAGCAGCTATCATTATCTACACTCAGACGATTGTTTTCACCTTCATGTCTCTGTCTGTGTCTATGGATATCCTGTCTTTTCCTTTTTTATTACTACTCCGTTATCTTGTCCGAATTTATGGGATGAGCAGCTATCATTATCTAAACACAGACGAATTTTTTCATCTTCATGGCTCTGTTCGTGTCTATGGATATCCTGTCTTTTCCTTTTTTATTACTACTCCGTTATCTTCTGTACGAATTTATGGGATGAGCAGCTATCATTATCTACACTCAGACGATTGTTTCCACCTTCCTGGCTCTGTCCGTGTCTATGGATATCCTGTCTTTTCCTTTTTTATTACCACACCGTTATATTCTGTCCGAATTTATGGGATGAGCAGCTATCATTATCTACACTCAGACGATTGTTTTCACCTTCATGGCTCTGTCCGTTTCTATGGATATCCGGTCTTTTCCTTTTTTATTAATACTCCGTTATCTTCTGTCCGAATTCATGGGATGAGCAGCTATCATTATCTAAACACAGACGAATTTTTTCATCTTCATGGCTCTGTTCGTGTCTATGGATATCCTGTCTTTTCCTTTTTTATTACTACTCCGTTATCTTCTGTCCGAATTTATGGGATGAGCAGCTATCATTATTTACACTCAGACGATTGTTTTCACCTTCATGGCTCTGTCTGTGTCTATGGATATCTTGTCTTTTCCTTTTTTATTACTACTCCGTTATATTCTGTCCGAATTCATGGGATGAGCAGCTATCATTATTTACACTCAGACGATTGTTTTCACCTTCCTGGCTCTGTCCGTGTCTATGGATATCCTGTCTTTTCCTTTTTTATTAATACTCCGTTATATTCTGTCCGAATTCATGGGATGAGCAGCTATCATTATTTACACTCAGACGATTGTTTTCACCTTCATGGCTCTGTCCGTGTCTATGGATATCCTGTCTTTTCCTTTTTTATTACTACTCCGTTATCTTCTGTCCGAATTTATGGGATGAGCAGCTATCATTATTTACACTCAGACGATTGTTTTCACCTTCATGGCTCTGTCCGTGTCTATGGATATCCTGTCCTTTCCTTTTTTATTACTACTCCGTTATCTTCTGTCCGAATTTATGGGATGAGCAGCTATCATTATCTACACTCAGACGATTGTTTTCACGTTCATGGCTCTGTCCATGTCTATAGATATCCTGTCTTTTCCTTTTTTATTACTACTCCGTTATTTTCTGTACGTATTTATGAAATGACCAGCTATCATTATCTAAACATAGACGAATTTTTTCACCTTCATGGCTCTGTTCGTGTCTATGGATATCCTGTCTTTTCCTTTTTTTATTACTACTCCGTTATCTTCTGTACGTATTTATGGGATGAGCAGCTATAATTATTTACAGTCAGACGATTGTTTTCACCTTCATGGCTCTGTACGTGTCTATGGATATCCTGTCTTTTCCTTTTTTATTACCACCCCGTTATATTCTGTCCGAATTTATGGGATGAGCAGCTATCATTATCTACACTCAGACGATTGTTTTCACCTTCATGGCTCTGTCCGTGTCTATGGATATCCTGTCTTTTCCTTTTTTATTACGACTCCGTTATCTTCTGTCCGAATTTATGGGATGAGCAGCTATCATTATCTACACTCAGACGATTGTTTTCACCTTCATGGCTCTGTCCGTGTCTATGGATATCGTGTCTTTTCCTTTTTTATTACTACTCCGTTATCTTCTGTCCGAATATATGGGATGAGCAGCTATCATTATTTAGACTCAGACGATTGTTTTCACCTTCATGGCTGTGTCCGTGTCTATGGATATCCTGTCTTTTCCTTTTTTATTACTGCTCCTTTATCTTCTGTCCGTTTTTATGGGATGAGCAGCTATCATTATCTACACACAGACGAATTTTTTCACCTTCATGGCTCTGTCCGTGTCTATGGATATCCTGTCTTTTCCTTTTTTATTACTACTCCGTTATCTTCTGTCCGAATTTATGGGATGAGCAGCTATCATTATCTACACTCAGACGATTGCTTTCACCTTCATGGCTCTGTCCGTGTCTATGGATATCCTGTCTTTTCCTTTTTTATTACGACTCCGTTATCTTCTGTCCGAATTTATGGGATGAGCAGCTATCATTATCTACACACAGACGAATTTTTACACCTTCATGGCTCTGTCCGTGTCTATGGATATCCTGTCTTTTCCTTTTTTTATTACTACACCGTTATCTTCTGTCCGAATTTATGGGATGAGCAGCTATCATTATCTACACTCAGACGATTGTTTTCACCTTTATGGCTATGTCCATGTCTATGGATATCCTGTCTTTTCCTTTTTTATTAATACTCCGTTATCTTCCGTCCGAATTTATGGGATGAGCAGCTATCATTATTTACACTCAGTCGATTGTTTTCACCTTCATGGCTCTGTCCGTGTCTATGGATATCCTGTCTTTTCCTTTTTTATTACTACTCCGTTATATTCTGTCCGAATTTATGGGATGAGCAGCTATCATTATCTACAGTCAGACGATTGTTTTCACGTTCATGGCTCTGTCCGTGTCTATGGATATCCTGTCTTTTCCTTTTTTATTAATACTCCGTTATATTCTGTCCGAATTCATGGGATGAGCAGCTATCATTATTTACACTCAGACGATTGTTTTCACCTTCATGGCTCTGTCCGTGTCTATGGATATCCTGTCTTTTCCTTTTTTATTACTACTCCGTTATCTTCTGTCCGAATTTATGGGATGAGCAGCTATCATTATTTACACTCAGACGATTGTTTTCACCTTCATGGCTCTGTCCGTGTCTATGGATATCCTGTCCTTTCCTTTTTTATTACTACTCCGTTATCTTCTGTCCGAATTTATGGGATGAGCAGCTATCATTATCAACACTCAGACGATTGTTTTCACGTTCATGGCTCTGTCCATGTCTATAGATATCCTGTCTTTTCCTTTTTTATTACTACTCCGTTATTTTCTGTACGTATTTATGAAATGACCAGCTATCATTATCTAAACATAGACGAATTTTTTCACCTTCATGGCTCTGTTCGTGTCTATGGATATCCTGTCTTTTCCTTTTTTTATTACTACTCCGTTATCTTCTGTACGTATTTATGGGATGAGCAGCTATAATTATTTACAGTCAGACGATTGTTTTCACCTTCATGGCTCTGTACGTGTCTATGGATATCCTGTCTTTTCCTTTTTTATTACCACCCCGTTATATTCTGTCCGAATTTATGGGATGAGCAGCTATCATTATCTACACTCAGACGATTGTTTTCACCTTCATGGCTCTGTCCGTTTCTATGGATATCCGGTCTTTTCCTTTTTTATTAATACTCCGTTATCTTCTGTCCGAATTTATGGGATGAGCAGCTATCATTATTTACACTCAGACGATTGTTTTCACCTTCATGGCTCTGTCCGTGTCTATGGATATCTTGTCTTTTCCTTTTTTATTACTACTCCGTTATATTCTGTCCGAATTCATGGGATGAGCAGCTATCATTATTTACACTCAGACGATTGTTTTCACCTTCATGGCTCTGTCCGTGTCTATGGATATCCTGTCTTTTCCTTTTTTATTACTACTCCGTTATCTTCTGTCCGAATTTATGGGATGAGCAGCTATCATTATTTACACTCAGACGATTGTTTTCATCTTCATGGCTCTGTCCGTGTCTATGGATATCTTGTCTTTTCCTTTTTTATTACTACTCCGTTATCTTCTGTCCGAATTCATGGGATGAGCAGCTATCATTATCTAAACACAGACGAATTTTTTCATCTTCATGGCTCTGTTCGTGTCTGTGGATATCCTGTCTTTTCCTTTTTTATTACTACTCCGTTATCTTCTGTCCGAATTTATGGGATGAGCAGCTATCATTATTTACACTCAGACGATTGTTTTCACCTTCATGGCTCTGTCTGTGTCTATGGATATCTTGTCTTTTCCTTTTTTATTACTACTCCGTTATATTCTGTCCGAATTCATGGGATGAGCAGCTATCATTATTTACACTCAGACGATTGTTTTCACCTTCCTGGCTCTGTCCGTGTCTATGGATATCCTGTCTTTTCCTTTTTTATTAATACTCCGTTATATTCTGTCCGAATTCATGGGATGAGCAGCTATCATTATTTACACTCAGACGATTGTTTTCACCTTCATGGCTCTGTCCGTGTCTATGGATATCCTGTCTTTTCCTTTTTTATTACTACTCCGTTATCTTCTGTCCGAATTTATGGGATGAGCAGCTATCATTATCTACACTCAGACGATTGTTTTCACCTTCATGGCTCTGTCCGTGTCTATGGATATCCTGTCTTTTCCTTTTTTATTACGACTCCGTTATCTTCTGTCCGAATTTATGGGATGAGCAGCTATCATTATCTACACACAGACGAATTTTTTCACCTTCATGGCTCTGTCCGTGTCTATGGATATCCTGTCTTTTCCTTTTTTTATTACTACACCGTTATCTTCTGTCCGAATTTATGGGATGAGCAGCTATCATTAACTACACTCAGACGATGGTTTTCACCTTCATGGCTCTGTCCGTGTCTATGGATATCCTGTCTTTTACTTTTTGATTAATACTCCTTATATTCTGTCCGAATTCATGGGATGAGCAGCTGTCATTATTTACACTCAGACGATTGTTTTCACCTTCATGGCTCTGTCCGTGTCTATGGATATCCTGTCTTTTCCTTTTTTATTACTACTCCGTTATCTTCTGTCCGAATTTATGGGATGAGCAGCTATCATTATCTACAGTCAGACGATTGTTTTCACGTTCATGGCTCTGTCCGTGTCTATGGATATCCTGTCTTTTCCTTTTTTATTACTACTCCGTTATCTTCTGTCCGAATTTATGGGATGAGCAGCTATCATTATCTACACTCAGACGATTGTTTTCACCTTCATGTCTCTGTCTGTGTCTATGGATATCCTGTCTTTTCCTTTTTTATTACTACTCCGTTATCTTGTCCGAATTTATGGGATGAGCAGCTATCATTATCTAAACACAGACGAATTTTTTCATCTTCATGGCTCTGTTCGTGTCTATGGATATCCTGTCTTTTCCTTTTTTATTACTACTCCGTTATCTTCTGTACGAATTTATGGGATGAGCAGCTATCATTATCTACACTCAGACGATTGTTTCCACCTTCCTGGCTCTGTCCGTGTCTATGGATATCCTGTCTTTTCCTTTTTTATTACCACACCGTTATATTCTGTCCGAATTTATGGGATGAGCAGCTATCATTATCTACACTCAGACGATTGTTTTCACCTTCATGGCTCTGTCCGTTTCTATGGATATCCGGTCTTTTCCTTTTTTATTAATACTCCGTTATCTTCTGTCCGAATTCATGGGATGAGCAGCTATCATTATCTAAACACAGACGAATTTTTTCATCTTCATGGCTCTGTTCGTGTCTATGGATATCCTGTCTTTTCCTTTTTTATTACTACTCCGTTATCTTCTGTCCGAATTTATGGGATGAGCAGCTATCATTATTTACACTCAGACGATTGTTTTCACCTTCATGGCTCTGTCTGTGTCTATGGATATCTTGTCTTTTCCTTTTTTATTACTACTCCGTTATATTCTGTCCGAATTCATGGGATGAGCAGCTATCATTATTTACACTCAGACGATTGTTTTCACCTTCCTGGCTCTGTCCGTGTCTATGGATATCCTGTCTTTTCCTTTTTTATTAATACTCCGTTATATTCTGTCCGAATTCATGGGATGAGCAGCTATCATTATTTACACTCAGACGATTGTTTTCACCTTCATGGCTCTGTCCGTGTCTATGGATATCCTGTCTTTTCCTTTTTTATTACTACTCCGTTATCTTCTGTCCGAATTTATGGGATGAGCAGCTATCATTATTTACACTCAGACGATTGTTTTCACCTTCATGGCTCTGTCCGTGTCTATGGATATCCTGTCCTTTCCTTTTTTATTACTACTCCGTTATCTTCTGTCCGAATTTATGGGATGAGCAGCTATCATTATCTACACTCAGACGATTGTTTTCACGTTCATGGCTCTGTCCATGTCTATAGATATCCTGTCTTTTCCTTTTTTATTACTACTCCGTTATTTTCTGTACGTATTTATGAAATGACCAGCTATCATTATCTAAACATAGACGAATTTTTTCACCTTCATGGCTCTGTTCGTGTCTATGGATATCCTGTCTTTTCCTTTTTTTATTACTACTCCGTTATCTTCTGTACGTATTTATGGGATGAGCAGCTATAATTATTTACAGTCAGACGATTGTTTTCACCTTCATGGCTCTGTACGTGTCTATGGATATCCTGTCTTTTCCTTTTTTATTACCACCCCGTTATATTCTGTCCGAATTTATGGGATGAGCAGCTATCATTATCTACACTCAGGACGATTGTTTTCACCTTCATGGCTCTGTCCGTTTCTATGGATATCCGGTCTTTTCCTTTTTTATTAATACTCCGTTATCTTCTGTCCGAATTTATGGGATGAGCAGCTATCATTATTTACACTCAGACGATTGTTTTCACCTTCATGGCTCTGTCCGTGTCTATGGATATCATGTCTTTTCCTTTTTTATTACTACTCCGTTATCTTCTGTCCGAATTTATGGGATGAGCAGCTATCATTATTTAAACTCAGACGATTGTTTTCATCTTCATGGCTCTGTCCGTGTCTATGGATATCTTGTCTTTTCCTTTTTTATTACTACTCCGTTATCTTCTGTCCGAATTTATGGGATGAGCAGCTATCATTATCTGAACACAGACGAATTTTTTCATCTTCATGGCTCTGTTCGTGTCTATGGATATCCTGTCTTTTCCTTTTTTATTACTACTCCGTTATCTTCTGTCCGAATTTATGGGATGAGCAGCTATCATTATTTACACTCAGACGATTGTTTTCACCTTCATGGCTCTGTCCGTGTCTATGGATATCTTGTCTTTTCCTTTTTTATTACTACTCCGTTATATTCTGTCCGAATTCATGGGATGAGCAGCTATCATTATTTACACTCAGACGATTGTTTTCACCTTCATGGCTGTGTCCGTGTCTATGGATATCCTGTCTTTTCCTTTTTTATTACTGCTCCTTTATCTTCTGTCCGTTTTTATGGGATGATCAGCTATCATTATCTACACTCAGACGATTGTTTTCACCTTCATGGCTCTGTCCGTGTCTATGGATATCCTGTCTTTTCCTTTTTATTACTACTCCGTTATCTTCTGTATTAATTTATGTGATGAGCAGCTATCTTTATCAGACGATTGTTTTCACCTTCATGGCTCTGTCCGTGTCTATGGATATCCTGTCTTTTCCTTTTTTATTACTACTCCGTTATATTCTGTCCGAATTCATGGGATGAGCAGCTATCATTATTTACACTCAGACGATTGTTTTCACCTTCATGTCTCTGTCTGCGTCTATGGATATCCTGTCTTTTCCTTTTTTATTACTACTCCGATATCTTGTCCGAATTTATGGGATGAGCAGCTATCATTATCTAAACACAGACGAATTTTTTCACCTTCATGGCTCTGTTCGTGTCTATGGATATCCAGTCTTTTCCTTTTTTTATTACTACTCTGTTATCTTCTGTACGAATTTATGTGATAAGCAGCTATCATTATCTACACACAGACGAATTTTTTCACCTTCATGGCTCTGTCCGTGTCTATGGATATCCTGTCTTTTCCTTTTTTATTAATACTCCGTTATCTTCCGTCCGAATTTATGGGATGAGCAGCTATCATTATTTACACTCAGTCGATTGTTTTCACCTTCCTGGCTCTGTCCGTGTCTATGGATATCCTGTCTTTTCCTTTTTTATTACTACTCCGTTATCTTCTGTCCGAATTTATGGGATGAGCAGCTATCATTAACTACACTCAGACGATGGTTTTCACCTTCATGGCTCTGTCCGTGTCTATGGATATCCTGTCTTTTCCTTTTTTATTAATACTCCGTTATATTCTGTCCGAATTCATGGGATGAGCAGCTATCATTATTTACACTCAGACGATTGTTTTCACCTTCATGGCTCTGTCCGTGTCTATGGATATCCTGTCTTTTCCTTTTTTATTACTACTCCGTTATCTTCTGTCCGAATTTATGGGATGAGCAGCTATCATTATTTACACTCAGACGATTGTTTTCACCTTCATGGCTCTGTCCGTGTCTATGGATATCCTGTCCTTTCCTTTTTTATTACTACTCCGTTATCTTCTGTCCGAATTTATGGGATGAGCAGCTATCATTATCTACACTCAGACGATTGTTTTCACGTTCATGGCTCTGTCCATGTCTATAGATATCCTGTCTTTTCCTTTTTTATTACTACTCCGTTATTTTCTGTACGTATTTATGAAATGACCAGCTATCATTATCTAAACATAGACGAATTTTTTCACCTTCATGGCTCTGTTCGTGTCTATGGATATCCTGTCTTTTCCTTTTTTTATTACTACTCCGTTATCATCTGTACGTATTTATGGGATGAGCAGCTATAATTATTTACAGTCAGACGATTGTTTTCACCTTCATGGCTCTGTACGTGTCTATGGATATCCTGTCTTTTCCTTTTTTATTACCACCCCGTTATATTCTGTCCGAATTTATGGGATGAGCAGCTATCATTATCTACACTCAGGACGATTGTTTTCACCTTCATGGCTCTGTCCGTTTCTATGGATATCCGGTCTTTTCCTTTTTTATTAATACTCCGTTATCTTCTGTCCGAATTTATGGGATGAGCAGCTATCATTATTTACACTCAGACGATTGTTTTCACCTTCATGGCTCTGTCCGTGTCTATGGATATCATGTCTTTTCCTTTTTTATTACTACTCCGTTATCTTCTGTCCGAATTTATGGGATGAGCAGCTATCATTATTTACACTCAGACGATTGTTTTCATCTTCATGGCTCTGTCCGTGTCTATGGATATCTTGTCTTTTCCTTTTTTATTACTACTCCGTTATCTTCTGTCCGAATTTATGGGATGAGCAGCTATCATTATCTGAACACAGACGAATTTTTTCATCTTCATGGCTCTGTTCGTGTCTATGGATATCCTGTCTTTTCCTTTTTTATTACTACTCCGTTATCTTCTGTCCGAATTTATGGGATGAGCAGCTATCATTATTTACACTCAGACGATTGTTTTCACCTTCATGGCTCTGTCCGTGTCTATGGATATCTTGTCTTTTCCTTTTTTATTACTACTCCGTTATATTCTGTCCGAATTCATGGGATGAGCAGCTATCATTATTTACACTCAGACGATTGTTTTCACCTTCATGGCTGTGTCCGTGTCTATCGATATCCTGTCTTTTCCTTTTTTATTACTGCTCCTTTATCTTCTGTCCGTTTTTATGGGATGATCAGCTATCATTATCTACACTCAGACGATTGTTTTCACCTTCATGGCTCTGTCCGTGTCTATGGATATCCTGTCTTTTCCTTTTTATTACTACTCCGTTATCTTCTGTATTAATTTATGTGATGAGCAGCTATCTTTATCAGACGATTGTTTTCACCTTCATGGCTCTGTCCGTGTCTATGGATATCCTGTCTTTTCCTTTTTTATTACTACTCCGTTATATTCTGTCCGAATTCATGGGATGAGCAGCTATCATTATTTACACTCAGACGATTGTTTTCACCTTCATGTCTCTGTCTGCGTCTATGGATATCCTGTCTTTTCCTTTTTTATTACTACTCCGATATCTTGTCCGAATTTATGGGATGAGCAGCTATCATTATCTAAACACAGACGAATTTTTTCACCTTCATGGCTCTGTTCGTGTCTATGGATATCCAGTCTTTTCCTTTTTTTATTACTACTCTGTTATCTTCTGTACGAATTTATGTGATAAGCAGCTATCATTATCTACACACAGACGAATTTTTTCACCTTCATGGCTCTGTCCGTGTCTATGGATATCCTGTCTTTTCCTTTTTTATTAATACTCCGTTATCTTCCGTCCGAATTTATGGGATGAGCAGCTATCATTATTTACACTCAGTCGATTGTTTTCACCTTCCTGGCTCTGTCCGTGTCTATGGATATCCTGTCTTTTCCTTTTTTATTACAACTCCGTTATCTTCTGTCCGAATTTATGGGATGAGCAGCTATCATTAACTACACTCAGACGATGGTTTTCACCTTCATGGCTCTGTCCGTGTCTATGGATATCCTGTCTTTTCCTTTTTGATTAATACTCCTTATAGTCTGTCCGAATTCATGGGATGAGCAGCTGTCATTATTTACACTCAGACGATTGTTTTCACCTTCATGGCTCTGTCCGTGTCTATGGATATCCTGTCTTTTCCTTTTTTATTACTACTCCGTTATCTTCTGTCCGAATTTATGGGATGAGCAGCTATCATTATCTACAGTCAGACGATTGTTTTCACGTTCATGGCTCTGTCCGTGTCTATGGATACCATGTCTTTTCCTTTTTTATTACTACTCCGTTATCTTCTGTCCGAATTTATGGGATGAGCAGCTATCATTATCTACACTCAGACGATTGTTTTCACCTTCATGTCTCTGTCTGTGTCTATGGATATCCTGTCTTTTCCTTTTTTATTACTACTCCGTTATCTTGTCCGAATTTATGGGATGAGCAGCTATCATTATCTAAACACAGACGAATTTTTTCATCTTCATGGCTCTGTTCGTGTCTATGGATATCCTGTCTTTTCCTTTTTTATTACTACTCCGTTATCTTCTGTACGAATTTATGGGATGAGCAGCTATCATTATCTACACTCAGACGATTGTTTCCACCTTCCTGGCTCTGTCCGTGTCTATGGATATCCTGTCTTTTCCTTTTTTATTACCACCCCGTTATATTCTGTCCGAATTTATGGGATGAGCAGCTATCATTATCTACACACAGACGATTGTTTTCACCTTCATGGCTCTGTCCGTTTCTATGGATATCCGGTCTTTTCCTTTTTTATTAATACTCCGTTATCTTCTGTCCGAATTTATGGGATGAGCAGCTATCATTATTTACACTCAGACGATTGTTTTCACCTTCATGGCTCTGTCCGTGTCTATGGATATCTTGTCTTTTCCTTTTTTATTACTACTCCGTTATATTCTGTCCGAATTCATGGGATGAGCAGCTATCATTATTTACACTCAGACGATTGTTTTCACCTTCATGGCTCTGTCCGTGTCTATGGATATCCTGTCTTTTCCTTTTTTATTACTACTCCGTTATCTTCTGTCCGAATTTATGGGATGAGCCGATATCATTTTTTACACTCAGACGATTGTTTTCATCTTCATGGCTCTGTCCGTGTCTATGGATATCTTGTCTTTTCCTTTTTTATTACTACTCCGTTATCTTCTGTCCGAATTTATGGGATGAGCAGCTATCATTATCTAAACACAGACGAATTTTTTCACCTTCCTGGCTCTGTCCGTGTCTATGGATATCCTGTCTTTTCCTTTTTTATTAATACTCCGTTATATTCTGTCCGAATTCATGGGATGAGCAGCTATCATTATTTACACTCAGACGATTGTTTTCACCTTCATGGCTCTGTCCGTGTCTATGGATATCCTGTCTTTTCCTTTTTTATTACTACTCCGTTATCTTCTGTCCGAATTTATGGGATGAGCAGCTATAATTATTTACAGTCAGACGATTGTTTTCACCTTCATGGCTCTGTCCGTGTCTATGGATATCCTGTCCTTTCTTTTTTTATTACTACTCCGTTATCTTCTGTCCGAATTTATGGGATGAGCAGCTATCATTATCTACACTCAGACGATTGTTTTCACGTTCATGGCTCTGTCCATGTCTATAGATATCCTGTCTTTTCCTTTTTTATTACTACTCCGTTATTTTCTGTACGTATTTATGAAATGACCAGCTATCATTATCTAAACATAGACGAATTTTTTCACCTTCATGGCTCTGTTCGTGTCTATGGATATCCTGTCTTTTCCTTTTTTTATTACTACTCCGTTATCTTCTGTACGTATTTATGGGATGAGCAGCTATAATTATTTACAGTCAGACGATTGTTTTCACCTTCATGGCTCTGTACGTGTCTATGGATATCCTGTCTTTTCCTTTTTTTATTACCACCCCGTTATATTCTGTCCGAATTTATGGGATGAGCAGCTATCATTATCTACACTCAGACGATTGTTTTCACCTTCATGGCTCTGTCCGTTTCTATGGATATCCGGTCTTTTCCTTTTTTATTAATACTCCGTTATCTTCTGTCCGAATTTATGGGATGAGCAGCTATCATTATCTAAACACAGACGAATTTTTTCACCTTCCTGGCTCTGTCCGTGTCTATGGATATCCTGTCTTTTCCTTTTTTATTAATACTCCGTTATATTCTGTCCGAATTCATGGGATGAGCAGCTATCATTATTTACACTCAGACGATTGTTTTCACCTTCATGGCTCTGTCCGTGTCTATGGATATCCTGTCTTTTCCTTTTTTATTACTACTCCGTTATCTTCTGTCCGAATTTATGGGATGAGCAGCTATAATTATTTACAGTCAGACGATTGTTTTCACCTTCATGGCTCTGTCCGTGTCTATGGATATCCTGTCCTTTCTTTTTTTATTACTACTCCGTTATCTTCTGTCCGAATTTATGGGATGAGCAGCTATCATTATCTACACTCAGACGATTGTTTTCACGTTCATGGCTCTGTCCATGTCTATAGATATCCTGTCTTTTCCTTTTTTATTACTACTCCGTTATTTTCTGTACGTATTTATGAAATGACCAGCTATCATTATCTAAACATAGACGAATTTTTTCACCTTCATGGCTCTGTTCGTGTCTATGGATATCCTGTCTTTTCCTTTTTTTATTACTACTCCGTTATCTTCTGTACGTATTTATGGGATGAGCAGCTATAATTATTTACAGTCAGACGATTGTTTTCACCTTCATGGCTCTGTACGTGTCTATGGATATCCTGTCTTTTCCTTTTTTATTACCACCCCGTTATATTCTGTCCGAATTTATGGGATGAGCAGCTATCATTATCTACACTCAGACGATTGTTTTCACCTTCATGGCTCTGTCCGTTTCTATGGATATCCGGTCTTTTCCTTTTTTATTAATACTCCGTTATCTTCTGTCCGAATTTATGGGATGAGCAGCTATCATTATTTACACTCAGACGATTGTTTTCACCTTCATGGCTCTGTCCGTGTCTATGGATATCTTGTCTTTTCCTTTTTTATTACTACTCCGTTATATTCTGTCCGAATTTATGAGATGAGCAGCTATCATTATTTACACTCAGACGATTGTTTTCACCTTCATGGCTCTGTCCGTGTCTATGGATATCCTGTCTTTTCCTTTTTTATTACTACTCCGTTATCTTCTGTCCGAATTCATGGGATGAGCAGCTATCATTATTTACACTCAGACGATTGTTTTCACCTTCATGGCTCTGTCCGTCTCTATGGATATCCTGTCTTTTCCTGTTTTATTACTACTCCGTTATCTTGTCCGAATTTATGGGATGAGCAGCTGTCATTATTTAGACTCAGACGATTGTTTTCACCTTCATGGCTGTGTCCGTGTCTATGGATATCCTGTCTTTTCCTTTTTTATTACTGCTCCTTTATCTTCTGTCCGTTTTTATGGGATGATCAGCTATCATTATCTACACTCAGACGATTGTTTTCACCTTCATGGCTCTGTCCGTGTCTATGGATATCCTGTCTTTTCCTTTTTATTACTACTCCGTTATCTTCTGTATTAATTTATGTGATGAGCAGCTATCTTTATCAGACGATTGTTTTCACCTTCATGGCTCTGTCCGTGTCTATGGATATCCTGTCTTTTCCTTTTTTATTACTACTCCGTTATCTTCTGTCCGAATTTATGGGATGAGCAGCTATCATTAACTACACTCAGATGATGGTTTTAACCTTCATGGCTCTGTCCGTGTCTATGGATATCCTGTCTTTTCCTTTTTTATTAATACTCCTTATATTCTGTCCGAATTCATGGGATGAGCAGCTATCATTATTTACACTCAGACGATTGTTTTCACCTTCATGGCTCTGTCCGTGTCTATGGATATCCTGTCTTTTCCTTTTTTATTACTACTCCGTTATATTCTGTCCGAATTCATGGGATGAGCAGCTATCATTATTTACACTCAGACGATTGTTTTCACCTTCATGTCTCTGTCTGCGTCTATGGATATCCTGTCTTTTCCTTTTTTATTACTACTCCGTTATCTTGTCCGAATTTATGGGATGAGCAGCTATCATTATCTAAACACAGATGAATTTTTTCACCTTCATGGCTCTGTTCGTGTCTATGGATATCCAGTCTTTTCCTTTTTTTATTACTACTCTGTTATCTTCTGTACGAATTTATGTGATAAGCAGCTATCATTATCTACAGTCGGACGATTGTTTTCACCTTCATGGCTGTGTCCGTGTCTATGGATATCCTGTCTTTTCCTTTTTTATTACCGCTCCTTTATCTTCTGTCCGTTTTTATGGGATGATCAGCTATCATTATCTACACTCAGACGATTGTTTTCACCTTCATCGCTCTGTCCGTGTCTATGGATATCCGGTCTTTTCCTTTTTTATTAATACTCCGTTATCTTCTGTCCGAATTTATGGGATGAGCAGCTATCATTATTTACACTCAGACGATTGTTTTCACCTTTATGGCTCTGTCCGTGTCTATGGATATCTTGTCTTTTCCTTTTTTATTACTACTCCGTTATATTCTGTCCGAATTCATGGGATGAGCAGCTATCATTATTTACACTCAGACGATTGTTTTCACCTTCCTGGCTCTGTCCGTGTCTATGGATATCCTGTCTTTTCCTTTTTGATTAATACTCCTTATAGTCTGTCCGAATTCATGGGATGAGCAGCTGTCATTATTTACACTCAGACGATTGTTTTCACCTTCATGGCTGTGTCCCTGTCTATGGATATCCTGTCTTTTCCTTTTTTATTACTGCTCCTTTATCTTCTGTCCGTTTTTATGGGATGATCAGCTATCATTATCTACACTCAGACGATTGTTTTCACCTTCATCGCTCTGTCCGTTTCTATGGATATCCGGTCTTTTCCTTTTTTATTAATACTCCGTTATCTTCTGTCCGAATTTATGGGATGAGCAGCTATCATTATTTACACTCAGACGATTGTTTTCACCTTTATGGCTCTGTCCGTGTCTATGGATATCTTGTCTTTTCCTTTTTTATTACTACTCCGTTATATTCTGTCCGAATTCATGGGATGAGCAGCTATCATTATTTACACTCAGACGATTGTTTTCACCTTCCTGGCTCTGTCCGTGTCTATGGATATCCTGTCTTTTCCTTTTTTATTAATACTCCGTTATCTTCTGTCCGAATTTATGAGATGAGCAGCTATCATTATTTACACTCAGACGATTGTTTTCACCTTCATGGCTCTGTCCGTGTCTATGGATATCGTGTCTTTTCCTTTTTTATTACTACTCCGTTATCTTCTGTCCGAATTTATGGGATGAGCAGCTATCATCATTTACACTCAGACGATTGTTTTCATCTTCATGGCTCTGTCCGTGTCTATGTATATCCTGTCTTTTCCTTTTTTATTATACTCCGTTATCTTCTGTCCGAATTTATGTGATGAGTAGCTATCATTATTTACACTCAGACGATTGTTTTCATCTTCATGGCTCTGTCTGTGTCTATGGAATTCCTGTCTTTTCCTTTTTTATTACTACTCCGTTATCTTCTGTCCGAATTTATGGGATCAGCAGCTATCATTATTTACACTCAGACGATTGTTCTCAACTTAGTTGCTCTGTCTGAATGAGAAGCTGTTATCATTTACTCTATTATTATTGCTACTATTTGTATTCACCTTTTTTGTCTTTATCACAACATTTCGACCGTTGTATCTTCTAACCTTTTCAGATGTATATCGATCTGTGTTACTTACAGCGAATTCTGATCGGTATCCTTTATTTTATCTACGTCGACTGTTCTCGTTTTGTTTCCTAATGTCGAGTCTGGACGAGCATCGAAATCTATTGTAACAGTTGAGACAATAGAATCGTTCATGAGGGTCTTTTCAATAGGTTTTAAGAAACCAGTTCCATGAAAAGAAAAGCATCCCCAGAACATTATACTGAACGGATGCTTGACAGTACTTACTGCTAAATCCAAATAGCTTTCAAAGCTTCTTCTTCGGATTTTAGATCGCTTATCCTTCGAATTTAGCTCAACTTTCGTTTCATCGGAAAAGAGAATAGCCTTCCATTTTAACCCAAAAAAACAATAGACAAAAAATATTTTTTGTAAAAAAAATCAGGTGATTTACTTTTATCGAACAGCACTGTATACTTCAGAAAGCTCGGCTTAAACGTTGTGATAACATAAGCAAAGATGAGAACAATAACACGAAAATAAATAGTAATAGTAAAATTAGCCATTTCCCTACAAGGAAACATTTTGCCATTTAACTGACCGTTAAGCCACTGTGGCTTTCGGTCATAATTTATAAAATCTTTCTATTAAAACAATTTTTCAAACGCTCTTTTCAGTATTCAGCGGTTTTTCCTTCCTAACCTTTTATTTGAAGTGGTGTGAAATGTTAACATCCTTGATTATGTTATTTTCTCTTCGAGTTTCATGTGCTATCCATTTTAGTTGTTGCCGCTGTTGATAGTCTCCATGTGATTTCCGCTATTTAGTACAGTTTTTTGCTTGTGATTCTGTAGATTCATGCCACAATGTTCAAAGAAATATGATCTTTACCAAGACCCTCAGGTTTCACTCTCTCAAAGCACTTTTCAACCATTGACCATAGAAAACAGTTGCATACATGTGACAGTATAGATATTTCTGGGCGGATTTGGCGCCATGTATTGACATTCACATGAAAGTCTTGATCTGACGAGCACGTGACTCGAGTTTTCGAGTTGGTGTTTTGGATTCGTAGCAATTTGCTTTATTACATCTGGCACTGTCTCTTTTCAATTTCCTTTTCTCCAATACTTTTTGGGTGTCCTTAATTTGCATACTGCGAGAGATGATATACAAATCTATAATATAGACGAATAATAGGCAATCGTTTGAGAAAATGGAAAAAGCTCCTAAATAATATGTTTTGCTCCAAAAATGAAAATAAAAATTTAAGAAATAAAAACAAAAGCAATAGAAAGCATAAAGAAACCGGCTAAGTTATATATCTAAATACAGCCAACTTCTATCTATATATAAAATTCTACACCTTCCGTTAGTTTGTCCGTCCGTCACACCCTCTAAAATAGCCATGCATTGACCGATCGAAACCAAATTGGTGGGGTAAGTGGGTACAAAGTATAGTTCCTTTTACTAGGGTGCGTAGCTTAGTACAATAAATTTTCATTAATTGTTTTGGTAAAATTAAAAGTTTATTATTTAACATACAACAATACTCGAACTTTTTAAAAAGAACAATTTAATGATTAAAATAACAAATACTTGTTTAATAAAAATGAAATATTGTTTTTTGTTTATCATTTTTTTTAAGTTATTATATGTTCAACAATCCAGTTTCCAGTTCCGCCCTGTGTTTGAGAGAAACTTAAAACAAATCACAAGGCCAAAAGCTTCAAAAAGTTGGAATTCGGCTCCAGAAAGAAATATTTACGTATGGCCAGTTTTATGTTGCATGCTGAAGAGTAAGAAATCCTAAGAATTTATTCTTAGCTGTTAAAAAGGAAAAACGAAAAAGAAATTTCTTAAAAAATATTGTTTACTACGAAGTCCTATAAAATTAAATTAAAGAAATTATTAATCGTAAATAGGCTTCTTGCCAAATAATTTTTTCCAAGCAAATCAGCTTATTCAAATTCCATCAATTGGTTTATAAATAGGGACAAAAATGTTAGCGATAACTTCCCCGTACTAAATAATATGAGGATTTCAACATGTTGTGAGACCGTAACATACCTACAACATGGACTCTTCCAGGACTATATAAAGTATGCGATATAATATTCTAGGAGAAGAGGAGGAAAGAGAGAGAGAGAGAGAGAGTATTCTAATATCGTAGTATCAGCCGCGTACGACTACCAATATTGGACACTAGCACATAGTAAGCTCCGCTTACACTTACACTATCTTTGTAACCTTTTGTTTAATATATCTTTCTTACCTCTAATCCGTGTTCCGTGTTTTCCTTCCATGGTCACAACTTTGGGCCCACATCAGTGGCGACAAAGAATTCGAGAAACGCACTCACGCCGAAACCTCAATACCTTACCAGTCCCACATCAGTAGCGACGAAGAATTCGAGAAACGCATTCACGTCGAAAACCTCAATACCTTGCCAGTCCCACATCAGTGGCGACAGAAAGATTCTAGAATTTCGTTCTCACCATATCAATAGCGACCGAGTACTCGAAAAATACACAGAAACTCCACGCGTACCCACAGCAGTGTTGAACGAGAAATTAAGCTGGTATTACTACATTAGCGATTTAAACGCAACACCCAGCGTCTACATATAAAAAAATATTCCGATACCAAATAGCAGTGACAAACTAGCGATTCGACATCTACGGAATATTAAAGTCTGTCCAAATAACATTGCGAGAACGATTTCTTACACACCCACACACACACAAAAACAGTGTGTTCATAAAACAAACTGACAACACAAGAACCGAAGTACTACTTACGACTCAAGTTTTCGAAAAAAACTATCTAAAACATTTTCTATGTAACTGAGTTGAATCTCGTGCATAAAATTATTCTCCCCTCAAATTCACTGAGGCGAGTTTTCTCTTTTTTATACCTCTATAAAAAAAATACATAAGTGTGGTGGAAATTTATACAATTACGTTAAAATTAACAGAACTACGGAATCGCAAAAAAGCTAAACACATAATTAGTTTTGTTTAACTAATTGTGTGTCCATATATTTTTTTTTTTTTTTTTTTTTTGTAAAAAAAAAAAATTTTTATCAAGATTCTTTTGTGTACCTACCCTTGGTACACGGGTTTCAAAGCAAGAAAAAATCGCTGTCATTTTTGTTTGTCTAAATATGAAAGATTTGCAAAAGGTAATTGTCCAAATGCTAAAAGTACATTTGGACCAACAACAAAAAACAGAAGAAAGACAACAACTATTTTTGGAATTACATAAACAACAAATGGAATTCCAACAAATTACGCTTCAGAATGCTGAATAACAACAGAAACAACTTAAAGAATTACTCGTAAATGCATTAAAAGGCTCAAACTCTGAAAAAGATACAATATTCTCACAGAGTACAATCTACAATTCAATGGAAACCTTTGAATACGTACCAGAGAACGACAAAATGTTCGAGGCTTTTTAAAGGCGCTACGAAGATATTTTCAACGTAGACTGTGAACAATGGCCCAGTAAAAAAAAAAGGTACGTCTACTATTGAGAAAACTGGGAACTACAGAACATAGTAGGTTCGTAGACTTCATACTACCCAAGAAAACGACTGACTTGGATTTTTCAGAGACTATTAAGCTCCTATCGGAACTATTCGGGCCTAACACAACCTTGTTCCACAAACGTTGGAAATGCCTGAACACAGTCAAAGACAACCAGCAAGATTTTCTAACGTTTGCAGCATCGGTAAACAAGCTATGTAATGATTTTAAACTAGCCGAACTGACTGCCGATGATTTTAAGTGCTTAATTTTCGCACAAGGTCTAGTATCTGTAGAAGACGCCGAAGTCAGACGACGGGTACTGACCAAGCTTGAGAACGAACAAGGATTGACTCTCCAAAAACTGGCAGAGGACTGTCAAAGAGTAATATCTGTAAAGTGTGACTCAAACACTATCGAGGAATCAGGTGTGGCTCAGATTAATAAAATCAGAACTAAGTCTACCTCCTATTCCCCTCAAAAAGACAAAAGGCAAATCTCATGTCCTAAATTACGCAGTAACCAAAACCCAAGTAGGTTAAAGAAACTGCCCGGACCATGTTACCATTGTGGTAAATGGCATTGGATGAAATTTTGTCCAGTTAAGAACAAAAAATATTGCAAAAATCGCAATAAAAGTGGGCATACTTTAACTCGGTGCTGGTACGCCAACAGAACGAGAAAACCCAAAAATAAAATTAGGCAAGCTCAATCTGACAATATTGTCGATAGGAATTTAAGGAAATATGTAACTGTGGATATTTTCAATAATTCCATTAAATTCCAGCTTGACTCTGGTTCCGATCTTTCAACCATTAACTGGCGTACTTGGCAAAAATTAAACAAGCCGACCTTATTTAAAACGGATAAAACAGCAAAATCCGTAACTGGCGAAAAGATTAACATTTGAGTCGAGGTAATACTTACAGTAACACTAAATGGAGTTACCAAAATGCTCAAAGCCTACATATTGAAAACTTCAGATAACTTATTTGGAACAGATTGGATAGAAAAATTCAATCTTTGGGATTGCCCAATGAGTAGATTTTGTCGCAAGATACAAAGTACAACGTCCAATTTGGTAAATCTAAAAAAGGAACTCAAACAACAATTTCCTCAGGTTTTTTCTGGCGCCCTTGGAAAATGTACTAAAATGAAAGCTAAGTTCAAGGTGATGGACGGTGCACAACCGGTATTCAAAAAGAAACGGAATGTCCCTTTCGCTGCTCTCGAGCAAATCAACAAAGAGTTAGATATACTCGAACAAGCAGGTATTCTGTCAAAAACAGATTTCAGCGAGTGGGGAGCACCTACGGTCTACGTAAAAAAGAAGTCCAATCAAATACGAGTATGCGCAGATTTTTCCACAGGGTTAAACGATGCCTTGCAAGATCACCACTATCCTCTCCCAAGTCCTGAAGAAATTTTCAATAAACTCAATGGTGGAATTTTTTTTTCTAAAATCGACCTCTCGGACGCATACCTTCAGATAGAGGTGGAAGAAGAAAGTTCCAAATTGCTCTGCATAAACACCTATAGAGGGTTGTACAAATACAACAGACTGGCTTTTGGAGTAAAGGTTGCGCCTGCAATTTTCCAGCAGGTCATGGATGCCATGCTGGGCGACCTTGACTACGCAACAGCCTATTTGGATGATATACTGGTTACTAGTAAAACTACGGCAGAGCACCGGAACCATATAATAAACGTATTCGAAAAGATACAATAATACGGATTTAAGGTTAAGGAAGCAAAGTGTGACTTTTTCTTACCAGATATTAAATACTTAGGTCACATCGTAAATAAAGACGGTCGTCGGCCGGATCCAGAAAGAACCAACGCGATCAGAAACATGCTGGGCCAAGATAAGTTTCAAGCGTTACAAAGCTTTCTCGGCCTAGCTAACTTTTACCAAGGGTTCATTAAGAACATGCAAAATTTGAGAGGGCCTCTCCACCAACTCTTAAAAAAGGACAAACCATGGTCATGGACCCCGGAATGCCAAGACGCATTCGAGAAGATCAAGAAAACTCTTACTTCGGACCTCTCCCTCATCCACTACGACCCTAGTCTCGACATGATAGTCGCAAGTGATGCAAGCTCTTACGGCATCGGTGCTTGCATTCTACATAAACTGCCAGATGGTTCGCGAAAAGCTGTGGCTCACGCATCAAGATCTCTACTTCCAGCTGAGAAACAATATTCCCAAACAGAGAAAGAGGCTCTAGGGATAATATTCGCTGTGACAAAGTTTCACAGATATCTACATGGTAGACGGTTCATACTACAGACGGGCCATAAACCTCTAATTACAATTTTTGGTTCTAAAAAAGGTTTGCCAGTCTATACTGCAAATAGACTACTTTTTGGGGGAACGATTCTCTTAAATTACAATTTCAAGATAGAGTTCCTAACATCCAAAAATATTTGCCATGCAGACAGTTTATCGCGACTCATTCCAAAAAATACAGAAGTCTTTGAAGGATCCATCATTGCTACTCTAAGGACAAATTGTGAAATCAAAAACATGATCGCGAGTACCATAAGAGAGCTCCCAGTTACTTTGGCCGACATAAAAAGGGAGTCTCGAGAGGATGAATTCATTCAATCTATAAAAAGCAAAATTCGCAACAAAGACCCCAATGTGCCTGGAGTTTTCTCCCTCTGCGAGGATGTCCTACCTTACAATGAGCGCGTAGTGATTCCAAACAGCCTACAAAGAAAAATCCTCAGGGATTTTCACATGGGACATCCGGGGAAGGAAAAGCTTCATGCGCTGCTATGTTTATTGGCCAAACATGGACAAGGACATAGCAGACATGATAGAATCGTGCAAAGGATGCGCGCTTGCAGCAAAAGCTCCAACCACGACGTGCAAAACATGGCCAAACACAGATCATCCATGGCAAAGAATTCATGTCGATTTTGCAGGGCCTATAGACAACATGTACTACCTCATTGTTGTGGATAGCCACTCAAAATGGCTTGAGGTCTTACAATGCAAAAGACCAACCACAAACTGCACGATCGGATTTCTACACGAGCTATTCGCGCGTTTTGGCGTGGTAGATTGTGTAGTTACAGATAATGACACTCAATTCACATCAAGTGAATTTAGAGACTTCTGCAAGTCATATCAGGTGGACCACATTACAACGCCTCAATACCACCCTAGGGCTGAAAGGTTCGTTGACACTCTAAAAAGGGTTTTAAAAAGGCACTAGGCACACCGACAGATAGAGCATTGCAACAGTTTCTGCAGGTGTATCGGATAACCCCTAATCCGAACACGCCTATGGGAAGCTCGCCTGCAGAAACAATGTTCGCAAGGAAAATCAAGTTTGTCTTCGACAAACTTATTCCACGGCAAGCAAAGTTCAAAAAAACCGTATCGCCTCATAAGAAATATTTCAATCCTGGCGATAAAGTCTTTTTCAAGACTTACAAAAACAACATAACATTCTGGGAAGTAGGCACCATAAAACAAAGAATTAGCGAACTGGTCTATATTGTCCAAGGGCCGAAAAACACTCACAAACGCCATTGGAACCAGATCAGAAAATGCCGTTTGAAGGAATCGGAGGAATCACTACAAAATAGCTGTGAAGAGCCGATCGACGTAATTTTCGATCACTTCGATCTCGACACGCCCCAAGTCTCTCCTGAAGTCCGACGCTCAGGAAGGAAAAGGAAATTTAATCAACCGCTCAACGTAATTCCCAAGAGAAAAAAGTATTAACAGTTTTATGTTTTTTTTTTTCTCCTTTTCAAAAGAAAAAAAAGAAAACTCTTGGAAGGGGGTGTTGTGAGACCGTAACATACCTACAACATGGACTCTTCCAGGACTATATAAAGTATGCGATATAACATTCTAGGAGAAAAGGAGGAAAGAGAGAGTATTCTAATACCGTAGTATCAGCCGGGTACGACTACCAATATTGGACACTAGCACATAGTAAGCTCCGCTTACACTTACACTATCTTTGTAACCTTTTTGTTTAATATATCTTTCTTACCTCTAATCCGTGTTCCGTGTTTTCCGTCCGTGGTCCCGACTTTGGGCCCACATCACAACATGTGTCAATGTGTTTTAAAAAAAAAAAAAATTCTCGTACTTAAAATTACATTTAAATCAAATCGTTCCTGTACGTGAACAATTTTTATGTAAAATTGTAACCGACGTTTGTTGTACCTCTTGACAGCAGACTGATAAAATGGCTGAGATCAGTCGGTACTTTAACTCCTTTCAAGACTTTATAATTTATAAAAATTTGCCAAAGGGGAAAAAAATTAATGAAACATTCTCAATGAACATCTAATAACGCGAGACCAGAGAGAAAATTCTTTCTCCCTCAACAGAAATCACGACCCCACAACAGATTAAATGACATTGACACAAAACAAAGGTTAACTTCAACTGTCAAAACAACATTCTTAATCAAGTGTTCCAAGATTTAAGATACACATTCCTAAAACAGAAACTATGATCTGCAATTGGAATTAATCCAGTGATGGTACATAACCTGAATCAATCATAAAAATTCAGGTTTGGGAATTAGTAAACACTAAACACATCAAATAAGTCGGTATATGGATCTATTTGAACAAATTTCGAATAGAAGATAAGGAAATTTATTATACAGGGTTTACCAAAAGTCTGGACACATAGGCAAAAATGAATATTTTCAAAAAATTAAATTTTCAACATTTTTATTCAATTCGAATACTAACAAATAACGTCTTCAATATGATTTTCATCATTTGTGATGCGCGTTACAAAATTCATGCGAACATAATTTCACATTGTCGTCAATAACGTCATGAGCACATTCACTCTTATGCGTTCAATCAAATGTGTTGCATCTGTGATTTTCATTGAGTACACCTTCTCCTTTAGCATAGCCCAGAAAAAAGAAGTCAATTCTTTTTTTATTTCGACAAAACCATGTTTAATCTTTGGAGGTAAAAAAATATAGTTAATGAGATTTCCTATGCGTCCACACTTTAGGGACACCTTGTAGAATTGGCAGCGCTAAGGGTAGTTTAACACAACGCCACAAGTCCCCACAAAAGTTGCCACAAAACCAACATATCATCCTAAGAACTCGGGTCATGTTCATAAGTAAACTTGTCAGATCTACGCTTTCATGTGGATGCCATGCATAGCATCCAACTCATCCAGAAACGTCTAAACTATAAGCTATATATAAACATTTTCGAAAATCCTCGATTAAAAATGGCTTCAAGCGAATAAATCCTGTAGGTCTTAAAGACATTCCTTTATCAGATCTTATATACTGGAAGAAGTGAAACAAATAACAGAAACCATATCACTTGAAAACTTCCAGCAATAGCAATAAGTAAAATGGATAGCACATTTAACTAGAAATGAAAATAACGATATAATCAAGATTTTGATATTCCACACTGCCTTAAACAAAGCCTTAGGAAGAAAACGTTTGTCAATACTAGAAAGAGAGATAACAGTCTTAAGAGAAACTTTTTTATAAATTTCAGCCAACAATAACGTTAACTGTCCGGTTAAAGAATGCCTAATGTTTTTTGTAGAGAAACGGTTGATCTCGCCATTACTATTAACAATGTCAATATGTTTTAATTAGTTATTTCGGATTTCAATATAGGCCAATAGATTAATGGGAATTCCCCAGGGCTGAAATAGAATTTCGCAAAGTTGGTATTAGTTACATCAATGTGGATATTTGAATGACAAAGTCGAAAAATTATATGTAACGCGCTTCATCAGACTAAAGTAATGCTTTTATTGAGGGCATAATGTATGGGAATGCGGTAAATAAATACGTAAACGTCGGTTACAATTATGCACTGAAGGAGAACACTGAAGATGTAGGAAGACTAAATTTTAAAATGGATGGCGTCCGACGTGTCCTGTCCAGTCGATTTCCTGACGCTTTTGTTTTTATCGCTTCTGTTTTTAAATATCTCACACTGTGACAACAGAAGACTTATTAAGAAAGGTGAAATGCTGTAAGAAACTGGACGCAAAATTACCGGGGATGGCTCAGAAATTAGTGCACTTTCTATATGTTTTCGCCATAGTAGATTACTTTCACTTTTAATTCAAGCAGCAGTTTTTAAATCGAAATTAAGGTCAAATACTTAGGGCAGTATGCGGAGGAAAAAATGAAAACAAGGCGGGTATTTCAAAACGGGGACATTATTTAACGTCGTTTATCAGATTAATATACAGCTAACATGTCTGGACTAGGTGACATATATGGACTCTCTAACAGGTTTACTCAGAAGATTTGTTAATTTGGGCAAATACCAGTAGCATCCGGTGGCTTTTTGACGACAAGTCAACTCAAATTTCTAAGACTCTCCTCCCGTACTCATTACTATTATTGTACAAAATTCAGCCGGGGACACGAATTTTGTCCTGAATGTGTGCGACAAGAGGAGATAGATAGATAGATAGATAGATAGATAGATAGATAGATATTTCTTCTCTGTGCCGTGTACCTTCAGGACGTGGGCGATTTATGGTTCTCCAAAACTTCCTGTCCTTTTTAGCTCTTATTAAAGTTGTTGTTTCATATATATATATATATATATATATATATATATATATATATATATGTACTGCCAATAATTTACACAATCTGTGATAGATAGATAGATAGATAGATAGATAGATAGATAGATAGATCATCTCTATGTGGCTTGTCCCTTCAGGAGGTGGTAATCTTGGCTCTCTAAAACTTCATGTCCTTTGTAGCTCTTAGCAAACTCTTCTATAAACTGAGATAGATAGATAGATAGATAGATAGATAGATAGATAGATAGATAGTATTAATAGAGTGAGATAGATACTTACATACATAAATACGAACAGACTGAGATAGATAGATAGATAGAAACAGACATATATATATATATATATATATATATATATATATTGAGAGAGAGAGAGAGAGATGCATACATAGATACTATTTATATACAAAAAGACTGAAATAGATAGATAGATAGATAGATAGATAGATAGATAGATAGATAGATAGATATTATTAACAGACTGAGATAGATAGATACCTACATATGTATATACATACGAACAGACTGAGATAGATAAAGAAAGAGATATGAACAGACTGAGATAGATAGATAGATAGATAGATAGAAACAGATTTATATATATATATATATATATATATATATATATATATATATATATATATATATATATATATATATAGAGAGAGAGAGAGAGAGAGGCAGGGAGAGAGAGATAGATATGAAGAGACCAAATAAGATAGAGAGATAGAGGAAGGGAGAGGGAGAGAGATAATGTCAGAGAACGTATTAGGTTGGTGCAAAAATAATGTCGTTTTTTGACGTTAAAAGATACGTCTAAAAACGACATTATTTTTGCACCAACCTAATAGTAATTAGAAGTATTACATCTGAATCACGTTAAAATTATCGTAATAATGAATAAATCCGAAGAAAGCGAATAGAATCTGAATTACACATCATCCTAATGTTCTTAATCATCAAACCAATGAGTCGAAAGCTACTCCGCATCAAAAATGGGCAAAATAAAAAGCCAATAAATATTAGTCGAACGACAGTTATTTCATTAAAGAACAGACGATAATGAAATGCTTTATTAAAGCGGCTCCACAGTCCACGAGATTTCCAATAATAAATATCACACTAAAAAAATATTTGAAAGAAAAAGAGAAAAGTAAAAGCTGTGGAGGGAAAAGTCAGTATTTTATAGAATTTCACCCACACCCACGGATAAAAACGGAGTAATAATCTAAATAGAGAGCGAACAATCATCGAATGAAAGAATTAATTAAAAACAGAAACAAGCAAAACAAAACAAAGAACGGTTTGTTTGTATAATCCTTAATCCATTTGTCACGTGATTCCACTTTAACGATCTAATTATTAATCAGCTTAAACATGCGACTTTCTACGCAGAATGTAAATAGGTACGCGCATGCGCACATACAAGCACTCTCTCTGTCTTATCCGTCTCTATCTCTTTTTCTGTCTCTCTCTGTTTCTCTTTCTCTCTCTGTTTCTCTCTCTCGCTCTCTCTCTCTCTCTCCCTGCAACTGTCTTGCAAACATTAAATATTTTGTGGCAATTAACCATCAGACGGAGGGCATCAAAAAATGATATTACGTGTCTGTAAAAGTTTCCAGCGCTCTTTAAAACAAAACAAAAAAACTACATATTTTTGTTTGTATTTGGGAAGTAATCTTTCTTTCATAAATCTTTCATTGAAAACAGCCGACAAAGAAGATTTAATTTTTTTTTTCCAGCAATCTAACATTTTTTTCGTTTTTCAGGAGTTAAAGAATATAGGAATTGACTATAGTTATTATTGTTCTGGGTGCTTTCGGCTATTCTCGAGTCAAGGATGTGTTTTGGATAGTGAAATTCTGTGTGTGGCTGCTATGGTCATATATATATATATATATATATATATATATATATATATATATATATATATATCGGCTACCAAAGATTTCCCAATCAAACAATGTTCTACTTGCCTTTAAATCTAGCGGATCAAACGGAGGTTCCTCCTGTAAAGGAGAATACAGGTTTGAATCCTGTCGGAGGACACATTTGCTTTAATAAGTAAGTTGTTCAGTGTGCAAGCCATTGGGTGCGGGGACATAAGAGCAGAAGAAAAAGATAACCTCCTCCGAGACTATCTGTTGATGTCTGACCAGCTCTTGCGTTGCCGTCCCCGCTTGCGTCCGCCTCCAAACAGTGCCTTGCATGATGGTCTTGCAGAGGCTTTTTCTGTCGTGTGACGTGGCCAAAACATGGCATATCTTCTGACACTTAATAGTAGCGAGTTGCTGAGGAGATGTCTAAAACATTTTGTTCTCAAACGCCTGGATCTTTTTTCCTGCCTCAACGAGGAATGCTCAATTCTCACATCCGTAAACGAGAATGGATACGACAAGCGATTTGTAGAGCTTGAACTTGAAGCTGATGTTGCTCTTCCATATCCTTTCCAATCAGGCCATCACTGCTGTGGCTGTGACGTAGCGTTGCAGATGCCATCTTTTGATAGGGCTGCTCCCAAGTATTTGAAGCTGGACACTTCCTCCAGCGGTTCGCTGTCAACGGTGACGGTGACGCTGACACTGGTCTTGTCTGTGCTTTTCATCATTACTCCTGATTTCTCTGTGTTGTGTTCCATTTCATATGGTGTTTGATACAATTGAAATTAATAAGATGTTAAGCTTAATAAAAGAAGATTAAGATTTATTTTATCGTCTAAATAAATTATTAGGACCTTGAATAAGTTCTCGCTGTTTTCCAACACACAGCGTTACCAAATGTGCGTGCATGTAATTTCAGATGGTAATGCATCCATAAGGAAGTCCTATAAGCAAGCTTGAAATTCAGTGTATGTTATTTCGCCGAAGTGTGAACAACTTTCCTTTTCATAGCGTTAAACATGTCGGATGTCGTGCTAAAGAAAATGTATTTGCGGGGAATTTTACGGCACTACTTTATTCAAAAGAAATCTGCAGCTAAAGCATATAGAATTCTTGTTGAGGCGATAGTGCTCTCTTGGAAACAACATGCAGAGATTGGTTTAGACGCTTCAAAAATAATGATTTTGATGTTAAAGATAAAGGTAAAGAATGCTCTGGCGCACCGAAAAAGTTTGAAGACGAAGAATTGGAGTCATTACTTCATGAAGACTCATGTCAGGCGCAAGCTGAACTTGCAGAATCATTAGGAGTTAATCACACAAAATTTTGGAAAGGTTTGAAAGCATTAGGAATGATTCAAAAGCAAGGATATTGGGTGCCGTACGAGTTGAAGTCGAGAGACATCGAACGGCGTCTTGTCACGTGTGAACAGTTGCTTCAACGGCAGAAGAGGAAAAGTTTTTCCATCGTATCGTGACCGGCGATGAAAACTGGATACACTACGATAAACCTAAGCGTAGAAGATCGTGCGGCATCAACATTGGCGTCAAAGGCGAATATCCATTTTTCGAAGCTTCTGCTCTGCATTTGGTGGGATCGGCTGGGTGAAGTTTATTATGAGCTGCTCAGACCGACCGAAACCAGCACGGGAGATCGCTATCGACTACAATTGATGCGTTTGAGCTGAGCATTAAAGAAAAAACAACCGCTGTTCGAGCAGAGACATGACAAAGTGATTTTGCAATATGACAACGCGAGGCTCCATGTTGCAAAACCGGTGAAAACCTACTTGGTAACGCTTAAATGGGAAGTTCTACCCGACTGGCTGTATTCACCAGACATTGCCCCGTCTGATTATGATTTGTTTCAATCGATAGCACATGGACTGGCCAAGAAACACTTTCATTCTTATGAAGATTCCAAAAAATGAGTCGACTCGTGGTTAGCCTCAAGTGACGTGTCGTTTTTCTGACATGGAATTCAAATGCTACCAGAAAGATGAGAAAAAGTAGTTGCTAGCAATGGAAAATACTTTCAGTCACATGTTTCTTACTATTTTTTGGAAATAAAACATTAATTTCATGAAAAACCATCGAAAAACTTATTCAAAGTCCTAATATAATTTTTAAGGCTAAGGAATGCGTATCTCCCAGCTTATAAAGATAGGCCAGTGGTTGTATAGTACCTACGTATTCTTTTGTGAGTATTTGGTATACAGAAGGAGAAAGGTCAGAGTCAAACACTTTTCAGTGTTCACTAATATGAACACTAAAAAAAATGATAATCTTTTTTTACTGATAGTTTACCCAATACAAGGACCAAGAGTCACTCATGGTAGAGAGTTACTGAGCGAGGTCGAAAAGCAAAGGGAAGCAGAAAGTAAGAGAGTATTCTCTTCTTTTTAATCATTTCACCCCAAGCAAGGCAGTAAATCCACTATGAAACAAATGGTTTCTGGGTGTGGAAGAATAAGAAAAAAGAGAAACATTATTAATGACCGATAACAATAAAAGAGGAGGAATCAAGAAGACAGTATCTAACGATTGACATTGCATTTAAATTTTTGAAGATCAAATTTGGCTGCAAAGCATGGAGCCGGAAGAGAGTTCCCCAAACGAGAAGTGCGAGAAAAGAAACTGCTAGCATAGAACTTACGGTTACATCTAACCAGCTCAATTGTAAATTGATGAGATATTAATGCCAATCTAGTACTGCGCTTAAATTAATGAAGTCTAGGAACCATAGCGAAGATCTCATACGAACAACTACCATGAAAGTATTTATAGAAAAGGCCCAGGGAAGCTACATTACGGCAGTGGGAAATTAACTAAAACCGAAATGCCAGGTGAGAAGCAATAACATTGCGAGTTTGTCTTTGGATTTTATGGACGGGTAGGATAGACCCTGAACTTAAAGTGTCCAAGCTTGTAGTTGCCAGCAAAGCATCATCTCGGGAGTTTTTTCTACAAAGTTCTAAGGAAGAAGCTAAGTGGGACTTGCTGCTTCTTATCAAACGAATACGAAGAGAATGCGGATGGTTCGCCACTATGAACATGGTATGGCGGATCCTAGATGTGAAGGTCTGAACTGGTGGGACTAAGTAATGTAAGTTGTCCGAAAATCTGCCATATCTATCACGATAGAATAGTGAAAGCCTGGCGACATTTTGTCTGTTGTACATTGGTTGTAGAGTGGAGAATACTTAAGGCCGCTTTTTGAAATCGTCGAGGCTGGGCAGTGGACATTGGATAGCACCAGCATAGATATGGCAGCAATACACCCTTCTTGATCTGTGCTTGATTTGAATTTTATATAGATAGAGCATTGCCGCGGGAGCTTGGTATTCACTGCAGTCGTACAACGAACCGACCATTCTTCTAGCCTATTTTGCGATGGCACCAATATACGCATTCTATTCGAGGAGAGCAGAGAGCTCTCAACACAGTAGGCGTTCCAGGAAAAGCGCCTCTTTGAGAGTATGGTCACACATCAGAAGTGGTGCAGGTTTCAGGGTCTGCTCGGTGGTGATGAAATGTTTCTAGTTTAGTTCTGTTATAACCCAATGATTCCACAAAGATAATATAATTTGAAATCAATAAAAATAGTTTTTATTAGATGAAGCATTGTCAACCATTATTAATTATTGACTAGTATTTCTTTCATCTTAAATACAATTGCTTTTTATTATATTAATAGTATTAGTAGTAGTAATATACAATGCAGATATTCGTAATATTTAAGAAGCTACAGATACCCAGTGGAGAACTAGGAAAACAGCTTACAAAAAAAAAGACACATGAAAATAAATGCAAACAAACATTTCCTCTAGTCGAAATGCAACATCTATAGACGGAAGTGCATTGCCGCGAGAACTTTGTATTCACTGCAGCAGTACAAGGACTTCCAGCATCTTTTGCGATGGCACCAATATACGCGTTGAAGTTTGAAATCGGGAGTGAGTTTTAGCTGCAAAAGGTGTTCGAGGGAAGGAACTTTTTAAAGCATATGAACACTGATCAGGATTGGTGCGTGTTTAGAGTTTCGTTGCTTTGTTTTTTAGAAATAAACTATATTTGTTGATATTTAACGAGTTGCAAGATGTTAACATTTCAAACTATGTCAAACAAAAGATTACGAAGGAAACGCTCATCAATACTGAAAAGAACGATAACAGCTATACGACTTGAGAAACTTATGTTCCTGAAAAATTGTTTTAAGAGAAAGATTTTATAAATTTCAACCAACCGATTCACTGGCCGCGCGGTCAATGAATGCTTATAAGGAAACGGTTAATATTACTATTACCATTTTCATTAATCTATACATATATGCCTAATATATGGGGGGGATGTTTTTTGAAGAAATTTTCCAACCACACCGAACTTATTAAGAACTCTGTTTATTATTTTCGCAATTTTTGACACTTTAAATGATTTTTCGCCCACCTACTTTTATTAAGACACTCCGTTAATTGCATACTGAAAATAAATTCTGACCTCCCCACCCCGCATTATTACCCCCACACCGTATTACGCACCTGTCTGTTATTGCTCTTTACAGCATTGACAGTGGTTTCCTTCTTAAACCTTTGTTTGAAGTCATGTGGAATGCTAACATCTTGCGTATCTCATTATTCTATCTTCGAGTTACACATGCTATCCATTTTAGTTGTTGCTGTTGGAACTTCACAAAAGATGTGGTTTCTGTTATTTGGTACAGTTCTTTGTTATTACTTAACGCCAGTTTACAATGTTCAAAGAAGGATGGTCTTTGCCACGACTCACAGGCTCCATTCACTCAAAGTCATTTTTAACCATGAAAGCGGTTGTATACAGGTGAGGCTTTAGCTATTTCTGAATGAGTTTATCATGAAAATCTAAAGAGAATATGATTGGCCAACCGTGTATCACGTTTGGTACTTAACTAACTGATATTCTTAAATCTTCTTCCCAGAATTCTGGCCGTGATCGAATTTTATTTTTAATATTGCTTTTTGCAGAAAAGCTTGCTTAGCAGATTTATTGTGTATTGGACTTCTTTTCGAAAATGATTTAATTAATGACCTGTAAAATTTTTCGCGGCACACCTACAACACACGCGCAACATACAGTGTGCTGCAGCATACTAGTGAAGCGTTTGATTGTCAAAAAGTAAAATCCTTTGATGATTTTGTGTCTCTGTTTTAAAAACGATACGTTATTTTTTAATGTCACGGCAATGTGATGGTGTATCATTTGTGATATGGATTTACAGCGAATAATCCAAGTATTAGAAAAAACAAAAGATGCTCCATAACCATTATAGGCGTCACCTACGTAGACCACATCCCAAATAATGCAGTGTAAAGCAACATCAAACAAGATTTCATAACTAGTGTCAAGAAGAGAAAGAAGAAATTATATGGACACGTCATAGGATCCAATAATGTTTCTACTGCCATTCTATAAGGTAACACGTTAAGCAAAAGAAGAGGAGGAAGACAGAAAAAAAAAGATCAGACAACAAACCTGGTTGGACAGGAAGAATCACAGAGCCTCAGACATTGAAACTCAACCGAGACGTACGGAGCGTTCTGGTCAGGGGCTCAGTGACCCTGCCGACAACACACCAGTCATGAGACTGATGATGATGATGACGATTATGATGATGATGACGAGGAGGAGGAGGATTACAGGATTTTAATTTTTGATAACGATTAAAGTCAGTTGAAATTTCGAAATGCTGCATAAACAGACATCAACTGGAGACCGTTCCTTCATAATTTCATTTTTAACATACGGAAATTAATCCGTCAATTATGCAAAATTATTTTAAAAATATATTATACACAATTTGTCTATTTTATTTAATCGAGCATTTATTGCCCAAACACACCCAACATCTATCTATCTATCTATCTATCTATCTATCTAAGCCATATCTATGTGTTTCAGACTGTTCATATCTATCTAAACCTTATACTATCTATCTATCTGTCTACATAAATACACACACACACACACACACACACACACATATATATATATATATATATATATATATATATATATATATATATATATATATATATATATATATATATATATATATATATATATATATATAGTCTGTTCATATGTCTCTCTCAATTTCTTTCTCTCTCTCTTTATAGTCTGTTCATATCTATCTCAGTCCGGTACTATCTATCTATTTATCTCAGTATTTCCTATCTATCTATCTATCTATCTATCTATCTATCTATCTATCTGTTAGTCTGTTCGTATATTATATTTCTTTTTCCCGCACTCTGTCCACATCTATCTATTTATCTATCTTTATATCCATACAAGCCATATTGTATCGTGTCGTATCATATCTATCTTAGTCCGTTAATATTTATTTATGTTCATATTTAAGTCTTTTTATATGTATGTATGCATGCATGTGTGTATGTATGTATGTATCTCTCTCTCTCTCTCTCTCTCTCTCTCTCTCTCTCTCTCTCTCTCTCTCTCAACATATATATATATATATATATATATATATATATATATATATTGCGGTCAGTTCATATCTATCTATCAATCTATCTATCTGATATGCAAATCTCATGTAGATTTTCTCTAATACACTATGTGAACCGTGAACTTGTTACGTAAAGATATATACTCCACTTACCTTCCAGTACCGTTTATCTCGCCATGTAAACCTGCTTTAATTTCAAATTAACGGATTCTAATTTATTTTATTGCTTTTATTGTTTTTATGAACATTTTTTAACTATTTACTAGCGTTTAATTTCATTTAATAGCAAACAACTTCTTATACCAAGTTCGCGGGTAAAACTTTGCGAATCTCAAATGTAGCACTTCAAATTACTTTTCATTATGAAAAAAATAACGCCAAGAATTTTTTTAATCCGCATTAAAAGTTTTAAAAATCTGAAAAAAAATGATGACTTTTCGAAATGACCTCCTATGAGATTCTTTTTTTTTTTCTTCTTACAAAATTTAGCAAATGGCCAATAATAATTTATTCACTTGTGTTCGGTTACTAGAAAGAACATATGGCGCTTGCTAACTCGTCTTGGTCAGTTTAAGTAAGAATGATGGCGAATTAAAAATAAAAGTAAAAGAAATAACAAAACGAAAAAAACGCTAATCAAAATATTTCAGAAATTGAGTCTTCTCAAAAACAAAAAGAAAAAAAAAGTTCATTGCTTCTTTTACACAAACGATTATGTAATTTTTTTTTAAGACAAACTTGTGCTCAATTTGCCCAGACTTACTGAAATGTTGTAATGGGTAAGCCAAATATTTCGTTCGTTTATTGAATAGAAGTTTTATTGAATAAGCCGAACGGACTTTTTGGTCAGCCTAATAGATGCAAGGCAAAAATGACTGGATATATAATCAATTGTTAATTTATAAATTTGGCAAAATAAGAGAATAAGAGGATAACGTAGATCGTATTAGGCACAATAAGAGATTAACAACAATAACTAATGATAAGATAAAATATTTATAACAATAAACTGTAATAAAAGTTATGTGACAAATAAAAGATTCGTTTTTACTGTCAATCTTATTATGTACAATAAGAAATTAACAACAATAATAAAATAGAACAATTATAGCAAAATACTATAATAAAAGTTATGCGACGTATAGAAGATTCGTTCTTACTGGAGATAATAATAGTCACAATATGAGATTAGCAACAATAATTAATAATAAATTAGAACCATTATAACAATACTAGTGTACCCGTGTCGTCAAAATTGACGGCAAGAAGGAATTATATTATAATAATTATTATTATAAGTAATATATATATATTGTAAGTAATTTTCGTTTAATCCAACTACAATTTTGTAATTTTTTCTCTTATTCCAGATGGAGTCGAACATAGATAAAGAAATCTGCCATCGCTTCCTTGGCCCTCTGCTGACACTTGAACTCTCTCACACACGCGTATACACTCACGTGTCTATCACACACGTCTATTTCATAGACTAAACAAGAAGAAGAAGAGGCACGGTGGAGTAATAGATAGCGGCTTGGATTGAGGAATCGGAGAGCCGAGTTCGAATCTATTACGTTCACTTACGTGGTAATGATATGTGCTAATAATTAGGAAAGTTATGAATCCTCTTCATCTCGACCCAGCTATGGGTAAATAGCAGAACAGACCGGGTTCTATAGACTTGGATGGCAACTGGTCTACTGCAGAAATAAATGGAACCTAGTGCGAGAAAAAATCTCCCTTGTCAGTGATTATCGAAAGATACATGATCGCCTAAGCGTATATTACGCATGACACATAACTGAATCGGAGAGCCGAGCTCGAATTCCCAGTTGAATCCATTACATTCACTTACGTGCTAACACCCTTGCGAAAGGTAGGAATCCTCCTCTTCTTCTTCTTCCCAAATGATGGTTAAATTGCAGTACAGACCGGGTTATATAGCCTTGGGTGGCATCTGGTCTACTGCAGAAAGAAATGGTAACCTACTGCGGGAAAAAATCTGCCTCGTCTGTCATGTATCGATATGGAGATGATCACCTAAGCGTGTATTACGCATGGCACATAACTGAAAAACAAGTACATTTTTAAAGCTAGTTTCAATGTTGTTGTTTTTTTATTTCAGTTGTGTACACATGCAAGTACTTTTGTTAATACTTACATATCATCGCCGCTTGTTTGAAATTCATTGTTTTGTGTTTCTTATTCTTACCCAGACTCACATGAGTCCGCCAATATTGTTTACGGGACGAATGTTGTAGGTGCCCATAAATATTTAGCATAAAATATCTACGCCTCACTACCAAAGAGATTTTATACTCAACATAATGGTGACAGACCGACGCGATATTTTCTGTTGGATACAAAAACACACAAAACTATAAGTAAACTCAACTATGCATCATGTAGGCACTTCTCAAAACAGTGTAGAAAAATGTCGACCAAATTCCCCGTCATACCACGTGGGCACAAAATGAATTCTTACACTACACTTGTCATTAAATCCGACGTAAAGAGCAAAATCGGAAATTTCCAGATGTCCAAGAACATCGACAGGGCATAGCAACTACCGAGATAAGATGACCTCCAAGTCATTAAAAACGTTCGTAATTTGTGTGAACAAAAATTACTAATAGCCCTTACTACTACTACTACTACTATTTCATTTCAACCCTTTTTGTCAGCAGGTGAGCAACACTCTAATCATCTCTACTTCCTTTGCTTAACCCTTTCTTTCTCTTAGGCACAGTCACGCCTGACTTCTACTACCACCGGGAGACATCACAAAATTTAAACACGACTTGAGCAATCACGTGGAAATTCTCATCAAATACAGCACTGCATCATTTAAACCCAACTGACGCGCCGCGTGGAAACTTCTCATCCAACGGAAATATATGACTTTCGTCTAACAAGTTTGAAATACGGCTCATTTTCTCCAAGAAAGTCGCCCAGAATTTACAAATAAACCTGCGTGGACCACACGAGAAAATACCACTCAAACACAGAAGTCAATTCCTTTCTCATACTACACAGCAAAACTGCATTCTTTCTGAGGATTAACAGAAAAATATGTGATATAACGTATACGTCGTCCAACAGAGGCTTCAGAGATTAACAAAAACGGTAAAGACATCTGCAAGTAAGATTTAATACTAGCGGAGATAAGCTACACCTTAAAGAAAAATCGACTATAACACGAGATATCTTTAAAATTTCTCAAGAAACATGCTTCGACACTTGATAGCAATTTCACAAACATCAGGTCAACAACATTACAAATCAAAGCTTTTTCTATTAGATTTTTGTCATCAAGATAATTCCACGCACAAAAAACAAACGGATCTTCCAAACAAAAATCAACTCAAAGTGGTGCATTGGAAGACAACCTCCAAAATTTTAACAGCCGTATCAACGGCTGGGGTCTCTGTCGATCTAGATTTTCAGCATGAAAAACACACAACCGATATATTTTCTAGAACGAGCTACATTCTGACTCACTAAAAACTGACGGACGACACAGTACTTAAAACGAGTACATTTTCATCGGCATGTCAACTACACCATTCGACTTTTTTTCTTTTCAGCCTATGACGCCAAAAAAATAAATAACATACACAAACTTTATAGACATATTGGTAAAATAAAATTACACCAATCTGCGGGTTTCTGTGGGTTACGACATTGTGCTATGCGAAGGACTCCTGTTTGACGGCATTTTTAGGTTTATAAAAAGTGAAACATTTCCTTTATCTTTTCTCATTTTTCCAGATGGCATAACGATATATAATTTTATATATCAAGAAAAAATATTGCGAAAATAGTATGACAAATTAGAAAAAAGCTTTGTTACACTTTTCGTCCCTTAGGACAGACTTCATCGGATGAAACGCGTCACAACAACGTTTTTCTAATTTGTCATACTATTTTCTCAATACACACACACACACACACACATATATATATATATATATATAACATATAACATATAAGGTATGCTACATTTATTGATCAAAAGTGTTCACTATCAGGGATAGAGCGTGAGCACATCTGAGATCAACATCAAGTGGCGACAGTCTCTTTCATGCTTGAACGTAATCTTCAGACCATCATATATATATATATGAAAACTTTCTAAGAGTTAACCTGTAGAAAAAGACAATATTTAGGAATGTAAAAGACAATAGGAAAACTGTAATATTAGACGACGCGTTTCGTCCAATGTGGACTTTTTCAAAGCAAAAACGAAATGATTTAATAAAACAAAACAAAACGCTATTATATTCATATTGTCAACTGAAAATTACGTCAAGTACCGTCACGTGTGGAAATATTGTTTGTGTTTTTATTGCTGTGTTGACAGATTCAATCATTTTCTTTTGATTTCTTGATACAGTTGTGTACGTTTGTTTGGGAGAGAAGTAATTCTGTTAAAAAAGGTGAAATAGGGGAAAAGCCTGGGCGTAGATTAATATTTGGGTAATATTCAATGGCGGCACTCTCGAGGATTTTTCTTCTGATTGAGTTATTTTCTTTTTTTATGAGTGTAGCATTTTTAAAATCAAAATTGTGGTTGAATTTATTTCTATATATGACTAGTGCATTAGTTAAGTTGTTTTTTGTGAGGTCTTTTTTGTGTTCATAGATGCGTTTTTTAAATGTCTACTTGTTTCTCCAATATATTGGGAGGAACAGTTTTGGCAATTTATTTTATAAATGCCTGCTTCAGAAATATTAGTGCTATTATTGTTTGAAGATCTTAGTATATCCATATTGGTTTTGGAAGTGTTTGTGGCTATTTCAAGATTATTTAGATGAGATAGGTTATTCTGGATAGTGGACGTGACAGAATTGGTTGGTAGTATTATGTATCTGTTTTCATGTGATTTACTATTGCGGATTATGTTATTAGTCTTGTTGCGGTTGTATATTTTGTATGCCTTTCTTCTTGCGTTGTGGATGAAATGATATGGGTATTGTAGGTTTTTGAATGTGTTTTCTATGTATGTTTCTTCTTTAAATAAATATTGAGGACTACAGATTCTTAATGCTCTTAGATAGAAACCTATAATAATTCCAGATTTAATTTTTGAAGAGTGGTTTGAATAGAAACTGATCAGGTCATTTTTGTTTGTAGCCCTTCTGTAAACATCAAAATTGAGTTCGTTATTATTTCTATGTAATATGATATCTAGGAACGGAAGAGTGTAGTTGGTTTCAGTTTCAAAAGGGAAATTTCTTGTAGGTTCAGCCTTGTTAAGTTTGTAGAGAAGATCTGTTAAATTAGTGTTATGTGGATATATTAATTACGAGTCGTCTATATATTCTGAAATAGGAAGAGTTTGTAGGAAGAATGTTTTTGAATGGGTCACTTTATAGAAATTCTAAAAATAGACAAGCAAGAGCGCCGCTGAGAGGAGATCCCATTGGTAAACCAAATTTATTTCTGTAAAAGCCAAATTTTTACCAGTTTTCCTTTCATCTAATTTGATTTTTTTTTTTTCGAACACGCGGGCCGTTTTTTCTCAACAACAATTAAGCAATGAGCTGAGCATTTTTCAAATAATCTTCTGTAGATATTTGAACCCATATTCGTTTGACGTACTGCCTTCTGCTTACCGTACAAAATTTAACCTTACTGCATCATTCACATTCATTGTTTAACTATTTTCTCCTTTTCTCCTTTTTTTATTACCGTTCTATATTGTTTCTTTATTGTTTCTTTATTGTTTCTTTATTGTTTCTTTTCACTGCTCCCTTAGCGATTGTAAAATCATAAATAAAATCAACAAAATTAAAATGGAATAAAAAAACTACTCAAAAGTTAATCGTAATAAAAATGATTTGAAAAAATCTAAAGATTTAATCGAGTAAGAATTTAATACTTTTTTCGCTGTTCAACGAGAACCATGAAGTTTCATGCCTACGAATCTTTGCTCATTCCCATATTTGGCAGAAATCCATTTTATATTAGGTTTCTGATCGCAGAAGATTGCAAAGAAACCTTCTTTCAATCGAAGTCGAGAGAAAAAAGAAAATTGTACACTATTTTTTGTAAATTTCTTTAATTAAAGAATTATTAAATGAATAATATGAAAATGAATTAGCAAAATTCTGAATGCAAATTGCGTTGATATTTTTTTTTAAGAAATGAAAGAAAACGGATTAAAATCGTATTAAATATTTAGATTTATTAAAATCCATTTTTTCTATTTTGGTCAAATATATATTTCACTGCAAAAATATTTTCTTTTGCGTTTTATCTGAGTGTGTATGGGAAAGCGCGAGTGTATTTATGCGTGTGTGGACTCAGGCGTGTGTGTGTGTGTGCGCGCTCGCGCGTGTCTGTGAATATATGTGCGTACAGCCTTGTGCAAATGTGAGTGCGTGTGCATGCGTTTGTGCGTGTGTGTGTGTTTGTGTGTGCATTATTAGCAATATACAGCTTCTATATGTATTGCTTTGATCCGTAAAGCAAAAGATGAAAACGTGAACGAGTGGAGATGAAGACACGGTGAAAGATTCATTTTACAAACGCGGAAAAGAAAACAAAGAGAATTGCAAAATAAAAAAAATAATTAACAAACAATAAAAGAAATGAAAAAATTCGTGGAGGATGACGAACAGAAGAAAAGGAGTTTACCACTGAAAGCAACTTGAACTCAAAATATCTTTTTTTGGCCCCTTGAGTTGTCTTCTCTTGAATAATTCTTCAATTACGGAGACGTAAATGTAATATCATTGAAAAATATATTTTATTTACTTTTTTCCCCTTTCATCCCAACAATAAAATAAAAAAGTATTTCACGTTTTCTGAGATCTAAATATTATGTCATGTACGCATTTCGGTATTTTTTTCAAATGCTTGACGATCTGAATATGAGATGATTTAAAATAAAAACAAAAAGAGAAAAAAACGAACAGAGGGTAAAATTAAAAAGAAACAACGAACTTATAAAAGGAGTCTTTAAAACGGGTAGAAAGAAAGAAAGAAAGAAAGAAAGAACCCCAAAATTAAAGAAGCAGACAGTAAAAATTAAAGCAAACAAAAGAAAGGCAAGAGAAGAAATAAAACATTAAACAGAGAATAAAGAAAGAAAGAAAGAAAAAAATGGAAGTAGTGAAAAGAAAAAGAAAGAAACCCGAAGTATTGAAAAAAAAGGAAAGAAAGAAAACCGAATAAGTGAAAAAGAAATAAAAAAAAACTGATGTAGTGAAAAGAAAAAGAAAGAAAAACGGAAAAGTTTAAAAAGAAAGAAAGAAAAAAAAACGAAATTTTGAAAAAAGAAAGAAAGAAAACCGAAGTTTTGAAAAGAAAAAAAAAAAAAAATGATAAATCCGAAGTAAAAAGAGAAAGAAGTAAAGAACTGATAAACCGGGAAAAAAGAAAAGAAAAACAGATTCAAAGAAAAAAAAAAAAAGAAATGAAAAAATATAAAATTTCGCGAGATTAAACCTGTATCTCTAACTCGGACCTACTCAATGACCGGCGTTTTGTTAACCTCAATCCAACAGAAGGATTCATTAGTTGAAATATTGAGCTAATAAGCTAAGAGGTTAGCAAATGTAGTATCGGCCATTCTTGGCGCGTTTTGGTAATGTGGTGCGATTGTCCCGAACTTTGACTTCGCCATTTTGAGAGTGACAGACGATACAAACCGGAAGAATTCAGCTTATGGACGCCATTGAAGGCTGTAATGGATCTTGGATGGGTAAGAAGTTCTCAATCGGTTTAATTACTTGTTGCGACGGAAGAGCAAGGAAACATATATATATATATATATATATATATATATATATATATAGTGGTAAACAAGGAAAGCAATGTGGAAAGGAAATAAATTAGCGAATAAAACTAGTACAGAAATACTCAAAAATTGACGCATAAAGAAACTTGGAAAGATCTACGTTAGAAGTAAATGGCTGACTGAAATAAGTGCGGAAAAAGAAGTTAATGGAACATATGACGACGATAACAGATAACAGAACAACCAATGTCATTGAGTCGACAAAAATAAAAGAAGAGACTTAAGTGTGGCGGGTGGGGGGGGGGGTTGAGGAAATGCAAAGAGGCGAAAGATGGCAGATGGATAGGAAGCAGAAAATATGAAAAAGAAAAAGACGGTGTAAAAGTGTAAGGAGCGAGCCGAGATATCAGACGTTTTAATAACGAGAAGCGAAGAAAATGAATTGAAGGGAAAATGAATGTCGTCGATCGAAAAATAAAGATAGGAGATATAAAAATGGTAATGTATAAAAGGGACTCTATTTAGAAAGAAACAACAGATCAGTACCTAAACTCTAAAAAAAGAAGATGAAGCAGACAGTGGAAAAAAGAGAGAAGTGATATGATATACAAAGTGAAAAGAGAAAAAAACAAGGAATATAAGATATTTAAAAGGAACACAAGGAAACGAGAAAGAAAATGAAAGAATTGAAATCGGAAAGTTTTTTTCTATTTTTTTTTTTTTCCTCAGTGATGTTCACCCTGTACAAGGCCCGAGAACCACTCGAGGCAAAGGATTACAAATTATGCGGTTATGTGGAAAAGATAACCATTAACATTAACCCTAGACAAGCTAAGATTGTAGTGATCGGGAAAACACACTCTTGAGAGTCGCTTCTACAGAGCAGCGGTTCGCAGGAAGCTGCTTGAGTGGAATTTACATCTCACAAATAAAATACGGAGAGTGATTCGCTACAATGGGTGTAAGGAAAAGTAGTTCGTTTGAGGAATTTTCCATGGAAATAGCGATAGGATCGAGAGTGGCTTGTGACGTCTTGTTTGTGAGAAAAGGAGTTGTATGGTGGGAAATAATTGGTTACCCACAAGACAAAAAGAAAAAAATGGAAGAATCGAAATCGGAAAAGCTTCTTTTTTTTTTTTTTTTGTTTACAATAATGTTCATTCTGCATAAGGCTCAAGAGCCACTCGAAGTAGAATAAGAGGCACGGTTTATGTGGGTATGAGGGAAAGATAATGGTTAACCCTAGATTTGAACAGGTTAAGATTGCAGTGACCGGGGAAACATCCTTTTGGGAGTCGGTTCGTGGGAAGAATCTGCTCGAGTGGAAATTAGGTCTCACTTATAGAATATGGGAAGAATGGGGGTGGTTTGCTACAACGGACGTGTCATAGCGGGTCTTAGCCGTGAAGGTTACAACTGATGAAACTAAGGAACGTAGTTCGTCTGAATACTTTCCATGCAAATAGCGATAGAGCAGTGTGAGGCTTGCGACGTTTCGTCTGTGAGAAAAGAGGTGGGAAATAATTCATTTGCTATAAGGGCGCGGAGAAACTTTTGGACTCTATCGAGAATGGATAGCGAAAACTGGGTAGTACTTGCCTAAAAATAGAAGCCGTACTCCAATTTCAGCCTGGTATTGCTCTTGTAAAGGCTGAGGATGCCAGAAGAAGTGAGCTACTTGCTGGAGCGTTAGAAGAAACCGACCGTTTTCCCAACTTCTTTAGCGATAGATCGTATGTATAAGTTCCACTTGAGGTCTGCATTTTGGCAGGTAAAGGCTAGAACTGTTGGAACTAGTTTTTGGCAAGAATATAAAGCGGCGAGGAAAGGTATATTTAAAAAGTAAATTATTAAGAAAAAAAGACCTAAGATGTCATTAATAGGAGTTGATTATTAAAAAAATCTATATAAAGGAATGTAGTTCGTCTGAGCATTTTCCATGGAAATAGCAATAGAGCAGTGAGAGGTTTGTGACGTTTCGTATATGAGAAAAGAGGTTGTAGGGTGGAAAATAACTGGTCACTCACAAGGCAGGAAAAAATGGAAAAATAAAAAATTTTTTTTTTTTTTTCAATAATATTCATCCTGTATAAGGCTCAAGAGCCAGTCGAGGTAGATTATTATGTAGAAATGTGTGGAAGATGGCGGTTAACCTTAGACTTGAATAGGTTAAGATTGCAGTGACTGGAGAAACATCCTTTTGGGATTCGGTTTGTGAGAAAAAGCTGCTCGAGTGGAACTTAGGTCTCACTTTTGGAATATGGAAAGAATGGGGTGGTTCGCTACAATGGGCCTGGGATAGCGGGTCTTAGCAGGTGAAGTCTAGACCTTATGGAACTAGTTTTGGCACAAAACGAAGAAAGCGAGGAAAAAGTTATATTTAAGAAAAAGCAGATTATTAAGAGAAAAAAAAACTAAGAAGTCGTTCATAGGATTTGATTATGAATAAAAAACTGTATGTAACTTAACAACATAATCAAAAATTATACTGTTTCTAAACAAAGTTTGGGCGAAATAGAAAAGCAGATGAAAACCTGTTGACGCTAATTGTGGTTGTAACAGTCGAAGAGGAAGACGAGAAAGGAAAAAAGAGGGAAGAGGGGAATGGTGAAAAGTCAACAGAAAAAATGAAAGAAAGAAAAGAAAAAGTAAGAAGACGTACGAGGAGAGGAAATAAAAGCAGATAAATGAGCTTAGCAAAAACGAATAAAAGAAATAAAATTTGCTTCTGAAAGGGAATAACTCAGAAAATATGTATCGGCAAATCGTCGTGACAATAAACAACGGAAGTTGGTGCCTCGGTGTAATGCTGATGGAATCAATTTGAACAACTGAGTGGACAGGACATATCCACGGGAAGAATAGTGAGTCCATTTGGAGAAATTGGCCTAATAACTTCTTGCAAACACTTACAAACTTCCTTAAAATCTCAGTTAGTTCTGCATATATAACGTTGGCGCCTACACTTAGGTAAGTTGCTTATTCCACTTAATTGGGATGAAGTTATGATTTAAACCAAAACGGTAGGTACATTTAATGCCTATCACGCTGCTTGACGATAGACTTGGAAGCGAAGTAAAAATATTAGATATTATTTCCTTTCCAACGTACCTGAATTATTTTTAAATTTGCATCACTCGCCAAATATCCGCCCTACAAACCGAGAAAAAGTTAAATTATCATCAAAGTTCACTCACCTTTAAAATTTCTGTATAAATATTTTCAATAAGATATCGATTTTATAAATTTATTTTTTGGTCATTCACTTGAAATTCCTGGATAGAGTTGACCATAAGACAAAACATTTGATTAATTTTCTAATATTTATATTAATAATATATATAATACGCCATATATATATATATATATATATATATATATATATATATATATATATATATATATATACATATATTAGCGCCATATATTTATATATATATATATATATATATATATATATATATATATATATATATATGATTTGTTTTTTTATTTATTTATTTGTTTTGGTTAATTTATTTTACTTGCTTTTCATTTTCATTTTGTATTTTGAGGGGGGGGTTAATGTTTTATTAACCTAGTAAAAAAATTGGTGGATTTGCTTAGTTCGCTTATTTAATAGTTTGTTTTGGTCTGGGGAGATAATTAAAGCTATTTATTCGTCCAATGTTTAGATTACTTGCCTTAGTCTATTCAGTTATTTTGGCGGGGGGGGGACAGTTTTTAATTAATTTATTTATTTGGATTGATTATTTTTACTTGTTCCTGCTTATTTGTGCTTATTTTTATTGGTTCTAACGGTTATTTTAGCGGGGGCAATTTGTTAATTTGCTCATTTATTTATTTATTTGGATTCATTTTTATTTGTTTTTTATTTATTTACTTATTTTTTATTTTGTATATTTGTATTTACTCTATTTGGTTTTCGATTTTTGAGTAACTTAGTAATGTTATTCCTTATCGTTATATAGCAGTTATAGCTATTTTTACGTCCAATTTTTGGATTGTTTGTTGCAGTCTATTCTAATGGTTATTTTGGAGGGATTGTTTTGTTAATTTGTTTATTGCTATTTACTTTATTTATTGGTATCGTATTTCTATTTGTAGTTTGTCCTTTTTTATTTTTGTATTAATTTTTAAAAGGAAATGTTTATTGTTGTTTTAACGTGTTTCTTGTTTGCCTTATTTTGTCTACTTTTTCGGGTCTTGTTTAACCGTTGTTTTTTATTTCCGTTTGAACTGTTTAATTGTTACCTCTATTAATTTTGTGCATATGTAATTTTCCTTTCTTTTTCTAACGTTTTACTTGTTTTGTGACCACTTGTTCAAGTGTCTTCTTGACAAATCTCTTTGATTTATTTTTATTTGTATGAAAATTTTACTGATTTTGTTTAAAAAAAGACCCCCATTCTTTTCTTTTTTTAATGGTTAGAAACACGTAGTGGTCGGAGAGACGACCTCCTGCAGTACGCCCCCTCCTAGGTGTACAATCAACATTACGGAGTTCCTTGAGAAAGCCAAAAGTTCCGCGCAACTGTTCACAGCAGATTGGGCTTTTGGTCAATCCCAAGGAACTAAAGAGAGTTGAGAAAAGAATTGTGTCAGTTTTTGTGGCGGACAAGCATTCGCGCAAAATTTGTCACTCCGCTAATGTCACCGTAATTAAATCTCTAATCACTCTGGGGATCAAACCTCAGAGGGTAATCAAAGGAAAGGGATATTTCATGTAGGACGTACTGCTACTCACACCTGCCGACTTTGAAGCCGCATCCAGTCGTGATGTTATAAAAAAAAAGACCTTATTCTTCGTATGGAATATGAAGGCAGGCGGAGGACCCTGTATCAGTATTTGAGGTTTCTCCTCAGATCGTCGGGGAGCACTTGGCTGCATATCTATGACAATTTGATCAGATACTCAGTGCTTCCTCTGACGATCTGACCGGGGAATGGAGTTTAGAAATAATGATAGATCGGAAGGCCTTCATCTCCATCCCCAAATGTCTGGATGTAGCGGGCCAGAAAATGCCAATTATTGTCACCGGGCGTAGACCAAATTGCTGGAAGTGTGGGCAGACTGGTCACCAGTACTCTTCCTGCACAGAGAAGAAAGCCCCTGAGATTCTGGTCCATGTCGATCCAAATCCGCCTGCGACCGAGTCTGTTACATCCGTCTCGCCTCTAATGGGCATGCCAGCGATCGGGACCGGTGTGGTTAAGCCTCCGGTTGGGTCTCCGCTCCCATTGCCAGAAAAGCTTTTGCCCGCCGCTAGAGCGGTTGCAGAGAAGGAAGAGGAAGAATCGCAGGTCGTTGGCAGGGTCAAAGGGAAGCTCCAGGCAGCGGGACCTCGTTCTACTGAAGTCCACGCGGCTAAAGACACGCACAGCCTCACTACCTCTACCAGTTCTAAGGGCAACTCTCCGACCACCTACTCTGAAAAACTGCGCCAACAGCGCCTGAAATACAAGCCCTCTTTCGCATAGAAGGAAAAACTAGAATAACTAAAAGGGTTCCTTAAAAGAAAAACAGATTCAACCAGCAAGAAATCTTAGGCTATCTTCATCAGCTCCATCTTCACCATCCACAAAACAGCTCCCTATGGCTCCACCCGCTAGTCCTGAAAACTATAACCCTGACCGATTCCAAATTGACTCCCCTGAAGAAAAACTCTCCTTCCAAATCTCCCTTAAGAAACCCCACTCTGTCCGTAATTCTCAATGCATCCCATGTTGAAACCCTCAGCAATTAACCCAAAAAAAATGAAACACTAAAAAGACAACGCAGCCCTTCTGCAGATTCAGCAGAGCCTATCACAGAAAAAAAACTAAAGCAAAAGTTTCTCTTTAATAAGGGGGAAGATGTTTTTCGGGTAGTTTAACATCAATTAGACAAAGCTTTTTCACAATCCATGAAAGGAAAGGACCTTAGAATACTCTTGAATATGATAAAAATAAGAGAGTTGGACATCGAAAATCCAAAAACTTTTCCCAATGCCCAAAGGATTTTGACTGTCGTAAGAGCTGGGCAGGGGTCGGAAAGCGAATGTTACGCGAAGCCAACAGCGCTTTCGACCTCTACACTCCAATGGCTTTCTTTGATAATGAAAATGAGGAAAAACTAAATCAATTCTGTTCAGGGAGGCTCCCGCTTTTTGTTCACCTACTCCCTGTATGGAGATCTTAAATTAACTTTCCCCTTAGAAATTGGTGGCCTGTCTGCTGATGGCACTATCAGAACTGAGATGAGTACTGGCTCAATGGGAGAGGCCGTCGGTGTCCTAACCCTGGCCATGTTCAATGCAGGAGAGCAACCTTAATCGGTCTGATAATCCGACCTCTGGTTAGCTAGCGTGAATGTCCGAAGACTGAGGTCGGGGCAAATGTTTGTTGCGTACAGGAGACACGGTTTTCTACTCATGACTATGAGGACATTTTCATAGTTTCTCCCTCTATTCAGCATGTTTTGAAAGTCGTTCGAGAGGTGTCTCATGGCTGGTGAACAAGTCTTTGAAGGCTGCGTGTACTTTTGTCTTCGCAGATCCGGTGGGCTGGCTTTGTGTGCTGGATGTTACCATAAAGGATAAGGCTCTTCGTCTCATTGGGGTTTATGCACCCAATGTCTATTCTGAGCGGCCTGCTTTGTTTCGACTGATCGAGCCGTTTTTGACGACATCTCGTCCGGTAGTTTTAGCGGGGGATTGGAATGTCGTCCTTGACCCCGACATAGATCGTATAGGGCCAAATTCGGGTACAAACCAAGACGTGAAACTATTTCGGGACATTATTGATAAGTTCGATCTTGTCGATAAGTACCGGAATGAGCACCCTCGGGAGGTAGTTTGGACTTGGACAAATAGTGTCGGCTCGGCTGCTGGGGTGCTTTCTAGATACATCGACCGAGTCTTAGTTAGGAGAGTCAATGTAGGTCTTTTATGGTGTCCAAGTTTCCATTACATAGTTTATTCGGATCATAGGCCTCTCAGGGTCCCTGTAAATTTAGATGAGCCTAAGGTTAGGTTGGCTGGCTACTGGATATTAAACTGCTCATTATTTGGTGAGCAGGATTTCCGGGACCAGCTGCTACTAATGATACAGATTTGTTTGTTTGCGTTTTATAGCATATCAACCACTGTGGGTTATTTAATGCCAAATCCAGTTTATATGAATTTTAAATGCCTATTTTGTATGGAATAAAAAACGTATAGCTGGCAACATTATTGTTTCAAAAACGTACAGCTGGCAACATTATTTTTTACAAAAAACGTATAGCTGGCAACATTATGGTTTCAAAAATGCATAGCTGGCAACATTATTTTTAACAAAAAACGTATAGCTGGCAACATTATCGTTTCCAAAACGTATAGCTGGCATCATTATTTTTCCGAAAACATTATCTGAGGCCTTGCTGTTGGATGTAGTTTATCGCCATACCCAGGACATTCAAAAACGTATAGCTGGCAACATTATTGTTTCAAAAAAAGTACAGCTGGCAACATATATATATATATATATATATATATATATATATATATATGCCAAATATATGAATTTTAAATGCCTATTTTGTATGGAACATTTTTAGCAAGCTAGAGCTCATTTGCTTGTACACTAATAATCCTAGGTATTTTTGTTTAAGTCAAGAATTTCCATTTGATAAGGACATTTTATTTGCAAAATGGTAAAAGGTAGGATATGTTGTTTACACATGAGTCTACATCTTTGATAAGAGACCAATTCTTTTTAGAAAATCCAATATATTTTTTGGTTCAGTTTTTGCAAATAATTTCTTCATGCTCTTGATTGATTGATTAATTAATTGTTTTGTTTAACGGCATCTCAAACTTAGTGATCACTTTATGCCGAAAATGATTTTGAGTGACTTTAAAAGTCAAAAACTTATATCTGGCAACATTATGGTTTCAAAAACGTATAGCTGGCAAAACCACTGTTTCAAAAACGTATAGCTGGCAACATTATTTTTCCGAAAACATTATCTGAGGCCTTGCTGTTGGATGTAGTTTTTCGTCATACCCAGGACGTGTGTAAAACTTGGTAAAACTAGGAGTTCACTATTTGCCCATAGCTGGGACCCTAACAGGTGCTACCACCCCGGGTCAAGGTGGACCTGGGAACACCAGCAATTAAGAGGTCGTTCCACGCTCCTCAAAACCTCCTGATCAGAGGCCTTGCTGTTGGATGCAGTTTAACGTCATACCCGGGACGTAATGATACAGAGGGAACTGACGTGGGCTGTGGTTGGGAATGCCAGGTGGGGTAACTTAAAATCCAAAATTAGAACGTTTGCAGCTGATTGAAGTCGTCGGCTCAATCTAGATAATTTAGTTGCGCAAACGCCTTGTCAGGAAAAAGCAGATCGGGCGATTAAATCCCGTGATAGTAGGGACGTAGCTTTAGCTAAGGCAGAGTTGTCCTCCTTGCTTATAAAGAAGGATTAAACTCTGGTAGTTAGGGCGAGGTTAAAAAGAATGTCCTCTGAGGCAACGAATATGGTCACTGAATTGCGTACAGAGGAGAATCGGAGCGCATCTCAGCGACATATCGCGTACGTCACACTTCCGAATAAGCGGACCGTGACTACAAACGTGGGTATATCTGAGGCCTTTCTGGGTTACTTTCAGGAACTTTTCACCAGACCTGGATAAATCCCTGGGATTAGATGGTCTTCCCTAAGAAGTTTACTTGATGCTGGCGCCTGTTTTTGTTCCTTTGCTGTAGCTGATTTACAACAACTAGATGAAGCAGGGGTCTATACCTCAACGCTTCACCAGGGGTGTGATCAAATTAGCCTTTTCTGTCTAGTCTGATTGGCACAGACTTGTGCTGTGAAGGGCAGGACTATTCAGGAGAACCTTTATATGGTCCGCTTGATCATCGAGCAAGTCAACAGTGAAACCGCACTGATCAATTTAGATTAGTCCAAGGCCTTCGATAGAGGTGACCATCGATTCTTGGAGGCTGTCCTTTCGGCGGCCTGTTTCGGGCCGTACTTTCACACCTGGATTCGACTTCTGTATGCTCCCAGTGCGCTGGTGGAAGTGACTGGGGTACGATCAGAACATTTCGTATTGTCTCGTTCCATTCGTCAAGGTTGTCCGCTTTCGTCTATGCTTTACGTTCTTGCGTTAGAACCTTTCTTTCGCAAGTTAAAAGCGAATCCGGTCCTACATGGAATTTCCCTACCTGGCGCTACCACCTCGGCCAGGTATTCGGTTCTTGTATCGAGCAGAGACAAGATTGAGAAAGTCAGCATAGAAATCAGTGGTTATGAGATGGTGACAGGGGCCAAGATCAACCGCAATGAGTCTATTGGCTTGCGGTTGGGTGCGTGGAAGGGAGTCTCTCTTCTCGGACCTTTCCTCATGGTTCGCATGCTATGTGGAAAGTTCTATGTCTTTGCGGCCAGTTCTATTTGTAGTAATGTGGTGCCGCCGATGACGAAAGCTGAACACTATGTGTTCTTGTGCTTACTAGGTGTTATGAGAGTCGTGATTTGGACGACGCGTCAGAAGGGATTCTATGAAGGCGAGAAGTTCACTTCTTCCCAACTGATCTTGTTCTTTAAGCATCAACTTAAAGTCAAGATTAGGGCGGAAAAGCGGCGGCTCACTTCATCAGAATTTGGCAAAAGGTGGGTGAATCCTTCGCGTTTCTGTTGAGTGAAAGGGTCTGACCTAGGGTGGCATTTTAATGCCGGTTAGGCATCAGGATATTGTTCTTCTTGCATTGAACATAGGCTAAACCTGCCCAGGTTTAGGTTTTTTAGGTTTTTGACATTTGTCCTTATTTTTCTCTCTTGAGATTAACTTAGCTAGAGTCTGTTTGCTCATTGGTCCCTTTTTATTTCTGTCCCTAATTTCTTTGGTTTAACTCCCCACCCCCTCCCTCGTTTGGTGGTCAGTGACATCAGTTCTTTGGTGGGTTCGAGACGCGTTTTATTTCGTATGTGTTTTTTCGTATTTGTTGTTGTGTCTAAATGAGTGCATGTTTTGAGTGAGTGATTGGATGATTGAATGTTTTGAGAGTCCTGCTTTAATTACGCCCAGTTAACTGAACGCTTTTTTTTTTTTTTTGTAAAACAATGTTTTATATAACGGCGTGATTCTCAGCATGTCCCGCCGGATCAAACCAGTAATCAAATGCAATAGAAGTCATACAAAATACTGACCGTTTGAAATGAATAGACTATTTAAAGATTACTAAGTTATTTAAGTAAAAAAATGTTATATATAAAAGCTTGATTCTAAGCAGGTCCCGCCGGATCAAACCAGGAATCAAATCCAATGGAGGTCATTCAAAATAATGATCATTTGAAATGAATTGACTATGTATAGTTTTTAAGTTATTTAGTTAAAACAATGATTTATATAACAGCGTGATTCTCAGCATGTCCCGCCGGATCAAACCAATAATCAAATGCAATGGATTTCATTCAAAATACTGACCGCTTAAAAAAAAAAAAAAATAGACTATGTATAAATTTGTAAGTTATTTTGAGTGACTCTCTCATAAATTACTTGTTAATTTGTTGTTTGAATCCAAATTTAAGGAAGTCGAATTTGTGGAAGTCTAGTTTAGGCTAATTTCCGATTTGGATAATCCTACTGCATCTTTTAGATTCATTTCCTTTGTAGCTCAAATACTCCAGCCATCATATTCCCAACATCCTTCTATAGACCCATATTACTTTTGCCTCAAATGTCGTCAAAATGTTTTGGAAAATTTTTAGCATTCACTGCCTTATAGTGGGTGGCGGTCGGTGGATATCACGTAGCATTTCATCAACTCTTGTCTCTGTTTCTTATTGTGTTGTTTTGAACTTCACCATTAAGTAAGAAAAATTACAACGTCTTCTTAAACTCGTGTTAATTGGTATGTGTGTGTATATATATATATATATATATATATATATATATATATATATACATATATATATATATATATATATATATATATATATATATATATATATATATATATATATATAATTAGGAAATCAAATCAAGCGATTTTGTTTCAAACTTTCATTTATATCCTTTTCAGAAATTCTACTAAACTAAACAACCATGTGTAGAACTTAAAGGAGAAAAATAAAATAAAAATGTTCCAATTGTAAACTGGAAAATTAAATAAACCAAAAGCTTGCAACAATCATAGCAACATCTGTAACTTTTGTCAAAAAGAAAAATTAGATATTATAATATTTCTAGACCCCAAAACATTTTAAAACAGAGATTTCCAGTACACTTGATTTTCATTTCCACTGTCCTCAGATTGGAATCCAAACGCTTTAAAATGTTCGTATTAGAGCTTTCGGCGCGAATTCCAAGCAATGCAGCATGCCGTTTCCAAATATTTGGCTCTTTTTTTTCTCACAGACAATGACCAACTGACCCTACTATACTGTTCAGTCGACAAAATCAAAAACAAACAATGCTCATGCGCTAAATTCAAAAATATTAAATGACGATAATTTACCCATCGTACCCTATATATATATGTGTGTGTGTGTGTATGTGTGTGTGTATGTGTGTGTATAAATATATATATATATATATATAAGTGAACACTGAAGTCAACACAGCGACAGGCTGTTTCATGCTAGACACAATCGTCAGGCCGCCTGACGATTGCGTCTAGCATGAAACAACCTGTCGCCTCTGTGTGTTGACTACAATGTTCACTTTTATATTTATATTTACATACGCTCCATCTCTGATATTGAGCACTTTATCCCATAAATATAGCACGCCTTAAAACTATATATATATATATATATATATATATATATATATATATATATATATATATATATATATATGTCTAAAAAGGCACGAGAAAAAATCTATTATAAGCCGATGCATTTCGTCCTTTAAGGGACTTTATCAAGGCAAATATAAGGATTTATGTTGTCGTATGTGTTTATATACAAGAGCAAGCATGCCATTGATTTATGAATGCTTTTAAATTTGAGAACGTTCATAAATATTCATGAGATGGTTGAAAGGTCAAATTGCTATAATTCAAAGTCTGGTAAGACAAAAGTAAACGAGAAACATTAAAGAAATATTTTGTTTTAATAAATGAATATTGTTTAAATTATAATCAGATTGTTATGGTGTGGGATGGACATATTATGCTGGACATCTTCAAAAAGATGAGGTAATGAATTTAACCGTTTTCTTTTGATTTTTAACATTTTTGAGGCCTTGTCTATCGACTTGGCAAACCATTAATTCTTTAAGGAAAGGTGAGATTGGAAAGAAATTGTTTAAACCAATGACTTCCTTGCTCTTGTATATAAACATGTGCAACAAAATATAATCCTTACAATTGCCATGATAAAGTCCTTCCAAGGACGAAACGCGTCGGCTAAGAATAGATTTTATTCATTTCGTTCATTCACAGATACACTCTATCTGAAATATATATATATATATATATATATATATATATATATATATATATATATATATATATATATATATATATATAGTTAGTTAGTTAGTTAGTTAGTTAAAGAAGTATTTAGTATTCCCTATGGATAATCCCAAGGAGGATGCAATCCAGAGAGTTCAGTGTAAAAACAGAGCAAATATTAGTTAAATTAAGAAACAGACAACTTTAAAGGTTCATAGGATTATAGTTTATTTCCCCAGGAACGGGATTTTCGTTCTGGTTCATCGGATCCCATTTCCAAACCAAATATATGTATGTTTGTGTGTGTGGAAAGCGTTTGTAGTCAGGACAAATTTATCACCAAAAAACCTATATCATTTTTGCTAATCCTTTGTATGTGTACCTGTGTTGATGTTAGTGTTCGTATGTGTGCATTCGAGTATCTTTTTTAATTCACCGATATAAGGCGATAATGTCACTAAGACGCAACTTTCTTCTAAAGTCTTCTCAAGAAGACTTTGGGAGGAAACGGAAACCCGAACCTAAACAAGAAATAAGGGATAAACCTTCTACTCCTGTTCATAAGACATGGGAGGGAGTGTGCAAGAGACGATAGGTGAATCTATTCCGATTGAGGGAGAGAAAAAAGTACAAAAATAGTAAATAAAATTTCAGAATTTAGGCGGAGATGGTATAAGTTTCATAAACGTTTTCAAAGATATCTTTTTGTCGGCTGGGCCTGCAACATCGATCACGTGTACGTTTTTCAATATGATCTTTCACAACTATTTTTGGTAAAATTACTTGAATTTCTCAAGGCCCACAAAACACCAGATAATTTTATCTTGAGATGACACAGTTGAGTAATTTCTATTTGAAGTTCCTTCTATTTGTTACACACACACACACACACACAATTATATATATATAATTATTTATTTAAAAATATGATTCCATCGCTACATAAGAGTTCTCATGTTTCAAAACAAGAGCCGAAAACTTCAATATAATTATTTGAATTAAATTGAATTAAACTACCAAGCTCTGTTCCATCTTCAAGCGAAATTTTTTCGGAATAACTAATTCTTGAAATTTACGCGTTTTATAAGCATATTCATTATTAAAATTAAAATTACTATGGTAAAGGCTAGAGCAATTATTTAAAAAAAGAGGGCGTAAGGGTTAATAATTTGTATCAATATCTCAGTTACATTCAAAGAGGTCAAGTCAGGGTAAGGTTGGGGTGTCTAAATTCAAAGCGGAAGATGACATCATCTAGTCTGGTTAAGTGTCTACGGAGATTTTTTTTCCCCTGAAAGGGTTTTGTGTATATATAATTCGCTAACATTTGTTGTTTTGACGACTTCATAAAGGTTTTTTTTTATTGGGTAGGGCATTTAAACTTTTAATTTAGACTATGGAGTTTAAAATTTGTATTTATTATTTTATTCTTTGTTTGTTTTTTATGCTAATTATTCAATGCGAAAATTTGATGATGTCGGAAAAACCGTTAACTCATGCCTATTGTTTAATAGATTTTCATTATTTAGAAACTTGATAAAGTGTAGTTTTCCATGTAGGCATAAAGGGCATGGGTCATCCCAAGTTTTACAAGTTCTAGTTTTATTTACAGTTTTCTACTTTACTTTTTTGTGTTTTATTCATTTCCTTCAAATGCCAAAAATATTTAGATAGAGATGTCTGATTTATTTTATTAATATTATTGAAGGAGCACATATGTTGCCTCCATCTGGTTTTAAATTAATTCTTCGTAGACCCAATGTATATCATATTAGTATTAGGACTCTCAATGGATGAGATAGTACATTGGTATACCACAGATTTTACGCGGCATATATTTTCCAATGGCAGTCTTCTGGGTTTCTACAATCACATAATTTTTCACTATTTTTGTCTAATTTAAGTGTAGGGTTTTTATTAATACTATTCTGGCATGGGGGTTTATTCAGGATTTTATTATTGTGTTTTTTATTATACTTTCTAGATTTTCAGTGCAACTGTAACTTAATTTTAGGGTGTTTTTATTAAATATTTTACTAAGTCTACTATTTGTAGGAAAGTGTTTTCAATTAAAGCTAGGAATTTATTTCCTAACTTAATACTAACCATTTGGTTGAACGGTGGGATATACCAAATGATTGTTCTTTTCCTGTTTTTCTTCTGGTTAGTACAATTGTTTCTATAATTGATGTTAGCATTTTTGTATCCACTATTTTTTTAGGGCTGCGTTATAAAAATTACTGTGTTGTTGGAATATTTCTTTATTAGCGGAGTTAATGCTGATTCTATTCTCTATTGATGGGGGTATATGCTTAATTATGGATGGAGGGTGGTTTGATTTAGGGTGTATATACAAGGGGTTAGTGGTTTTCTGTAAGGTAGGTATGTGTTGTTTATTAGATCTAGAGTTACGTCGAGGAAGTTTTTAATTTAGTACAGACTGTTGTCTTTAAATTTAGATTTCTAAATTCACTATATATAATCTTTCTAATTTTCTCTATTTTAAAATTAGTGGAACTCCTCACTACCATGAGCCCGTCATCTCTGTACAGCCCGATGTCCTTAATATCTAATTCACGGTGCGCGGTCAGGTTGTACAGTATTAAAAGTCCGACAAGGTCAGAAAACTCTGCAGAGTCTAAAGATCCCATAGTGATGTCAAAATTGTCCCCATTATGAATGAGGAAAGATTTTCTGCACTGAGAATTATATTTATTTCTTCCTTTGTCAGGTTAGAATGCACGGCAGCAAACTCCAGGGCAGTCGTGAACAGATCCTTCGATATTGACGGGTAGTAATCCACAACATCGAACTGTAATAGGGTGCAATCAGGTTTATTATTAATGTTGGTAAACCAATTGATGACGTCATTGGTATTAATCCATAATTTTAATCCAAGGTGGTTTTTAATTTGCCAAGTAATTCTTTCTAGGATTATTTTGCTTATCTTAGCGATGTCGGGTCGGGTAGGGTTAATCATTCTTGTAGTAGGGTCTTCCATAAAATCTTGTTTGTGGTCCTTAAGAATTATGTAACATTCCTTTTCAGCAAGTTTGCCTACTCTATCGCTAATTTTTTAATTCAAATAATTATATTGAAGTTTTCGGCTCTTGTTTTGAAACATGAGAACTCTTATTTATCGATGGAATCATATTTTTAAATAAATAATTATATTTAGGCTCTACTTTTGTATCGAGCACTGTTTTTTTTTAAATAATAACAAAAATACTAAAGAACTTTGGATTATTTACCTAACGAATTCTTTCCTATTTTCTGTATATTTTCACACACACACACACACACACACACACACACACACATATTTATATATATATATATATATATATATATATATATATATATATATATAATTTATTTTAGGATATTAAAACATGTTAAAAATCGCTACATAATGGCAATTATATTTCGACACCATAAATGTCAAAACGAGCGACGTTAAACTACTGACGAGTGAAAGATTAATTTAATTTCAAAAGCAGAATACTTTTAAAAAATAGGCTTGTGAGTTTTGCCGTGTTTAACCAATCAAATGTGACGTAGTCTAAATTCAAACCCACCGGATTTTTTTTTTTTTTTTTTTTTAAATATAGATCATGACACGAAGTTGTCTGCATATAAAACCTACACAATTTACTTATGGGCAGATACACGTTGCTACATTATTTCGTAAGAAGTATCAAATTCTAACGTTCAACTTTCCTAAAAAGTAAAAGCGAAAAGAGATGGAGATTTAATTTAACTTAATGCTAGTCATATGCTCTTTCGGCTTCTTTGTAGTTTGATAAATAAATTTCTTACATTAAATTTCTTACATAAAATAATTTCTTTGTGTGCGTGTGTCTGTGTTTCTGTATGTGTGCGCCTGTGTGTGCGCCTGTGTGTATCTGTGTCTTTATGTCTGTGCATGTGTGTGCGTGCGTGCGTGCGCGTACCCGCGCGCGTGCTTTCACTCGGCTCCTTGAATGCAAAAACAATCCAAGAATATTTTTACAAGATAATATTGCACGAACACTTTGCTGCTTGCTTCTACGGATTTTGACAGAAGCGAAGAGCCGATCCGAACTCGCCACATGCGTCTTTATGGCGGATAATTTAAGCTGTTTTCGCTTGATTGTAAAACTTAAACTATGCCTAAATGACCACTTCTCCGTTTTGAACTGGCTCATATTGGATCTTCTCACCCACGTCAGCAATTTCAGTTACCCCTGACAGAAGACTAAGCGTTTTCTTCTCGATCAACAGTCGCTTGATGGGACAGTCTGTTAAAACGTTTGATATAGCCGAGCATTTTCGGTGCCATTATATCTAATGCGTTAATCACGCAAAGTCACGTGACGCCAAAGACGCGATTTACTTACCTTTTGTTTCTGGCTTTCAAGTAATTACTTTTTCCGTTAGCGACAGATTTGATTATTACGCCGGAAGGATACTCTTTCGATTTTATTATGCCGCGTGATGGATTCTTGCGCTAATGGAAATAACAAGTGTTTCTCTTCCTCTTGTTGCAATGTCTCTTAATTCCATTGCTATATTTCATCAAACCTATAAATTGTCATAAATCGTCAAGAATAAAATAAAGATTATGTTGAGTCATAAATATTTTCCGCTTTTTCTTTCTTTTTATTTAATCGGTATCACCCCATGCAAGGCAACAAAACGACTAAAACACAAGGGATTACAGGGTGTGGGAGAAATAGCAAGAGAAACATTAATAATGAGCGTGGAGAGGAAAGAGTAATCAGGACAGAAGATAGTGATTGACATTGCATTTAATTTTTTTCAGATTAAAGTAGGCTGGAAAGCATGGAGCCGAAATAAAATAAAAATAAACTGTTAGCAGCTTAGATGTAAATTGCTGAGATCTCGATGCCATTCTGGTGCTTATATTCAAAAAGTCTAGGTACCATAGCGTAGAACTCATCCAAATAATTACCATGAAAGTATTTATTAAAAAAGGCACAGGGAGGCAACTTTACGGCGGTAGAAATGTGACTAAAGCCGAGCTACCAAATTAGGACCAATAATATTGCTCATTCTTCTTTGAATTTTATCAAAGTAAATAGCAGGGGCACCAAACCATATGTGGCAGAAATATTCCAAGCCGGGACGAATGATAGATTTATAGATATGTAAGCTATATTCTGGACTGATAGATATGTAAGACAGATTCTGGAAAGTCAATTACATTTTATTCAATTATATATTCACCATCATTTGCAATGAATTGTGGGAACGTACCAGGTAGCTCTTTCATATCGTTGAGTAAAATCAACGTAAGATTTTCGACGATCATTTAATATCATTTTCATTAATAAGGTTTTCTCTACTAAATCATTTTGCAGCGATCAAAAAAGGAGATAATCGGTTATTGCAAAGGTCAGGTGAATATGGCGTGTCAGGTAGAACAGACCAACCGAGTTCCAAATTATTCTCCTGTCTTATCCTTACTTTTTGCAGTCTTGCGTTGTCATGAAAGCGGCAAATACCTTTTCTGGGCGTACGGCCACATTACGTTGAAATATCGGTTCCCGTATGATCCCCGAAGTTAAGCAACGTCTAACCTAGTCAGTAGCTAGATGGGTGACCGATTGGGAATACCTGGTGCTGTAAGCTTAGATGCGCGGGTGGTGTAATGGATAATGCTTAATCGGAGAGCCGAGTTCCATTTCCCGCTGAATTTGTAATATTCACTTATACCCTTGGGAAAGGTAGGAATCTACCTTTTCTCCCCCAGCTATGGATTAATTAGTAAGATTTATAATTAAACCATTATCATCACCTCTCCCTCTCCCCGTCCCACCCCCACCAAATTTCTTACAATCTAAAATTATTTTATAATTTTAAATAACCTGCAAACGGTTGATAAGCCTTAAAAGTCCAATCCATCAATCAAAGATTTTTCCTATTGACGAGAGTAGGCGGTGGGGATCAGGCAAATGTTTATGGACACATTACAGTTGCTGCGTTTATAAATATGCATTTAGTGTTTTACTCCGTTTTAAGAAATGTAAATGAATAATACCTTGATGATCCCATCACACTAACAGTAATACGTTTCTTCTAAGAAGATCATCTTTTGCAGTCGTGCTGTAACCTAGGGAAGGTTACTGAATAGAATAATCACATTCTTGGTAATGAACGATAATACTTTGGACAAGAACAACACATATAAGATTCACCAGCGGCACGTAAAAGTAGTCGTCAACTGCTAGAAGTGAGTCAAGTGAAATCCACAGTGAATCTTCAACTGCAGGATATCTACCAACCGCCCCACGCGGTCAGATGTAGCACAAGGCCGAATTTAATGTGGGGTATCCGAGTCCGTAGGCTCGGCCAAAAATTCCCTGTATACCCCGTCTAAAACGGGGTCGGGTAGCTGTTTCCCGAGACGAGACTCTGCCCTTCGACATACCCTCGTCTGGGGATCCTCTCTGCCCGGAGGCAGAGAGTTTGACCAGCACAGCTGGAGACGAATCTCCACCTGCAGACCAACATACAGAGTTCACTACTATATTTATGGGAATGGGGGCATACCTATTATCGTCTGTAGATATGCTACAACAAGTCGATTATGAAGTTTTATCCTTGTCAATCCGCTGCCTCTTTCGTTGAACATTGTTGAATGCAACTCACTTTTCATCACCTGTTATGATACAATGATGGAACGCTTAGATAGGATGATATGTTTGTTATTATAATTCGTTGCCAAAAATGGTAATTACCTGTGACAGAACTTAACATAAAGTGTCATCGATTGCCAATAGTGGTAACGGCAGTATTAGCCGTTTCCTTATAAGGAAACATTCGACGGTCATTGACCAATCAGCCAGCACTAATGTCGGTTGCAATTTATGAAATCTTTCTTTTAATTTCTGTTATCGCTCTGTCTAATACTGACAGAAGTTTCCTTCCTAACCTTTTGTTTGATGTAGTGTGGAACGTTAACATCTTGATTATGTCATTATTTTCTCTTCGAGCTCAAGTGATGTGGTTTCGGTTATTTCATAAAGTTTTTTTTTTATGATTCTCTGAAGGATTATTCTCTAAGACCAAGATTCATTCACATGAAACGATTTTTAAGCATTGATCTGAGAAAACGTTTCTATATGGCTGAGAGTTTAGAAATTCCTGAACGCATTGTGATTCCATGCATAACATCCGTAAGGGAATCTAAATCTGATGAGGTTATTTATGAACATGACTCAAGTTCTTATGGTAATACTTTAGTTTGGTAGTTTCTTGGGAGGTTGGGTAAAACTTACTCGCAGCGCAACTACATACCAAAAACAAAAAGATCCCGTGATAAACTGATTTGAGTCTTCTTCTTTTATGCGCTGTGACCCTTTAGGGCATAGGCGTTCATAGCTCTCCATTTCTTCATGTTCCTTGTAGCTCCCAATAAGTTTTGTCTTTTTGTTATTTCTCCCAGACTCTCTTCTACCATCCTCTTGCTCAAGCCCGTTAAGTATGTCACGCATTGCTTTCCCTTGCCCCTTTATCCCTCTATCCGCCCTGTGAGTAAAAGATTTTCCAATCCCTCCTTTCTCATTACGTGTCCCTGAAATTTCAGCTCCCTCTTCCTGATGTTAAGCATAAGTTTCCTCTTTGTTTGCAACCTCTCCATGACCTCATCATCGCTGACATGTAGAACTATATCTCTGTTGCCTCCAGTTTGTTCTTCATCTTTGCGGAGACCGTTCAACATTCGCTGTCATAAAGGAGGTCAGATATCACATAGCAGTTCAGTACTCTTTTCTTTGTTACCAACGAAATCCTCCCATCTTGTAATACTCTGCCTCGCTTTTGGCATGCATCTTCGGTCATCTCGAGACGTCTTCTGATCTCAGCGTTGCACTTTCCGTCCCCTGTCAGAACACTTCCCAGATATTTAAATTTCCGCACCGGCTTGATTTTAGTGTCCCTGACCTGTAAATCGCATTTCGGGCACATGTTTTTGCTGCCAGCTCTGATTAGCGAAAGAAAATTCAAATTTACGGGACACTATTAAAAAGAAAATAGAGTTTACTAAAAATTAAATTTTCTGGAAGCTACCTCGTGGTTATCACAACATTGTATTCACTTCAAAGACATAAAATAACAAATTCAGTCATGATACTGGATGAAATATGTATAAATCGCCTAATGCTATGAATGACGGCAACGTGAATTCGATACGCTGAGGATTATATATATAAAGACATTTTTATGTTTAACATTCTTTCTATAGATACAAATATTTAAGTAAACAGAATTAAGTAACATTTACTGGCCTGAAAGTTCGAGAAATTTTCATCGAACATATTCCTCCTTCCACAGGACTCGAACCTGTATCCTATACGGAACCGTCATATAGCCTGACGTGCTTTTACCAAAATCGCCACAGAGAATCCATCGGTTAGCAACGTCGAATTTATTGCTTTTAAACTTCAGTCATCCATGAATCTCTCACGTACATTTATATCTTCTCATGGCGTATCAAATGTAAACAAATTACGTCACACATTATGAAATGGACAAAGTCCGACAATTATTTTAAGACATTTATATGTTTAACATTCTTTTTATAGATACAAATATTTAAGTAAACGCTCTGTTTATAATATATTCAGGCCGGTAAATGTTATATAATAAAGCTCTCCCATTTTTATTAATATAATACTTTGTCATAGGTGACTTTAAGGGATCTGTATTGTCGGGCCCTTTTTGCTTGTAACAGCAGGCTCTTTTGCCCTCGTTTTACTGTTCCCCATGACATAGAACATTTTTTTGTCACACCGGGTAATCATTTTTTTCCCCTCATTAATTGATACTTACGACTTTTTTGATCTTAGGAGGAGGGGTTACCGAGTCTGTAGCCTTCACTTCGCACTAATGCCCATGGAAAAGTCATGTCCATCTCTTCCCTCCCACTCCCCAGCTATGGATTAAATAGCACAGTAGACTAGTATTTCTAGCCTTGGGTGGTCACCTCTGAATTCCAAACTGTCGGCAAGAGAAACCAATCCACTTCTTTTAAACGCCACTTCCCTTCAGAACATGAGCGGTCATGGCTCTCCACAACTTCCTGTCTCTTATTGATCTATTCTTTACCACCCTTCTTTGTCTCTCTCTGCTCACTCAAACTCATTCGGTAGTTTACACGCTGTCTTCCTCTATCATTCCTTCATTATATCCTGTGCGTGTTAACATTTCCAAATACAATTTTTTCATTAATTGTCCCTGAATTTTCAACTGTCTCATCTGATTTGAATTATAAGTATCCTTCTAATTCCCATTTCCTTAAAACTTCCTCGTTTTTCAAAAGCTCCATCCATGATAGTCTCAACATCCTTCTGTAGAACCACATTTCTGTTGTCCCCAGTCGTCTCTTCATCTTCATTAAGACGACAATTTATCCATCGCTCCATTTATATCGAAAAGCACTTAAATATTTCTTATTTTCATATTAATGTATTTCAAGACATTATTTTACCATGGACTCACTTTTACCGTCGTCAGGAAATAATTTCGTTTTTTCTTTCGTTTTTTTTTTTCTTTTCAACAAGATATGTTTGTTTTCGCCGGCGACTACTTTTGATTATAAAAATATAACTGAAATTGTTTGTGGCAAATTTTGACAACTTTTTGAACGATAAAAAGTTTTGGAAGTATAGAATTATGACTTTTGATAAAAGATGGCAGGAGATAAGCGTAAGAAAACCTTAAATAGATTGTTAAATAAAGATATTGCCAAATAATATTTATTTTACGTTTGCTTAAACCAAACTAATTTTTCTTATTCCTCCAATGGCCCTGTGGTCTAGTGTTTGTCTACTTCTGTGGACTACTGATTGTCTGAAATAGTCACGTCTTTCCAGAAGCGACAGACATATGGACAGACAGATAGATAGATAGATAGATAGATAGATAGATAGATAGATAGATAGTAACAGACTAAGATAGATAGATAGATAGATAGATAGATAGATAGATAGAAACAGACTAAGATAGATAGATAGATAGATAGATAGATAGATAGATAGATAGATAGATAGATAGACGTATACATATATATATATATATATATATATATACGAGCAGACTGAGATAAATAGCTATGAACAATCTGTGATAGGTAGATAGAAACAGACTGATATATATATATATATATATATATATATATATATATATATATATATATAGAGAGAGAGAGAGAGAGAGAGAGAGAGAGAGAGAGAAACAGAGAGAGCGAGAAGAAGAAGAAAAGAAGGAAGAGGAGGAGGAATGATGAACGAGCTGAGATAATTATGAACAGACTGGGATAGATAGATAGATAGATAGATAGATAGATAGATAGATAGATAGATAGATAGATAGATAGATAGATCGCTATTAACGGAACAAAAGAGATAAGCCGTCCTGCTGCTATAAACACTCATGAATCATACAGTGAATATACGAACCGGCACGACGCCATATCTCAGTGAATTAATCGCTCGAAAGCAATGAACGTACCGTCTTCCATATTTATGAATGATCGTCCCCTAATCGGGCAATGACGACTCATCTCGGTTTGGCCTGGCCAGTGCTTCGTCTAGCAACCGAGTGTGGACACTGATCAGCACTAACGACCCTCCATATGCGCTAACATCCATTTAGCCAGGTCGCAGATTCTATCCACTGTTAACTTTAGAGCCGATAATGTCCTGTTTATTAAATAAAGGGGATTAAATGAAGGTCCTCGCGTAACGAACGACAACGAGGCTGTAATGGTGTCATTAAGAACAAATTGAGCGCGAAACTTTGCCTTGCTAACATTAATTCTTAGCGTGCTTAAGGAATACCTCCCCTCTTTCTGGGATAGATAGATAGATAGATAGATAGATAGATAGATAGATAGATAGATAGATAGATAGATAGATTATGAAAAGGCTGAGATAGATAGATAGATAGATAGATAGATAGATAGATAGATAGATAGATAGATAGATAGATAGATAGATAGATTAGACTATTTCTTCCTAAGGTAGCCAATAGCAATAATGAACATGCATATAAAACAATAACGTTAACATTTTCTATAAAAGCACGTTAACTAGAAGCAAGATGGATTTCTCTTAGAAACATTATAAAGAAATATACGACTGCAGTCGACCAGAAAAAGAAAATTAAATTATCTACTATAAAAATGTTAAAACTGCTAACCTTATAATCAACAATAACAACACTCCTGAAAGATCTAAATTATAGAGAATCAATATTATTTATGAATTAACATGCTCCTTAATGAACTACGCTATTGATGAAACCAAACTTATGAATAATTATATTCGATATTCCTATCGAAATGATTCACGTTACACTACTCTAACTATAGCTCTATTAGGACATTTAAATACACACGGAAGCCTACCAAACTTCATCCGCAGCATTCTTGTAGAAAATACAAGTATAATAGCCTCATCCAGATGTAAAAAAAAGATGAAAAAATAATGGCAGCACTAATAATAAAAAAGAAAAGGCCAACACTCAATAACATCAGCTATGAACTCGGGCACAATGTGTTGAAAGTGTTTGGAAAATAATAAAATATTCCCTTCACTCTAGAAACATATAAAACAATCTATACATTCAGTTAAGAATAAAAAAAATTAAAAAAAAAAGACGTCCTTGATAATGGCTAATAGGATAGCCGGAAGTGCTCGGAATGAAAAACATTTGGACAATTTTTACACATTCTAAAAAGGAAACACTTATAGGGACACAAGAAAGATTAAATAAAAAGCCTAATCACAGTACCTTATCAGTCATTTTTAATGAAACTTGTATAAAAGAGGCATTTCTGCTCATATACATAATTAAATTCATATCTATACTATACTATATATATAGAGAGAGAGTGTTGCAATAACTTGGACCGATTTTAAATGTGAATCAAGTTTAAGCAGCTAACGATTTTTTTCTTTTTCTTTCAGATTTAATAACTTAAGCAATGCACGAGAATGTGGCCGAAAATCCAGACCCCTCTATTCGTCATCGAGCGCAGGAATTGAACCTCTCCACAACAACATTACATTGAATTTTGACAAAAGATTTGTCTCTACACACTTACAAAATTCAATTAACACAAGAACTGAAACCTACTGACCGCCGTACATTCGTCAATTAGGTGCACGAGCAAAGACAAGCTGATGAAGATTTTTCGCAAAAAATCCTCTTTAGTGATGAAGCCCAATTTCATCTTAGTGGATTCGTTAATAAGCAGAATTGTCGCATTTGGGCTGATGAAAAACCAAGGAAGATTGTTGAAAAGCCATTGCATCCACAAAAGGTCATTGTTTGGTGGGCATTTTTTGCTAGCAGAATTATTGGGCCGTGTATTTATAATTTTGAACGTCCATTTTCATAATAGGCTTCGATAAGTTTCACACGTTGTTTGATTGTTAATCTTTCTATGGTTGAAATTGCCAAAGACTTAAGTTGTTAAATCGGAAAGAAAAAGAAAAAATCACCAAACGCTTAAACTTAATTCAAATTTAAATCGGACCAGGTTACTGGAACACCATATATATATATATATATATATATATATATATATATATATATATATATATATATATATATATGTAACTATACTCGTTTCGAAAAACCTTCGAATTTTTGATTTGCCAATAATCAAATCAATCTCGAAGGAAAAAAAAGGTTTTAAAAAAAGAAAGAGATAGAAACATGAAAGTCTATCGAAAAAATCGCACAGATACAGGTTTAAAGCCCAAAGAAAAAAAACCGACACGAGTAAACAACTAACTAACAAAAGAGCTCAATACAAACGTAGAGCAGACCTAGATAAACCTAGTGAGCCAGACAAACCTACCCAGGTTTCACCTAAGTTTACATTTGTCTTTTCTTTACTTTTTAATTATTTTGTAGCTGCCGTCGGTTTAATATGCTTTAATTGCTTTTCATCATCAATTTGAAATTCCATTTTGAAATTGTTGGCTTCCTTTATCACTGAATAAATTTTTTGTTTCTTTCATATTCTTTGACACGGATCATCAGCCAGTCTTCTGTTATTTCCAGGTATCTTTGAAGACCGATTGTTGTTGTTTTATAAGAAAATTCCAGAACTAATCCTCTGCCTCCTTCGGATCTGGGTACATACAGACGATCAGCATCTGCTTTGGTATGATACATGCGGTGGCAAGTGAGAAGCTTTCTCGTTTTGGCATTCATTCGCTTAATGTCAGCTATGGTTTATTTAAAGATGTTGAAACTGAATTACACCACAGCCAAGATGTTTGCTTGTGTATGGATGTAAAAATAAGTTAATGACCGAATATATAACTGTTTGAAATGTCATCTGTACGGATCCCAGTCGAAAACAATTATAAACGAATGAGAAAATTAAGTTCCTTGATTTAAGCGATCAGTTGAGAGAAAATTGAATAGGAGTAGATAGGTTCGCCTATCGTCCAGTTTACGCTCCTAACCCATCCTTTAAAAAGAGGTTTATAATTTTCTTCCGGTTTAGGATTGGGTTTAAGCTGATCTACTTCCCTTCCCACTACAGATGTTAAATGAAATATCTAAATAAATACACTAGAAATATCTAAATAAATACATCTTTATAATTATTATATGGTTTGATTATTATTATTATTATTATTATTGTCAGTACTATAAAAAAAAATTGATGTAACAAACTACCAGCGGCATACCTACAGTCTATAACGACCTGTTGTGTCCATAAAGAAATACCTATATACATACATACACGCATATATATATATATATATATATATATATATATATATATATATATATATATATATAAAAGGATAAAAGGTTAATGATCAAAGTTGAATTAGACCATGAAACAGTAGTATAAAAAGTGCTCGATAAACGTGTGAAAAAAATAAAATAAAAAAAATAATATGTAGATCTTTAAACTTAAAAAATTCGGAGGTCAGATAGAATGCGTGATCTTAAAAATAAAGTGTTGGATGGTCAGTGATAGAATTAACCTGATCAGACCGTCAGATCGAAACCAAGGTCGCGTATTCTATCTGACCTCATAATTTTTAAATAGACAGATAGATAGATAGATAGATAGATAGATAGATAGATAGATAGATAGATTTATATATCTTCACTAGGCTATTATTTCGTTTATTTTTTTATTTGGTTTGGGATATCATAAGTATTAATTGCAAAAAATTAGATTTATAATTAAATTTTTATTTATTATTGTTTGAATTTATGTTCATATGTCAGTATTTATACGCTTATGTATACGCACACGTGAACATCTATACATACGCGCACATATAAACATACATACGTGCGTACGCAGGTACACATGTACACTTATGTCAGTACTTTGTTATTGACTATTTCTTAAATGGTGAAGTTATTTTTTTTATTTTTATGATATTAATTAATATTTGTTGGGTTAATACAATTAATGATTTAAACAAACACTGTTTAGTGTTCATTTTTTTTTTTTTTACCAAGGCTAACACTTCTTCAGGGATTAAAGTTGCTAAAATTATTCTATCAAAATTTGTATGAATAAATAAGTAACATGGAGGAAAATTTGGAGCGGGTTTAAAACATGTAAATTCACGATTAAAATATACAAAGAAGTGTTAGCCGAAGAGTGCCTTGGTTCAAATATATATATATATATATATATATATATATATATATATATATATATATATGGGTGTGTGTGTGTGTGATTGAATAAATTGCAAACATTATGTCTGCTTATTTTTATCATATGATAAAAATAAACAAAAATAATGTTTGTAATTTATTCAGTCAGACATGCCTAAATGAGAATTTGCTACCTAAATACACAAATATATGTATAAAGTTAAAAGACAATAGGAAAACTGTATTATTAGCCGACGCGTTTCGTCCAATGTGGACTTTTTCAAGGCAAAACCGAAATGAATTTATTGAAAACAAATAACTATTAACAATAAACAAAATGTCCTTAGCAGCTAGAAGAATTTAGAAAACGCTACTGTATTTATATTGTCAATTGAAAATTACAAATAGCATTTTCTAAATTGAAACCGATTGTAAGACCGGGGGAAAATAGTCCGAGGATAATGCTACAAACTACAAAACTATGGAGAATGGAGAGAATGTTTTGAGATCATGGTTGCTGTACTCAAAGACGAACTAATCTAATTATTTCTGCTGTCACCTCTTCCTGAAGACAGAGCAATGCAAATCAAGTCTAGTAAGAATCCAGGATTTCAAAAGTTCTGGAAGCTTAATTTAAAAATGCCTGAACATGAAAATTCGCCTGACCATCAAAGATCATTCAAGGAATGGAAGATGTTGGAAATGACCCTTAATAAAGGTAAAACTCTTGGCACTAAATTACAAGAACAAACTATGAAAGAAAGACAGATTTGAAGACAGGTTTTAACACGGTTACTTGATATCGTGAAGTTTCTGACGAAATAGAACCTGTCTTTTAAAGGTCATCTCGAGGATGTATATAGTTCCAATAAAGTTAACTTTATAGAACTTGATGAACTTATGGTCAAGTATGATCTTGTTCTTGGAAAGCATTACTTGAAAGAAGTAAATGATAACCGGCGGTACTTGTCACCAAAAATCCAAAATGAATTCATTCATATCTTGGGAAACCACATAAAGGAAAATATATTGGATCGAATTCTAAAAGCCAGTTATTTTGCGATCATACTAGACAGCACGATGGATATTTCTCATACTGATCAGATGAGCTTCATTTATTGATATGTCGTTGTTGAAGACAAAGAAGTGGAGGTGCGAGAATCATTTCTTGGTTATATCACTGATCATGAGAAGACAGCTTATGATATCGAGATGATTTTGGATCGACTGGAGAAAGAGAAACTTGGTTTCAAAAAATGTAGAGGGATAAGATTTGACAATGCAGCTAGTATGGCTGGAGTTCATGGTCGTGTTCAATGTCTTCTACGAAATATAAATGGGAAAGCTAAATTTGAGCCATGTTCTAATCATAGCCTGAGTTTATGGGGTGTTCATGCCTTAGCTATAAATGCAAATGCCATTACGTTTTTCGGAGTGATTGAGAGACTCTATACATTATTCTCCTCTTCCAATCACCGGTGGAAAGTTTTATCTTCGCATGTAAAGTTCATGATGAAGCGTTTGGTAACCACCCGTTGGAGTGCACGTTACGAATCTATTCATGCAGTGAAAACTGGATTTCAAGGAGTGATTCAGGCACTCGATTCATTAATCTCAGCTTCAGAAAATCTTCAAACGAGAGGAAATACACAAATCATTTTGCTTTCAATTGAAAACTTCTACTTCATTTGATTTACTGGGAAGAAATTCTGGGACAAATAAATCTCATCGAAAAGAAACTTCAAGAACCTGTTATTGGTTTGGATGTGTTTGTAACCCTCATGAATGCGACCAAAACTTTCTTTAACCAAAACAGTGAAAAACTGCTGTCTGAATCTGTTAATCAAATTAAAACAAAATGCGAGGAAATGAAAATTCCAGTAGAAAAGCGGATTATAAGAAAAAGAAAGTTACCTGAGGAAACGGAAGAGGATTTATGTCAAAAACTTGTGCAGGAAGTAAGGGAAATCTTTACGAATGTCATGATCAACTTGTAAATGAACTAGAAGAATCATTTGACCCCATGTCTCATCTACAAATTGTCTTCGCTGGATTATCATCGCAAGCAATTCTGGAAGTATGTCCAATTTGTCCTTCTTTTCAATTGAACATAAAACTGTAGAGATAGACTTTGACCAAATTATTAGTAATTTTACTTTTGCAAAAGCTCGAAAGCTGAACAAACATACAAACAGAGAAAAGCCACTCCACGTCAGGGAGAAAAGTGACTGAAGTTGAAATGCCAAGTCAGGATCTATTATATTTCAAATCCTTCTTTGGATTTTGTCAAAAATCTCGAGATGAATGTCAGGAACACCTAACCAGATATTGCAGGAGTATTCAATGAACGGACGAATTTTTCTGGCACGACACAGTGAAACAAATTTCCTTGCAACAGCAATTGATTCGATGTAGTCGCTCCACTTCAAGACAGACAGAAAAGTGTCCCTCTGATGGTTAAATGAGATCAGTTTTGATATATCAAGAGTATGAACATAATACCAATTGAATGTTTTCCATTAATATTTTTTGGCTGATTTATTTAGACAGATTATGGTTTCCAGTTGGTTTCAATTATTATTCAAATCAGAATGAACAATAGCCGAGGCAATTAACAAACAGAGCGTAAAATGTTTTCATCTTGATTTGCGTTAAGGTCGTTTTCGTTTCACTGAATTCGCTTTTCAAGCCATTTTTCTCAACATCTAAGTTTATTAGTTTCGGTTGCTTTCATTGATCGCAATCAAGAACAATTTCTTATTGATTGATTCATTTTCTACGGCTTATCAACCCTTTGCAGGTTATTTAAAGCCAGAAAATATTTTTAGACTGCAAAGAATGATACAAGTTTTATTAATTAACTCATAACTAGGAGCAGAAGAGGTGGATTCATAACTAATGAGAATTTTATAAACAAACAAGAAATTATAATGCGGATATAAAGTGGGGGATCAATTCTATATTACAACTAATGTATAAATTGATCTCTCACTTTATGGCTGCGTTAGATTCAATATATTTATATTCCAGCGATTGTAAATAAATCTGAAAGACAGTCCTGTATAGCTAATCCGTATTTCATTGATTGATTAGTTTTCTACGACTTATCAACCTTTTCAGGTTATTTAAAGGCAGAAAAAGAATTTTTTGAGATAATAATGAACTAATGCTGGAAGCACGGTAGAGTAATGGTTAGCGATTCCGATTGAAGAATTGGAGAGCCAAGTTCGAATTCCATTCAAGTTCATTAAATTGACTTACGTGATAATGCCCTTGGGAAAGATATGAATTCATCTCTTCTTTCCTAGCTATGGGTAAAATAGCAGGACGTACTGGGTCCAATATATATATATATATATATATATCTTTGGTCCTTATGTCAACCATTCTAAGAGTTTGAAACACTTAATTCAAACATGGGTATGTATGTGTATATATATATATATATATATATATATATATATATATATATATATATATATATATATATATTCCAATATATTATGTATATGTATTTGTATATCTGCATATACATATATATATATAGGGTCCTTATGCCAACCAGTCTAGGAGAATGAAACACTTAATTCAAATATGTGTATGTATGTGTGTGTGTGTGTATATATATATATATATATATATATATATATATATATATATATATATATATATATATTCCAATATATATATATATATATATATTTAGGGTCCTTATGCCAACCAGTTTAGGAGAATGAAAGACTTAATTGAAAAAAGCCTGCTGACTTGTAGGTCCTGCCTCTTCTGGCAAAGGCTAAGTGAAAGTAAATTTTTAAAAATCCTTTTTTAAAAACAAATAAAGGAAGAAACAGTGATATCTCAACAACCCGGGTGCAAAAAAAACCTGCAAGCCATTGCAATATTCTGCCTTGAATGTCACCATGAATCACGATTGTAAGGCGAGTGGTGACTGAATAAAATGAATGAATTAATTAATGATACAAATCTTACTAATTAACCCATAAATAGGGGAGAAGAGGCAGATTCATACTATTCTCATGGGTATTTGCGCGTAAGTGAATATAACGAACCCGATTGGAATTGGAACTCGGCTCTCCGATTACAAATTCCGGGCAATTATCCATCCAAGCTTATAGCATTTGATATTCTCAAGCGGTCACCCATCTAGGTACTGACCAGGCTCTATGTTGCTTAATTTTGCTGATCATACGGGAACTGGTGTTTCAACATAATATGACCATTATCCATTATTCCGCATCCAACCTTACAGCACCTGGAATTCCTAGGAATTGGTGTATATGCTAATGTATAGTTCCAGGGAAAGTACATGAAATAGTTCCTACATAGAAATCTGCATATTATCATGATTTTATCATCTCAGATCTTTCATTAGTTCGATAATTTTGCATGGCCTTTTTTCAGTTTCAAACCGCTTAAAGCACCAACGAAAACCCGACTACTCATTTTCCAATCCGCACGACACAATTGATGCAAGCGTACCGCTAACTTCTTCATAAAATAAAGGTGTGTAATCGTTTTATTTTGCTGGCCATAAATCTTTATACGCCAGTGTATTATGAAGACGTATGATTCCCAACAATGACCAAATGACGAAAGATCAGAATTTTATTTTCGAAGGATTTTTTTTTATTTGTCGTACGTAACAAGATAGAAAATTATAGAAATACATACCATTATATCAGATCATTGCAAAAGTTCCTCCCAGATTTTCATTATTAATATAAAACGATCGAGACTGGCGTTTGTTTTCGTGAAGATTTTTGGTCTGTGTCTCAGATTGGAATCTATCATTGTTCAATTGCAAGTCAAACTTTGTCGACGTTTTATCAACAAATGAATACCATAAATATGGTGGATGAAAAATTGCACTTTTGACATATCATGCTTTATGAATTTCGGAAACGTGTAAGTTTCGGAATTTCGACAAAAATATCAAAAGTTTATTGGGATCGTGCTTCAGTTCTTCGTACGTTCCAAAAAGGGTTTGATTGGGTGATTTTCACCTAAACGATCAGCCACAATCCGAGCGACCTTACGACATCGATGAGAATGCTGTGCTTGCCATTGTGGAGAATAAACCGAAGATTTCGACGGAAAAGGTTGCTAAGTTTGAAAATCCATATCTCAACTGCCTTTCGCTATTTGTAGAGACTTGTGTTCTAGAAAAACGACCCATTTTGGCAAATCGAAAAAGCGTCATTTTTCACGACATCGCAAGGCCGTATGTTGCAAAATGGAACTTGCAGAAACTTCAGTATCTGTCTATATTTCTAAGATGAGGTATTATGTACACTATTTACATTATTCGGACTATTGTTCTCATCTCTGTCGCCATATTTATTACAACGCTTCAGGTGGTTGGAATGTTGAACTGAACCCTTTATTTCGCTCACTGGGGTAGACTGTTCTAGTTCCACGTGTCATGCCTAATGGACGTCAGTTATCAGTTATCTCCTGTTAATTCCCCTCTCCAAGTTCTCCACCGCATTAGTTAGATCCAGTGAACGGACACAAAAAGTATGAATTCAATACCTGCTTAAGTAGGTTACCATTTATTTCTGCGGTAGACCCCAGTTGTTATCGAAGGCTATAGAACCTGATCTGTCCTATTTACCCATAGCTGGGGGAGAAGAAGAGGATTCATATATTTTTAGCACGTAAGTGAATGTAATTGATTTAACTGGAATTTAAATCTGAGCCGCTATCCGTTACTCCATCGCCTGCCTAACGTCCCTACTGAAACGATTTCCTTCCTTTATGTAACATGTCTCCCTTCAAGACTACCTATCGCAAGTGTGGCGATTAAATTCTAAGTAAATTCAGTGTCCCTTAGCAACTATACAATAATTTTCTTTGTATATCTGACCATCATGGAGTAGGTGGGAAGAAAAGAAAGCCAGAGACAAACGAAAAGAAACCAGGTGAAGGAAATATATATATATATAATTACATGAATCATTCATACAAAAAAAAACAAACATAGAGGTTAATGATTTAAATTAAATCATTAACCTCTATATTTCCGTACGTTCCAAAACAACACATTTCTCATAGCATTTTTTCGGATTACATCTATATTTTCGTTGTCCTCTTATTACCGAGAAGTAAAAAAACAAGAACAAATCTATTTCCATACCTGAGGATGTCTGTAGGAATAGACGAAAGGTTGTAAAATTAAAAAGACCTTATGCAACTGGAATTTATAAACAGGGATCATATCATTCATATACAGGTTCGAGGTTAGTGTACCTTATTGAAATTGTTTGCGAAGATGTATTCTCGCAATTTAAATCATTAACCTCTATATTTTGTATGAATATATATATATATATATATATATATATATATATATATATATATATATATATAATGGGTACTGAGGTCAACACTGAGCGGCGACAGTCTGTTTCATACTTAAACACAAAATTCAGGTCTTGAAATATTAGTAAGTTATCTATCTGTCTCAACCAAAATAATTAGTTTTTTAAATTTGTACATTAATTTAGCAAATTTGCGAATATCTATGCTGAGGATATAAGCGTATACGGGCGCATTTCCAAAATCTTAGAAAACCAGAAATTGGTAGATGATATCTCCTCCGAACTAACTCTAACATAACAATGGAGGGTGGGGGGGAGTATGACTGGTTACATTCAATATCTTGAAAACTAAACTAGTTATATTCCATCATCGATGATCGAACCTCGAACGAACACCAGTCACGATGAATGGATGTTCCCTTAGGGAGGCCCCCTGCCATGAGCTTTAAAAACAAGCCAGATCTCAAGTGGAACTTCTTACATAAAATCCATAGCTAAAAATGCAAGTACAGCGGGGAGTGTAGTTTCTACGTTGCCTGTTGGACTGTTACGACGACGGACTATCGTTTGAACTGTGATTTGGCTACAAGTGTTGCGGTCAAGAGACAGAAGAAATCTATTGCAGACGTTTATTGCTACTGTAAGTTGACAGTCTTTTTTTCTTTTCTTTACAACTATAGATAGATAGATAGATAGATAGATAGATAGATAGATAGATAGATATGCTTCGAATGAGCATTTCGCTCGCAGCCTTTGTACGTATCCTGGCCTTCACATCCGTTGATTCCCCTGTACAATTCTAATAAGTACCTTACTCTGCATGGTGTCCTCATTTACAAAAGCCAGATCAGGTCTAAAATGAAGTACTGCTGTCATATTTGGACAGAAATTGACCAGTAATCATTTTCCATTCACTGTATCCTTGTGGATGACAAATTATTTTCCACTCTGTAACGCCTCTCTCACAGACGAAAATTCGCAAGCCTCTCTATCGCAGCTTTCATGAAAAGTACTCAAATGAACTGTATTTCTTAATTGCACCAGTTCTAACCTTCACGGCTAGGACCTGCCACGATACCCACATTGTAGCGTCCCACCCTCATTCCCTTCGTAATCCATTGGTAAGAAGTAAGTTTCACTCGAGCAGCTTCTTCCCACGAACCGCTGCTCTGTCGAACCGACATCCAAGAGGATGTTTTTCCGATCACTAAAATTTCAACCTGTTCAATTTATCATCCCCACATATCCACATAAACTACGCCTCTTACTCCGTAACCCTCTACCTCGAGTGGCTCCTTGACAAAATCAACGATTACATGTCTGTGACTAAGGCGAGCCTTCAGGCTGGAAGATATCGGCTGTGGTTAGATCCAGAACGGGATGGGCTCCGCTAAGTCTTCTTACTCAAAACACGCTGCGCATGAAGGAATACATTTCCGGACAAAAACCAGGTGCTCAGCTGCACTACGACCCTACGACCATAATCGGTCATAGGACTGATGATGATTGATGATGATAACAAATATTATTTTGCCTGTAATATTTTTGAATAAGTAACGATCAACAAGAAGTAGAACTTCATATATTTATTTAAAAGCGCATCAGATTACAGTCAAGTTTACCATAACATTTCAGTTAGCCTTGGCGCTGATATTAACTGACATGTCGATGTGCTTTTCGACTGCATCACCTGAAAATAAAATAAAGACTAGCATTTATTGAACAACAGAAAAAATACAATTATTGATTTAAGTTTAAACGTTTTGAATGATGAAGATGAAATTTAATTATTAGCAACAATTTTCAGTTTTGATTTACTGTTTAACATGAAAACTATTTGAATTGCTTACGTTGTCTAAAACATAACCACATGGATCACAATTGCTTATAATCTTTTAGAATTTCGCATTCCCAACTTACAACAGAACAAACCAGCCTCTATTGTTACATTATGAATTCAGCATTAGCCTTATATATATATATATATATATATATATATATATATATATATATATATATATATATATATATATATATTACTAACGAATCAAAATATATTGCTCTACTCACCAACTCTATTACAACGACAACTTAAAAGAATTATCTGAACTCAACATAAAATTTGTTGCAACTACATCTAAACAATAAAAGACAATACAACAGAAAATAATAAACAAAACTTGAAGGGGGGATTTACTGTATTACCTGTAATAATTGCTGCAAGGAATACAACGGAGAAACCTCAAGGAATTTATATAAATATTATATGGACACAAAAGGGATCATTTACAAAACAAGACATTAAATGCATTAGTTGCTCACTGTAACGAAATTGACGGCATTTTTTATTTAAAAATGCTACTTTAATTAAAAGCGAAAACAATTTAGTAAGACGAAAATGTCTAGAAAGTAATTTAATTGCTAGGGCATCCACAGTAAATTTGCGTCTAGGTTCTTACAACGTTTCACCTTTCTTGACAGATCTTCTTTTATCACAATGTGGGATATTTAATAACAAAAGTGATGGAAACACAAACAAAAAGAAATATAATCTAAATGAAATTGGTTAGATTATATGCCCAAAACGCATATTAAAAGAATATTTTGAAATTTAAAATTTCCAGGGTCTCTTTTTCGTTCGTGCGCATGTGTAGTTGCATAAACTTAGTCCAATGAAGTCCTAATAAACGAAACTAGTCATACGAAAACCTTTTTCCACGTTGTTGTATTTTTCCCCTAAAATATATTAATTTTATTTATTTCTCTAATCTTCTTAGTGAATACTTAAGGTAGACGAAAATTACAACCCCTACCGTACCTGTCAGAATTTGACGACCCGTACTGAGTGGAGTAGGAGTGGGATTTGAATCTCCTGGGTGTCGAATCCTGATAAGTGATAAAACGTCTGTCTTTGATTATAAGACAAGAAAACTGGCGAAACGGGTGGTACGGTTGCGTCAGTAGAGAGGTCAAGAGTTCTGGTGCTCGTCCGAACCTTCCTCTCCCATATGTATTTGTATACTTTGATTTTAGAAGTTCTATTAGAACTTAGTTTTGTCTGTCCTTGGAACGGTTATTCTGCTCCAGATAGAACAATTTATTACTCCTAAGGAAAGGGAAGAAAACTCTGATTTTAAACCTCCGCTGCCTTTCGACCACACCCAATCATGAGAGGCTTCGGGAGTAAACACTGAGAACAAATCCAGAGCCGGAGACCCTAAGACAGTCCAATGTAATGTTCAATTTCGTTCTGGCAACTCCTGCAGCGACGCCAATGCCAAGCTGTATTGGACTCTATTTTTCCTTTAGTCAACATCGGTGGTGTGGAAAGGGAAGATGTACTGCATTGGTAACTGCAGATCTCTTATAAAATCCTTCCCAGGTTCGCGCTTTGCAGAGGATATGCTGCGCCGCTATCATCAGCTGAGGCATAACCCTTTAGGTGATTATCCATGATTCCTCAAGACCGACGGATGCCGCAGAGAATCTAAGAAGTAGTCCTATATAACTTTTTATAGCAAATGTGAAACAAATAAATATATAATTAAGAAATGTCTGTTTAAAGATCTTTGTTGCAAGTAGATATTTGCTATTTTCATTATGCGCGTGATGGTTCGTGTTTATGCTTACATTAACTGTGTAAAGAATTGAAAAAAAAAACAAATGTTTCATTTCTCCCTGTAAATATCGAATAAAATATACTATAAGAAAAAACATTTTACGGAAATATTTTCACTAAAAGTGCTTTTTCAAAGCCCATATTTTTCTTGCCTGATCATTAATAACAAAAGTGAAATTTTAGTCTTACACTGATCGGTTACAAACGGTAATTGTTACTATTAACGAAAAATATGTATAAAAGAAAATTAGATGGCATTTTTCTCATTCCGAATATTTTTTTATGTTAAAACTTTCCTTGTATTTAATAGATATCTATACCAAATGTGAGTGCTCAATATGAAACGGTTTCATGCCATACTTACAACAGTAATGCAGCAATTGTCGTAAAAGTTCATGAAGATGAGTACAATTATGTTTCGCTAAAAGATCTTCCAGCTCCTCAAATCTCCTAAAAAACAAATAATAATAATAATAATACACAATGACAGAACAATCAAGGCCAACCGCCCAGACATTGTTATTAAGAACCACAAACAAAAAATGTGCCTCCTTATTGATATGGCAGTCTCTGCTGACTGCAGTGTATCTTTGAAGATATTCAAAAAGCTGTCAAAATCTCAAAAATGTGGCACATGGCAACATCAACAATCCCCGTTGTAGTTGGAGCCCTAGGACTGGTTGGAAAAGATTGCAGTAGACTAATCGAAGGGATTCATGGAATTCCATGCCTCAAAGAGATACAAAAATTGTTCTGACAAGTACAGCCCACACTTTACGAAGGTTCTTTATCTATGTAATTTTTTTTTTTTTGTCAGTGGAAAGTGTCATGATGCCATTTCTAACCTTAGGTCCCTGGGCGGGACCCGGAAAGAAATTTGTACACACCAGAAATTAAAGGAAATAATAATAATAATAATAATAATAATAATAATAATAATAATAATGAATAAATAAATAAATAAATGAATAAAAGCATCAAAACTAATCGTCCAGACATCGTGATTAAAACCATAAAAACAGAATGTACTTTCTAATTGACATGATAATTCATTCAGACTATAATGTATTTTTGAAGATCTTGAAGTGGAAATCTAAAATTTGTTGCACATGAAGCCATCAATAATTCCAGTTGTGGTTGCAGCCTTTGGTTTATTTTGAAAAGGTTTCGATAGACTTATTGAAGAGATCCCTGGTAGGCCATGCCTTACTTAATAAGATACAAAAAATTGTTCTCACAAATACAGCTCACGCCTTAGAAAAACCTTTTTCCTTGTAGAACGAATGTAATCATGGGTTGTTTCATTTTTTATTTCGTTTTTTACAAAAATATTCAGTGGAAAATGTTATGAAGCCATTTCCGACTTGAGGTCTCTGCTTGGGACCCTGAAGGAAATGAGTATACAACAGGAATCAAAGGAAATAATAATAATAATAATAATAATAATAATAATAATAATAATAATAATAATAATAATAATAAGAAGAAGAAGAAGAAGAAGAAGAAGAATTACAATAATAATAAATATCCCGTTTAGTACCACCCACACATTTGCTAGTCAAATGACTGACCATGACCAGGTGGTCATGTCTCCAAGGGACTGAGGCATAGTTCATCTCTATTCATCGGCAGGAGTGATGGTATAACATCGTGCCCGTTTGCCTGAAGGGTTTGAAGAATGAGGCAGACACATCTAGATACTTGAAAACAAGCCTCAATGAACCGGGCTAATTGACCTAGAGATGTTTCTAGCTGTAAGGTTATGAGCTGCTTTTTATAAAAACAACATGTCACTATATTGCGTATATTTGGCTGTGATGAATGTGCCTGGTATACCTTTATCAGACCGGGTGGCATGATGGGTACATAGTGCTTCGTATATTTGTAACTCATCATCACGTCGTTGACGTACTGCCCGTAATAATAATAATAACAATAAAAAAAATAACAGCAAAATAAACAACAAAAACAATAATATTGATTGATTGCTTCTTTTTCTTCGGCATATCAACCTTTTGCGTGTTATTTAAAGCCAGAAAATATTTTTATTTAGTAAGAATTTTTTTAATGAGGGAAGATCATAATAGTTTTACTGTTATAAGTCTTACTAATTAATCCATAACTGGGGAGAAAATATTAGTAATAACAAAAATTTTAAAAGACATTTAGTATAGTGATTTTCCAAGCGTAGCTTAGATGTGGCACAAGGCCAAAATCAGGTGCCACACAGTGAGAATCGAACTCACTATTCAGTCGTAATTGTTCTAGCGAGCCAAGCTTGCAAACCATTATACCACCTCCAGGTGCCCAAAGACATTTAATATAAACTAATGTCAAATGAACCTTACTCAAAATAATCATGTCCTTACAAATATTTTATCGCTTTTTTGTTGTTGCTTTTTTTTTTTTTCAAATGTTTGTGCGTATTGAATTCTTACGTTGCAGTTGGTTAAAATCGTTCCATTATGAGAAATATTGTAGCTGACTTTTGGCGCACAAATCGATATCTGATCAATATCAGTTAAGTCGCCATAGAGAAGAATTACGACATTCTCAGACCGGAACCACTAATGTTCCACGGGAAATAAATATCTCGCTGATGATGGGTGCCAGATGATCGGAGAGATGTATTTCACAAAAGAGTAAATACATTTCTTTCTTATTTGTGTTGTTAATTACAAATTTAGATATTTACGTCTTGTGACGTATTTCTAACTTATACTGGAAACAAACCGCTTGCATACAGACAGAAAATAAATTGAGTAGCTATATATAAAAAATAGAAAGGGGCATGAGACAAGGATGCATTTTCTCGACAGATTTATTCAACCACTATAGTGAGTCTATCCTAAGGGAGCTGAAGACCCTGCCGGGATTTATTACTGGCGAGTGTAATCTTAACAATATATGAGACGCAGATGACATTGTGTTGATGGTAGACTAGGAAAGGAATCTACAGGTCATCCTAGATAGAGTAGTAGAAGAAGCGAGAAAAAAGGATTAACCATCAACTGCAACAAGACTGCCAGTATGATTATCAGCAAGAGAAAAGAAACTCTCGATGCGATTTACGAACTGGAAATATAAATATCAAGCAATTTCAGAAGTTCAAATATCTGGGAATCGTTTTAACAGAAGGTGGAAAATGCGACACCGAGATCCGAACACGGATTGGGTTAATGAAAGAAGCATTCGCATAGCTAAGCAAAGGTGTTGAGAAACGGAAAAATTTCGTAAAAAATAAAAATTACTGGATTACTGCATCATATCAATCCTCTGATTTGACATTGAATATTGAACAATCTACTCGCGGATGAGGAGAAAACTAGCAAAAATATAGTTCTACAGAAGGATATTGACAATTCTATGAAGGGAGAGTGTAAGCAACAAGAAAGTCTTAAAGAAGATTGCATCAGAAAGAACACTTCTATTCAGAATCAGGAAAGGATAGATGAAATTCCTTGGACATCTTGAGGAAGGAAGGCTTGAAAAAGTTAATACTCGTGTGTCATATCGAAGGCAAAAGAGATAGACGAAAGCAGCGAATAATTTGCCTGAGCTTGTGTGAATGGATGGCGGAACTAATTCGAAACGCAAAATAGAAATGTATAACGGAACTTAGTCAAAAAACAAAATAAAAATCTCCGTGTGATACGCCATAGTACAATTGGCTCAGAAAGAAATAGTGAGTTAGATCCACACCGGTGTTCCATGATTACCAGAACCCTGTTATGTATAGTAAATTGCAAACACATCCTATTTATAATATAAAATAATGATTTTTACGGCTTATCAACCCTTTGTCCGATATTTAAAACCGAATTCTAAGAATAATTCTTTCTTTCTTTTGCCAGTAAATATTGCATTAACAATTTTTTAACGATAACAATGTTTATTTTCCAAATACAAGTCTTACTATTTACCCCATAGCTGGGGAAGAAGAGATGGGTTCAAACCTTTGCCAACAGGAATTCCAACATGGCTCACTGATTTCTCATTCCGGTCCGTTATACACTAAAAAACTTGCACATAAAACAAAGAGTAATGCATCCTCTTTTAAAACAAAATAAAACGGAAGTAACTTACGCGCATGCCTTGTTCGTTCCTGCGTTTAAAGACACATGAACAGCCATGAATTTTCCATTCTTTACAACTTCATACAAATTGCACTCTGAAACTGAATATTAAGCAAAAAAAGAAAAGTATGTTTGAATATAGTAACCATCAAATAGTATATTAAGTTGATATATTTTTCTTTGTATAAGACGCAATCGAACTAAAAGAGAGTTATAGAATTGACCAACATTGTCTAACAGGAGACTTCTCTTAGCGCCTGCTAGGTGTCGTTGTATAAATCTGTATAAAAAGAACGGAAACAAAATCTTTCTTTCTCTTTTTTCTGTCTTTAGCCACAAGATCCCAAGATATAACATATATAGCATACAACAGGTATAATATTTCAACCTCTTCAAAATAAGTAAATTCAAATATATATATATATATATATATATATATATATATATATATATATATATATATATATATATATATATATATAATGTGTGTGTGTATTCGCACGATGGGTAAATTGTCACCATTTTATATTGTTAATTTCTTTCAGGCATGCTCGTTGCTTGTCTTTGATTTTGCCACCTACATAGTATGATAAGGTCAGTTGGGCACCATCTGTAAGAAAAGGAACACCTTGACGCCAGAAATTTGGAAACAGCATTCTGTACTATTTGGAATTTGCTCCGGAAGCTCCAATACGAACATTTCAGAGTGTTTGGGTGTCAATATGAGGACAGGGCAGAGGATTCAGAAAGAGTTGGATGAGTCTAATGATGAATACTAAGACACAGCAGCTGGGAAAACTCACTGTGATTGTTCTGATAAGAAAAAACTCCGGGATTTTTTGGTGATCACCTCAGATTTAACACACAGATCTACATTACGTGCCTTAAGTAAGTAGTGCTGCCCTGAATCAAGAGGGTGGCTGCTGGAAGATCGTATGTCTGGCAACAGGACTCTACACCATGCCACATAAGCAAGAGAACCCAATCATGGCTGTCAGACAATTTCTACGAGCACACCACCCCTTACAACTGGCCAGCTAACTCCCCAGACTGAAACCACCTTGAGTATTAGGCGTGGGACAGAGTTGAGCGAGATTAATAAAACTCCTTGTAACACTAACGATGAACTGAAGGCAAGAATGATGGCAACATTCACTAACTTAAACAAGGAAACCGTCCAGAAGAGTTGCAGGTGATTCCGAAGTCTCCTCGAGGCCAATGGCGATTTTATTGCACAAATTTACTCTTTAGTATTTCGTGATATTTTTGTGTAATTTTGGTAAATATATCTTTTAAAATGAGATGTCAGTGTTGTTTTCCTTTTTGACTCATTTACACAACAATTTATCAATCGCATGCTATGCATACATATATTCATCAACTTAAACAAGGAGACCGTCCAGAGGAGATGCAGGAGATTCCGAAGTCGTCTGGAGGACGTGGATGAAGCCAATGGTCATTTTATTGAATGCATTCAGTCTTTAGCATTTCAAGATATTTTTGTTCAATTTTGGTAAATATATCTGTTAAAATGAAATCTACACGATAATTTATCCATCGTACCCTATATATATATATATATATATATATATATATATATATATATATATATATATATATATATATATGTATGTCTGTGTGTGTGTTTGTGTGAGTTTCATTAAAGACCACTGACAAGATACTAAGATTAATTTTTTTATTTAATTTTTCTTATGTTTGTATAATTTTTTTCTGAACATAATGTAAACATTGTCTGAATACTCTGTATATTCAAGTGCTTTCGGCTATTCTTTTGGCCATTATCAAGGATGATTTTTATTTTTGTTTTTTTTTTATGTATGTACCTAGGTTCATAGGAATGTTTTTATATGCCCAAAATGTCAGAACATTGTGGTTATGGTCATAGTTGTTTTTTTGTGTGTTGGTTCCATCCGCAACATATAGAAATTCAAATAGCCTCATGCACATGTAAAAAAGGCTAAAAAAAAAAGAATCATTACTAATAAGGAAAAGCGACAATATTCTGAGCATGGACGAATGGTAGACTTATAAATATGTAAGATCGATTCATGGTAGAAAAAATGTCTAACAAGACGCAGTGAAGCAACTGTCTTAGCAGCTGACCTAGCAATGGATTCCATATAGTCTTTCTACTTCATGTCAGTCGAGAACTTTAGCCCGAGAAGACGCAACGAATCATTCTCATGGGGATTAGCATCAGCCATGCTGATGAGAGGCAGGAAAGAGTCTTTCAGATGAAATTACTTTCAGGACTATCTGCTACATGACCATGTTATCAACGATTAAAACTTTCCCACCCACCAACACCAGGCTTTTCTGATGAAGAGAGTAGCACCCAGCAGGATTAACAAAAAGACACGTCAAAGGATAGACGAATCCTTTCATGAGACCGACAGTCATTTAGTACAGGTATAGGGATATAAAAATACTTGGGTTGATATCCAGGTCTGTGGCAAATCCGCTGAAAATGCTGACCTCTTAGGTTAAGTTAACCGACTATAGGGAAACTCCTATATACGACCAATCGCTAAAGATGCGGGGAAAATAGACGGTTCCTTGTATCGATCCAGGAAGTACCTGACTCCTCGTGATATCCTCTAGATTTACAAGTGTCAGATCTGGCCTAAAATGGAATACTGCTGTCATATTTGGGCAGTAGCTGCCCAGTCCTCACTTTCCAATCACGATGTTGCCCAAAAGCGCCTCCGCATCCTAGTAGCAAGGTACCCACAGATCTATCTCTTCATGGAAAGTGCTCAGACAAATTACATTCCTTAGTTGCACCAGTTATAACCTTGACGGCTTAGACCCGCCATGTCATACACATTGTAATGAACCACGCACATTCTTTCCGTATTCCATTGGTAAGAAGTTTGGTTTCACTCGAGCAGCTTCTTCCCGTGAACCAATGCCCTGTGGAACAGGCTCCCAAGATGTTTTCCTGATCACTACAATTTTAACCTGTTCAAGTCTAAGGTTAACCATTATCTTCCCCACATATCAGCATAAACTGTGCCTCTTGCTCTGTGACTCATTCATTGGATCCCGGGTCTCGTACAGGGTGAACGTCACTATAAAAAATTAAAACTTTGATCTAACACCTGAGACTTGACGGCATCCAATGACGTTGACTGGTTCTTCTTTTTCTGTACATGATGTCCTTTTTCAAAGACTAGCATTGAAAATGTGCAATATATTCCTCCAGTTAATATTATGTAATATGGATTTTGTCATTCTAGAGAAAAAAAAAACAAATTAAAAACAGGGGTGCGTCTTATACACTGAAAAATAATTATCAACTATAGCTTCAAAACCTCCAAAGATCAATATATATTTTTGCATATCTGATGGCATATAAGATCATTCATATTTAATATTACATCATTATGAAGCTTGATTGTTAGTCTGCAACTTCTGCGCAGACATTCTCCTATGCTCCGTGTCCCTTCAGGACATTGGCTAAAAACCTCGAATTCGAAAATAAGGCACAGGAGGTTATATCGCCTTGCTGTTAATTGCTCTAAAGCAGACACACAAAGCCGTGTCTCGCACGATAACATCCAAAGGGAATGAACCAAGTAGAACACTTTGATCCCGGCTCAAAAGCCGAGGACTAAAATGTTATTGGTATTTACCGTCACCTCAAAAGTAATAGAAATCTGATAGGCGTCCAATTTCACGTGAAATGCCCCTAAGCGTACAAATGAGCCACTAGTATAATGTTGGAAGTGCTGCTGCAAGGTTAGAAAACTAGAAATTAGGCTTCATTTATTGCTTTACACTGAACCACTTGAAGACAGAAACCCGATATCGATAAAAAACTATTAATTCACGGTGACCCCAGACTGAAGGCGGTATTTACCCACCTCTGTGTCGTGGTCGGTTTTAATGTGGGATGCTCATACGCGTACATACACCAAAAATTATCTGGTCCCCCAAACCACTGTCACCCTGGTGTCAACATTCACGAACATTCTCACTTTAGCGATGAGGGAGGTGGTGCTGCAGTGTTGGTACCCATCGGAGCTTCATAGTTTAAAGGGGAGAACAAATACTACACTTATTATTTACTCCCCCATCAACGTTAATGTAAGGTGTTTATTCGGGTACATATACGAGTACATATAGGGATACATATAGGCCTTGGATAAAAACTACCCAGTCACAACGACCACTGTCACGCTGGCGTCTCTATTCTACCATCCCTTTTTAAAACAATGGGAATGTTCTGCAGTAGGGTTGGTATTCCCAGGACAAGGCTTTCCTAGCAGTGGAAGACAGAACAGTTACTACACTTTGATCCCAGTCCGAAGACCGAGTAAAGAAAAACTGGCCGCAAATATAGATGACGAAGGGAAACATTTTAATCATAGTTTGAGCGAACATATACACTGATACTAAATAGGAGAGCAAAGTTAGTATGACAATTATCCCGTTGTTATTGATGGGTAGTATGCTAATTGAAAATAAAATGTGCTTTCATTACCACATGATTCATTGAGACAGTTGAATATAAGCTTTTCCTCTGGGCTGAAACATTGGCTGCTTTCGATTTTTTGATTAAAACTTTTCATGGAACTATAAAAAAAAGAAGAAATAAACAATTAATTTTAGAATTATTTAACAAGTTTTATACATCGACAATTTGAAGCCGAAAACAACTTTCCCATCCTAAATGGTGAATGACACTTTCAAATCTTTTTACATGACCGAAAGGTTTTTACACTGAAATTTTTCGTTAGATCCACAAGAAATGTTATCGTTTTCTTCATGCCTTTATAGCATATATGTCCTATAATGATTGTGACATTATTCTATATAAAATATACAAAAAATATACCAACTATTATGGGACAAAAGTTGTATTTACAAGACTTTCCTAATATTCATTTTTATTTCATTCTTTACAGCATCTATGTCCTGTAATGATTGTGACATTATTCTATATAAAATATACGAAAAATGTAATTTCTAAAATAGTATATAAGTATATATATATGAGTTTCTGGAAGCTTCTAGAACTTGTTTTTGTTTATTTGTGAGGTTGTATGTTATGCTACTGCTATAAACTGTTTAATACGTTAAAAATAGTGTTGTGTTCACCAACTTCCATAATTACAAATAAAGCTATAATATCGCAGATTTTCATGGAAACTTCATGTGTATTTTTCAAAAATGATGAAGTAACGGATTTGAAAGAATGTGAAGTGATACGCACGACCAAATTTCTATTTCAGTGTCAAACAATAATCCAAAAATGCCAAAAAAAGAGAATTCTCTTCCAAATTGGACCAATTGGCAGCATCAATCCATGAAAAGCTTCTGAACCTGGCCAATCGGGAAAGGTGGTGTCTTCCATCAAGACAACGCCAGACTCCATATCTCTCTGCAAACCAGGCAAAAATTCGTTCATGATGAAGATTTCTTTGTTTTTTTTTTACAGTTTATCAACCTTTTGCGGGTAATTTAAACTCATAAAATATTTTAAGAACGTTTTGAAAATGATAATGATCTGCTAATAAAAGTCCTACTTATTAACCCATAGACAGGGAGAAGTGATAAACTCGTATGGCCGTTATTTATTACACCATCCGCACATCCAGGCTTACAGCCAGTGGTACTCCCAAGCGGTCATCTATCTAGATACTCACCAGGATCTTTGTCGCTTAACTTCGGTGATCGTACCACAGCCAGTGCCTCAATGTAATATGACCGTTATCCATTATTCCACCAGTACATTCAAGCTTACAAGCACCTGATATTCCTAAGATGTCTCCCGTCTACGTATTGCCCAGGCTTTATGTTGCTTAACTTCGTTGATGTTACAAGAACAGATGTTTCAATATGATATGGCCGTAAGCTAGAAATTGGTACAGCCTGATTGGTATCTTCTACTACATATGCCTTACTAACCTGACATTGTATCATTGGATTATCAATTATTTTGATCCATTGGAAATCTCGGGAAACATATAAATACAACTCAGACGAGATCACCATCCAGAAAGATGACTAATTTTGGGAGGATGGAGTCATGAAGCTACCGGAAAAATGACGAAATTTAAAGGAATAAAATGTCTTATATTGCCGTTGGATAAGTCTATGCACCAATATTTAAATATCTTTGAAAGTCACTGAAAAAACTCTACGAACTTGTGTTCCAACGCAATATTAATATTAAGATTCAACGTTATTAAAAATTGATTTTAAACTGAATGATAACTGCATGCAGTTATTAGTCATGGATAAGTAATTTTAAAGACTTACTCGCATATTCCTTCTTTAGTGTATTTCCACATGACTTCAAACATCAACGAGAAGTAGGCGGGTTTCTTCCAATTACAATGTTCCGAGGTTACTACAAAATTTGTTTTTAAATATACTGTCAGAACATATAGCGTATTTTTTTTAAATGTAACACGTACAAGTGTATAATTTGAAGATAGTTTTGAAAATAAAAATGCTACAAACATATTTCAAATACTTTTATTGAAAAAAAATTTAATCTAACAATTTAAAAATCAGTAGATATTGTTCAAAACACAAAAGAAAGAAAAAATCATGCTAAGAAATACAGTAAATGGAAAACAAAACCGAATATTCCGATCAAAGGTAATACCATACTTTTGACTTTCAGCATCGCTTGGAAGAGAATCAGACATTTCGACATTGGATCTAATATTCCGATCAAATTTAATGTCATATGCATTGCCATCAGAATCGCATAGAACAGAATCAGACATTTAATCATTGGATCCAATATTATGGGCAAAGAAAATGTCACCGTCGGTCACAATTCCTTACTGATACTACATTTCATTGATATTTGTCTTACATATTTCAATATGTTGTGAACTTGGACAAGGAATACATGTTAATTTTCACACCCTCAAAACGAATGCTCTCTTTATTAATCATTTTAGAGTATGGATAATGCCAACCCCCAGAAGAATTGCTCATTGCACATTTCCTAGCTAAGATTCTCGACTGACATGAAGGGGAAAGAATATATTGAATCCATCGCTAGCTCTGCTGCTAAGAAACTTGGTTAACTCTGTCATACTAGAGAATTTATATATCTTACATATTTATAAGTCTACCATTCGTCCAAGGTTTGAATATTGCTGTCACATATGGACTGCTACTCATGCTTCATATTTAGAGATTCTTGATAAATTCCACAAAACAATCTGCAATATCATTAGTGTTGGAATTTTGGTGTACCCTGGTGTACTAGTGAGCCAGCCAGTAGGAGGATTAACCAATCAGAAGTCTCAAAATATTCAATGCGACGTGTATAAAGGCGGCCATTTTTTTCCCGAATACTCACGGCCAGCCTTTGATATCGAAGACCGAAGAATTACGGAACAGCTGCTGGTGGAATTGGCGATATAGTCAGATTCAGTAGAGTGTCTGACTCGTGAGTGTCAATCTTTAACGTTGTTTGATTGAACAGATTACGTACTGCGCTGTGTTCTAGATTCATAGACTATGGTGAACATGGTCAACAAGTAGTCCTGACCTGGCATGTCGGTTTTAGTGACTTTCCTACCGCCGTAATGTAGCTTCCCTGTGCCTTTTCTATGAATATTTTCACTGGTAATTGTTCTGAAAAAGTTTCCTCTGTGGTACGTAGACTTCATAGATTTAATCGCAGTAATCTATTGGTGTCAAGGTCTCATCAATTTACAGTTGAAATGATGACAGATATAACTGTGTAGGTTCTATGCTAATAGTTTCTTTTCTTGATCTTCTTATTTATGGAACTTTTTTCTGGCTTATTGCTTCCCAATCAACTTTGATCTTCAAAATTATTAAGGCAATGCCAATCATTATCTTCTGTTCATATTTTGTTTCCCCTCCTTAATGTTTTCTTTTTCTTATATTCTTTTACACTAGGTAAGCTACTGCGTCTTAGTGGCTTTAGTGCCTTGCTTGGAATAAAATTACATATATATATATATATATATATATATATATATAATTTCTCGGGGTACAGATTAGCGAGATAATCTCCTTAACTTGGCGTTATCAGACCTGCATCGAAATTGTTAGGATCGTCAATAATCATATTTGCAATGAAGACATCTTTAATATGTTGAAAATTTAACAAATATAAACTAGATACATTAATGTATTCACCTTTGTTGTTATCACAACCTTTCAACCATTGTGCCCTCTGGCCTTCTTCAGAAATCTCTCAATCTGAGTAACCTTCAGGAAACTTAGAACTCAATACTTTTTGTGATCCATTGGCTGGGTACAGATTGTCCTATTACGATTCGGTTATTACTAGACCTGTTTCCACTGAAAATACTTACTACCCAGCTAGAGATTGAACTCGCAATTGATATGCCACAATGATAATTCTGAACCTACCTTTTATGCTTTAGTTTCCTTTCTTTCATCATACGGTCAGTTTTAGACCAACTGGAGTGACAAGGTGTAATCGATTTCTAGTTTTTCCTCAGATTATGTCATTTGCAGTGGTGTGCAGTAATAAGAATCTCTTTTCGGGGTGTATGATGAAATTTGTTTGTCCTTGAAAAATATTGCGTCATCCGTGATGGCATCAGATTTTCATCACGCCCAGACACTATTGTCTCGACTGTCGATTAGTTGTCCTACGGACATTGTTTTCGATGGACGTTACACCAAGAAAGCGTACGAAAATTGTAATGCTGCACGAACACACTGTCAATCCTTACCAGTGAGTAAATCAAAGTACTATAGACTGGCCCAGAAACTCTCTTGATTTAAATCCAATCGAGAATCTGTGGGAAATCTGCAAGGAACGACTTCGTTGAATAGACATACGAAATACTAACATGTGCTCTGGGTCATCTTTCATTGGAAAAATGAAAAAAAAAAAAAGTAAATAATAACGGAATTATTCGTTTTGTTTCAATTAATTTGCACAACGGTGTAGAACAAATCGGGTAATTCTGAACTTATTGTAGCGTTGCGGTTATCGGCGCGGAGAATAAAATCAGCGGGTCGAGTCAAACCCGGGTCTCGGCTGTTGTGTTTACCTTTGCATAAATACCATTTTAAATGAATAAATCCATCTTTTCTCCTTTCAACTACCGATTATAAAGCAGGGTAGACTGGACTTTCTAGCCTTGGCTGGCAACCAGTATAAGAAAAGAAAAGCTCTAAAGTCTAAACTGTCGATAAGAAACTGAAAATCACTCCATTATCTTTCCCTAGAACACATGACAGCTGACGGATAATAAAGAAAAAGGAATCGATGGAGAGCTATGACCACGTCGGTCCTGAAATGTTCTTATGTCAGAAAACGACGTATTTATTGAACGAATTTTCGTTTTCGGAGATTTCTGCAGTGATTCATGCCTGTACAGTGTTTTCGAATACTTCATCCTTAAATGGCTATCAGGAGAGTGCCCAATTGGCCTTGACCCTTAGCCCCAATCAACTTAATATCTTGATGAAAGCTTTTATCGTGCTCATTGCTCACGTCACCTAGGTAATAATCTTTGTCGGTCTGCGGAAATAATTCTACAAAATGAGGAGCCGAGAAAAAATTACCAAAAAAGTGTATCGTATTAATTTCACATTTCAGAAAATCAGAAATAAAAGAAATATATATATATATATATATATATATATATATATATATATATATATATATATATATATATATATGTAAGAAAATATATGGATATAGATCCGACAGTATGAAGAAAAATATACGGAAAAAACAAACAAAAATCCTTATATGCAATTATGCTGTTTTAATGTTAATATAATGTCAACGTCGGATGTTTCGGTCTAATAAACCATCTTCAGGACATATTCATAAAATATAATTAACATTATCGTCTTTGTCATGTTGAATTGATAATGTTAATTATATTTTATGAATATGTTCTGAAGATGGTTTATTAGACCGAAACGTCCGACGTTGACATTATATTAACATTAAAACAGCATAATTGATTATAAGGATTTTTGTTTGTTTTTTCCGTATATTTTTCTTCATATATATATACATATATATATATATATATATATATATATATATATATATACAGGGTGTCTAAAAAATTTGAGATTATTTTAAAAGCAATTATCTTGAAAACTACTAAGTCTAGCTCAATGAAACTGAACTGTTTATTATGGGACCGATTTCATAAGTGTTCAATATGTGCCCTGCCTGTGATACGGCGCACGTCAATTGGGTAGTTAAGCACTTGCCAAACACGTTGTAGCATGTATCCGGTAACATTATCTAGTGAGGAAGTGATTCTCTGCTTGACTTCATCAATGCTAGCAGGAAGAGGCGGTGACATAAACCAGTCCCTTCACAAATACCTATAAAAAGTAATCACACGGGGACATGTCCGGTGACCGCGGTGGCCATTTTATCTGAAAACTTTCTTCATCTCCACCACGCCCGATTCATCACTTTGGCAGATTCTTATTGAGATAACAAAAATAAAACATTAAATATAAAATCTTGTTTTGTTTCTGTACATTCTGTGTAAATTTGAGGTTATTTCAACAAGAATTGCCAAATTTATTGGCCTGAGAAATGATTTCAAATTTTTGGGGACAATATATATATATATATATATATATATATATATAAATCCAGGAAAAAAATGCACAGCTATTAAAGAGTCTGCCCAAAAGTGGTCAATGCCATAACAAATATTAATTTAAAAACCAGGTTGACAGTAGCTGGCTACTACTATAAGTTTCATGTGGTTGTACACAATCTTCAAGCAGCCAGTGGCTGTAGTAATAAGGTGAGCACTTTTCTGCCAGTAGGCGACTTTTGGGCAGACTCTTTCAGGGCTGCTCATTCTTTCCTGTGTTTATGGTCTAACGTGAATTTGATTTTACAGTTCTGTTGTGCACTTTTTCGGGCTTAAGGCTCCAGTTCCTGTACCGTGACACTAGTTTCACTTGTTATTGAGCACTTTTATTGAGCAATTTCTTTCCAGGTGGAATCTTTTTTTCACACCTATTTTAGATCTTGGTTGGATGATTTATCCTCCCCACCGGACGAATTGAACTCGCCCATTGGTATATAGGGTACTCACCATACGACTCTAGACACTGGCTGACTGATGATTGCTTGTCCAGCGTTAGATTCTTTGGCACTCTTGGACTCTTGAATTCACGTTAAGTGTTCTATTTAATTTTTCTTTTTACTTTTGTCTCTTCTATTTTTCAGTTTAATTGCTCTCTTATTTTTCTGTTAATTTTTATTTAATTTTACACCTGTAGGCATTTTAATCTTCAAGCCAAACTCCATTTTCTTTAATTTTTTAGTCAATCTTTTTACCCTCACCACAGTTTAGTTTGCAAGCAAGACTATTATTTTTTACTTCGTCTAACTTTAATGTTTTTAAATGTCTGTATGGTTGTTTTATTTTCAGTAAGCCTAGTTTTAGTGGGGCTCACCTGAACCGTTTTTTTTCTCGTTTTCTTATTTTTTTTGTGTTTTATACGTGTGACTTGTTTTTTGGAAAAGACAAGTTTTATTTATTTTTATTTTTTGGACTACCCTCGACTATACTTCGTTTTGTTTAGTTTGAAATTATAAAAGAAATAAAAGAGAATTATATTAGCAGCACTAATTTAGTGCTGCCAATGAGTGTCGCTGACGAAACACCGCCGATGCCCGGCGAAGTAAAGCAAACGGCCTAGAAGAGAAAAAAAAGGTCGAAGAAGGAGCGGCTTACTATGCCAAATTGAAAAACAAACATGAGGAATTTATTAAAGGAAATGAGTTCCTCACAATTCCGAAGGCGTTGAACGCCGTGAATACTCATGCAATCTCCCTACTGACCACCGACATGAAGAGTCGGAAATTAATTGGGGTCAGTGGGGAAACCATAGAAGAGGCGCTAAAGACTTTGAGCGTTGCACCACAGGTCCTAGCGAGGAGATCGAATGCGATGTGGTATATTCTCCTGACTAGCGAATAAGAAGCTAAGAAACTGACCGGGAGTATACTAAAGTCAGGGAGGCTCCAGACTGAATACATGGGGACTCATAAGACGAGGATAAAATGATGTCCCGGTGGACATTAGCGTAGGCCGGACGGGGGCTTTTTTTGCCAAGTACAGACAGGTGGATGAGGTCGGTGCTGTCATTAGTAAATCCGGCATCACCACTGCGGACATTGTTCTGCATGTTGACAGAGATTTGGTGAGATCCCAAATGTGTTTATGTGCCGTGAAAAACGGATGCTCGTCGTTGTAGAAGGCCAGCGACCCTTTTGTTGGACGTTTGGTGCAAACCCACCCTCTCCCCAACAGCAGGACGTTCCACCTCCGAAATATCATCAACTACCACCGCAGAAGAGGAACGAGGAGCTGCAACAGCAACAACAACTACAGAAAACGCTACAAGAGAGACAGGAGACACCAAAGCAACATAAAAACAACAGGAACAACACAAGGATCAACAACAGAAGCAGCAAAATATATACCAACAAAAACAGCAATAACCACAACCTAAAAAGCAATAACGACACGATGCAAAGATGGAGGTTGGGGGAATGCCTCCACCTCGCTCTTCATCTCGGAAGAGGACCAGAGAGAAGGAAGAGGAAGTGGAAAAACCAGTGGGAAAACGTGCTGGGCGAAATGGTACATGGACAAAGCCAGGTCCCTATCCGTCCCTTGCTAAGCCCAAAGCAAGGAGCCTCCCAAACTTCACCTACCCGAGCTCCGTGCCCTCTCCCACCACCTCTTCCGCCAGTCGATTATCTACTCCTCCCTCACTCATTCACTTCTTCCTCGGGGAAAAGGAAAAGAAAAAATATTTCCCCGGCTCAGATACCATATGCAGAGTAGACAGTAAAGAACTAGAAAAAAGGCTTTCCAAACAGGAAAAACGCCTTATTAGGCCTTTTGTTTAAAATGACCACGGTTGATGGAAAGTCGATAGAGGATCCCCGCAATTTTCCAAAGGCCCTGCGGGTTATCCCTTGCGTGAGAGACATCGGGGGCTACCACCTCTTTGAGGCCAATGACGCATTCCCTGATATAAGGATGTTCGAGTTGGGTTCGCTCGATTTGAAGAAATTAATGAGATTTTGCGCAAAGAGGGTCCCGGTGTTGCTCCATTCCTCCTTATATAGGGTAGTAAAACTAACCTATCTGGACGTTGGCGGAATTGTCCTGGACGGGCGGATGACGTCGGAGTTGGGCACAGGGAGCCTGCGACAATCCGTCAGGGTCCTTTCAACTGCAGATATCCGCCCGGTATGTGAATAGGGTGACTATTTTTTTCTCGTTTCATATCTAAATAATGACTATCAAGATAGCCATTCTGCATGTCAATGGCTTGAGGGATCGGGGTAAGGCTGGCCGCCTTCTCCGTGACCTATTGTCATTCAGTGTGGATGTCGCCGCGATCCAAGAGACCTACTTTGCAATGTCGTTGCGTGACAGACCAGAAGGGTTTCTTTGCTGATGAAGCGTACCCTGGACGCGAAGGTGGACCTTGATCACGTAGATGCCGAGGCTGGTTGATCGTGGCTGATGTTGCCGTGAAATTTGGCTCGTTTCGGATGGTTGCGATTTATGCGCCCAACGACCGGGAGGAGCGTGTCTCGTTTTTTCGACAATTAGGGCTGTTCCTGGTGGATTCAACGAGCCTAATTCTAGTGTGGGACTGGAATAAGGGTTGGATGAGTCCAACTAACATCAGTTATCTTTTTGTTTGTTTTGATATTTTAGTTTGTCTTTGTGTTTATCTCCTCCCAACTCATTGTAAATCATCCATAGATTTTATGTATATAGTTTTTATGATCATCAAATTTTAATGTCATAGGGTCTGTTTTAGGTCCCCTGAGAGTATGTGGTATTATGGTATATGAAGGATTGATTGGTGACGGGTGAGTTCTTGTGGTAAATGTGCAAATTGTAACGAGTGAATGTGTCGTGATTCTGATTAGATAGGTATAGGATAGTAAGTGACGGACAGCCTCAACCCATTCCCCCTTTTAGGCCTTGTGACAAAATTGTATGTTTTTATACAATAAATCTCGGATGCCTGATGATTGTGTGCAAGCACATGAAACTTATAGTAGTGGCTAGTCACTGGCAACCTGGTTTTTAAATTAATATTATACATATATATATATATATATATATATATATATGAACATTGATGTCAACACTTAGAGGTGACAGTCTGTTTCGTGCTAGACACAATCGTGGCCTGACGATTGCGTCTAGCTGAAACAGCCTGTCGTCTCTAAGTATTGAGTTCAATGTTCACTTTTATAATTACACACACTCTATCTCTGATATTGAGCACTTTATCCCATAAATATAGCACACCTTAAGACTATATTTCTTCACACACACACATATATATATATATATATATATATATATATATATATATATATATATATATGTATGTATGTATATATGTATAATGAACCATTCTGTTTTGATTAAGAGGAAAATAGGAAGGAAAATATATCAGAGAACTGGTTATGTTTTTAGTGAGAAAGAGAAATACATAATATGATGAAAGAAAGGCGATAACGCTCTCATGCGTTTAAAGTCTGCTTCAGTGAAATGGAAAATTCGTCAATTTTAAATCTTTTCATTGGTAACCTATTACTTTTATAAGGCTTACGGCAACATCACGTTGAAACGCCTGTTAGCGTATAATCAACAAAGTTAAACAACGTCTAGCCTGGTCAGTACCTAGATGGGTGACTGCTTGGGAACACCAGGAGCTGTAAGCTTGGATCTGAGGTGGTCTAATGAATAATGGCTCGAAGTTGGGTTAATCCATCTGGGTTCGTTACATTCCCTTATGTGCAAAATACCTTTAGGAAAACGTACCAATTTACTGTTCCTCTCCTACCAGACTTGTATCAATAAACCATGATTATCACAAAAAATTTCTACAATCTAAAAATATATTCTGGCTTTAAATAAACTACAAAGGGTTGATAAGCCATAGAAAACGAATCAATCAACCGATTTTTTCGACTGCTTCCACGTTTATGTAGATACCTCCAAAAATTTTCTAAAAAGAGCATAGCATGATGAAAAAGGTCTAAAATTGATAAAAACAGTTATATTGTCAAAATGTTTATCTTATTATTAAGAGGAAAGACCGAAGTATCTTTTCATCATTTTAATAATTTTTTTAATCCTTTCTAACATGTTCGAAATTTTGTTTAAAAACTTGATTGTCTTGCGTCAGTGGGTGGGAAATTTAGCATCTTTTTTGCGATAAAAAAACCCTTGTTTTGAAAATTCTTACAAAAATCAATTAATTACCGAATTTTAATGAAGTTTTCAGGATTTATTAAAAAATGAATTAGATTATTTTTTAAATACTTTTTTAGAAAATTTTGATATAAATATTTTTTACATCTGTTACCCACTGTTACTTAATTTTATGAAATTTTGAGAAATTTAAATTCCAGGTTCTTTGTATTTATATTAGCTAAAAGCAGGACTCCTTGAAGAATTTAATCATCATTTTGTTTTTGTAAAACAGAAACAATATTAACCAAAAAGCTGCTTTGAATCGTAAAATAAACAATGCAATAAAACTATGATATTTAATTAGAAAATCTTTTACTTACTTTTAATAAATAAGATACATTAAGGACATAATTGTCTTAAGAATTTTTTTTCCATCATTATTGAATTTTTAAAAGAATTGTTTTATTTTTTTAATTTTAATTAAAAAAGTTTTTAAGTTTTAAATCTTTTAAAATTCTGTATTACTTTCAGTGGTTTTGATGATATTATTATTATTATGTGTAAAACATATTTACTAATCATAAATAGAAAAGCTTAATACAAATTATCCAACACCAATATTTTAAAAATAATTTTGAATTTTTTATTAGTGTATAAACGTGCCGTTTTTTGTTAGTACGGATGACCATACACGATATTATCAGAAAATAAGAGCGATGACTATAGTAAATTTAAAACCAAAATTTCTAAAATTCAATAAAATATTAGATTACGCAGAATATTTTCCTAAATTTTGAAGATTACTGAGTACTTAGAAATTAAATTTAAAAGGCGCTTACGTCATTTTCTTCAATTATGTTTTACAGGAAAATATCGGTAGAATATTATACATGTCATCAGGCTGTCAACACGTCAAGACAGTGACTGTCAGGTTAAAAATTGCCTTCTTGTGATACTTTTAATTTAAAGTAAATAATATTTGTTTCAAATCAGATTAATCGTACTTTAAAACAGCTAATGTTCCTCAAATAAAATTTCAGAACGTATATTTTATTTTTGGAAGATTTTTTAATAAAGAGAATTACATTGTGATGGAAGACGACTAAAAAGAGCGCTAATCAACTATTTTAGAAAAAAAAAGAAATTCTTTTCAGTCAATTTTAATTACTTTTCGAAAAAGTACAGCAAAGTATTTTTCTTATTGGAATTATTAATATTATTATTTTTTTTATTAATAAAATTATTTTTTGTGGCGGTCTCTGTATTCATGATTGCTATTGCAACAGTTTGTTAAAGTCGTTAAGCCCAAACATTTAACAAGACAATGGAGGAATGTCCACGTCCATTTTGTATTTGTGGAACTCGTAAAGGAGATTAAAATTGTGATTCATCATAAAATTCACATAGGAAACCCGTGAATATTTATCGAGTAATGTTCGTAAAGTTTCATTTCTTCAACTGTGATCTTGATAAATGTTTTGCTAAGCTAGTTTACACGAATAACGAGCGTGAACAATGCTTTCAGGATTACTATTTGATTATTTGAGTGGATAAAGCCGAGAAATTTTCAGCACTACTTCATATTTCCACTGCTACAATTTCCACTGCTACAATTTCCACTGTCACATTTTTCGGCATTAACTGAAAGTTAATACCGAAAAGTATAACTTTAATATGGAATGATCCTGTAGCTTTAGGGCAGGGTAAGATCATGTAGCTTTAGGGTAGGGTAAAGTCATGTAGCTTTAGGGCAGGGTAAGATCATGTAGCTTTAGGGTAGGGTAAAGTCATGTAGCTTTAGGGCAGGGTAAGATCATGTAGCTTTAGGGTAGGGTAAGATCATGTAGATTTAGGGTAGGGTAAGATCATGTAGATTTAAGAAAGATTTTCAGGATGTTTTAAGGGCCTGCAAAGAATTTTATTCTTATATTTTTTACATTAATATTCTCCAAATACAAGACTCAAGAGCCACTCAAGGTATAGGTTTACTAAACGGGGCTGTTGTACGATGTAAGAGGAGAAAGTAAATATGGATTATGAGAATATGCAGACTAGATTAACTCTGGATTTGAAGCAGTTAAGATTATAGTCATCGGAGAAACATCCACCGGGAGTTTGTTGCACAAAGTAATCTTCCTCTGTTTGAGAAGAGTTTCCTCCTTACTAATGAAATATAAAGGAAATGGGTATGGTTCGACACTGTGTGCGTGGCATGGCGAGTCGTAGCTGTGAAGGTCTGAATTGGTTGAATGAAGGAATGTTGCTTGTCTGAAAATCTGTAATCAAAATAGTGACGGCGTAGCGACAGGCAAACGTCGCAAACGTGTTGTCTGTGGAAAAGGTACTGTACGTTAAAATTTGAATCACACAAAGGACAGGAAATCGCGGAGAGCCATGATCACCAACGTCCTGAAGGGATACGGCACATAGAACAAGACGAACAACGAGCTTGTATAAATAGTTGGTAAAACTGGGATTAGGGGAGAGAGCAAAAATGAAAACTTTGCTAAGAGCTACAAAGGACAGGAAATCGCGGAGAGCCACGATCATCCACGTCCTGAAAGAGCACGGCACAAAGAAGAACAACAAACGAACGAACAAACTTAGACAAGAAATTGTGGAGGGTCATGATTGTCCACGCCTTAGGGGGACACGGCACATCGAAGAGAAAGATAAACATCTTGTGTTCATATATGGCAGAATTGGGTTAAAAGAGATAGCAAAAGTACGAACTTTACTAAGAGCTACACAGAACAGGAAAATGTGGCGAGCCATGATCACCAACGTCATATAGGGACAAGACGCAAAGACGAAGAAGAAGAAGAAGAAGAAGAAGAAGAATCCTTACATTAGTTCATTATGTTTCAGAGGCAATATAATATAAAAATTTGTGCGAACAATTTAGGGTTGCGCTAATGTCTTAAGGAACTGTATGAAGTTACAAAAGATTAATTATATTTATAGTTTTATTTTTCAGACTGTTGTCCTAAAATAAATCAATTAATCAACAAAATGGCCTCTACTCAAAATAGCTAAATTGTCCAGAGTGTTTTTGTTCTTTTTGTGGATGATTGAAAATACGAAGCCTTACAATATAAAGCAACAGCGATACAAAAGATAAAGTTTTCGTAAACTAACTGAAATCTATTGAAATGTCTAGACTCGTTGGGGTTCAGAAATAAATAAAAAAATATTCAGCGTCTTTACATCTTCAGCGTTTTTATCTTGGTGCATAATTCGGTGGGGGTGGGCAGGTAAACTGTTAAAAGTTGACAACTTCTTATCAAAATCTTATATATGCATATATTTTTGAATATAAAGATTTTATCCTCGGGGTATTTAATGCTAAAAATGACGAACAAAATTGAAAAGCTGGAATTATTAACTGGGGACGTTGATGTCATCAAGAAACCAAAATCAAAGGAAGATTTTATATTAACATCGGAGTGAGCACAAGATTTGAAAAGAAACAATAAATATTATGGAAACGGTTTTGTTATCAATACCAAATGGAAGAATAACATCTGGAGACAGTGGAAAATCTCAGTAAGAAGATCAATTTTGAAGCTTAAGACCAGAAGAAAGGAATATGAATACATTCAGACTAAAGGTATATATTTTAAAATACATAGAGGAAAATAAATATTACGCTAAATAAATACATTAGTCATCGGATAGACATTGAACAAAGACATTAAAAGAACTATTAATAAAATTCCATCATTCCGAGTAAAAGACTTTGAAGAGCTTGGAAGACTTGTAGTACTTTCATGGGTAATCAAAAGATAGGCTTAGAGAAGACGGATTAGAGTTATTCACAAAGTAGCTGAAGATGAAAAATCACACTGATTTGCCGTGTGCTTTCAACTTAAAACAGATCTGATGATTATGATAATGATAAGGATTTTTTTTCGGCAGAGAAGGTAATGACTTTTCCGGTTGACAATCGTTAAAAGTTGACATTTTCTTATTCAAAACTTTGTGAACGCCTCCAATTGCTTGTAAAGATTTTTCCATCGGGATATTTTGTTAGTAAACTTGTGAAAAAAGAAAAGAAGGAAAGGTTAAAAGTTAGCAACTTATTTAAAAACCTTTTAAAAATAAACCTAGTCGCATATAAAGATGTAACTATCGGCATATTTTATATTAGAAGAATTGTGAAAAAGAAAAACAGGAATGATTGGCTTGGGACGTTGATATTTATAATATATATATTGTCTCCATGAAACGAAAATCAAAGAAAGGAACTAATATTAATATCAAAATTAAAACATCACAAGCTAATAACTTTGGAAATATTAAATATTATAGAAATGGTTTTGTCGTCAATACCAAATTGAAGAATAATATCTAAAGATATTTGAAAGTCTCAGACAGAATATCAGTTTTACAGTTCAAGACAAAAAGAAACAAGAATGTATTCAACTTTAAGGTATAAATCTTAAAATACATGGAATAAAATTAATATTAAATATTAATAAATCAATATTAATTAATATTAAATCGCATATAAAGATTTTACCATCGGGATATTTGATGTTAGAAGACTTGTGAAACAGAAAAGCGGGAATTATTGGGCCGGAGCGTTGAGAGTTCTAATATTGATGCAAGTGGTCTCCAAGAAATGAAAAATCAGAAAAGGACTTGATATTAGTATGGGATTTAGACAACACGTTAATATTAGGTTGGTGCAAAAAACGTCAAAAACCGACATTATTTTTGCACCAACCTAATTGTTTTGGAAACAGTAAATATCATGGAAATTGTTTTCTTATCAATATCAAATGGAAGAATAACATCCAGAGACATTAGTCTAACAACCATGGAACTACAGCTTTAAAAGAAATATCAATAAAATTTCATCCTTAAAAATCTTGGAAAACCTGTAGCGCTTTCGCGAGTAAGCAAAAGTTAGGAGAGAACTGATAAAAAGATATTTAGAAAGTTGCTGAAGATGTGAAAACACAATGATTTATATTACCTACCTCTTCATATATATATATATATATATATATATATATATATATATATATATATTCCTTTCATTTCGTTGTTGGAAGTGTTACCTGATGATCTGGAGTCCTTTAAAAGGATTTTGGTGAAATAAATTATTGTAATGGTACCTTAAAGTGGTCTGTTTTTCATTAATATATATATATATATATATATATATATATATATATATATATATATATATATATATATATATATATATATATTAAGGCATTAAAAACAAGAAATTTTATATTATGGACCATGATAGATTTAAAATAAAACAAACACCAGTCGACCGGTTTCGTCCCCTCTCATCAGAACTGTTAACGGGGAAATTATGAGGAAAAGAAAAGAAGTCTGTAATGCATGACATGAATGATTGGACAGGAAGAAATAAATTATTATAAAAGTTATAAAAGTTATATATATATATATATATATATATATATATAATAAATTTATAAATATAAGTAATTATACTCGTCTGGAAATGCCTTAGGTGTTTTGGCTTGTAAATGAATAAACCAATACATATATATATATATATATATATATATATATATATATATATATATATATATATAAAATTTCATGAATGTGAGCATTACATTAGTCTGATTAAGTCGTTTTAAAGGACGAAACCAATTTTTCCATTTTGTCTTTCAATTACACATCTTTCTGATAAAGAGAAATTGAATGCTTCGTATTCTCCCATTTGTAGTCTAATATATTTTTAAAGGATTATCGGTAAAATATTTTAAGAGCTTACCAGTTGTCGCGAACAGAAATAACAATATCAACTTCGGGTCCATGATAGCGTCTCTTTCAATTAAGCAAGTCACCAAATAATTAAAACCTTTTCTCTCTTTTTCTTTATCTCTCTGTGTGAGTGTTTGACAACGGCCAAGATGAGGACTAATTATTGTCGTTTAAGTATCGTGACTGTTTGCGAAGATCTGACCCTGTGTCACATTTTGAAAATTCCACAGCAAACGGAAAATAGGTTTTTGTTTAATGTTATGAAACGTGTCAAAGTAAAGAGCGACAATATTGTTTGTAAATATTTTACACGAAGACCATGACGCAACCACACGCCCGCAAACACATACACACTTACAGATGCACATTTATATTCTGTTTATATCTACCTTGCCAATCAGTATGCTATCGAAGAATTAAAACAGCGCGACGAAGCGATTGTAGTACGGATTTTGACGCTACTTTCTGGGAACAGCAGTGTTTTTATTTTTATTTATTTATTTTTTGTTTTTTTGCAGTCTTCAAACATCAAGCAAGAAACTACTTCGAGGGGGCGGTAAAAATACGTGGGAACGAAAAGGAAATTTATACTTCCATTTAGAATGAGACATTTGAATGAGGAAAAGGGGCCTGGAGAATTTAACACCCACATTTAACACAACCGGACATGTTGAACGCAAGATAGGCGAGCCTGTGGGACAAAAGTGGATGGTAAAGATTCGAAATCTATTTAAAGTAACAAAAGACAGGAAATTGTGGAGAGCCATGATCGGCCACTTACAAGGCACGTGGCATAAAAAAGACGATTACATAAGAATTTAAAGCACCCACTATGTATAATGGCCGACTACTATCGTTTGTCGAGCACACCTGCCTATTAAGGCTGCAAGCCAATCCCTGTCGCAGACACCTTTTCAAGCGCGTTTGTGTTTGTTCAATGCCGTCAGAACCACCTGTGGTTTATACTGCACCTATGCAGAGCTCACCTTAGTTACAGTCTCTAGGAGAGAGTAAATACTTTGTCATGGTCGATAGTTTATATACAGGGTGCGATGGGTAAATTGTGTCCATTTTTCGCGCATGCGCGTTATTTTTTGGGGGTTTTTTTTGTATTTTTTTTATTTTGTCGACTGCACGGTATAGTAGGGTCAGTTGGGCACCGTTTGTGAGAAAAAGAGCACTATGGCGCAATTCTCTCCGCCAGAAAATTTGGAAACGGGTAGCTGTACTGTTTGGTATTCGCGTCGGAAGCGACAGTACGAACATTTCCGAGTGTTTAGGTGTCAATGTGAGGAAAGCGCAAAAGAGGATTCAAAATGAATTGAATGAGTTTAATGGTGATTACGAAGGTACGGCAGCTGAAAAATCTCACTCTGATCGTTCTGAATTTGTTGGGCAGACACTCAGACTCGGCATGGAGGCCTACATCAAGTGCCTTGAGGAGGTAGTGCTGCCCGGGGTCAAGACGGTGGCTGCTGGAAGACCCTATGTTTGGTAAAAAGATTGCACAATACCACACTAAAAAAAAGATTTTGATTTTTAATCCTACTTCAAACAAGGAAGAAAACACTCATCATAACTGGAAAGAGCGAGAACAGTTCAGTCGAAACTATTTTCCCGAAAATTTGTTTT
>OZ010605.1:17595218-17630218 GCA_963932145.1 Acanthosepion lycidas
GGCGGACCTCACTTCAGACTTCAGACTGAACAGTATTTAGTCACACACCCTCACGAGGGCATCATGTGGCACAAGGCCGGTTTAACGTGGGATCTCCGAGCCCGTGGGATCGGCCAAAAACATGCCCTTTTAACCTGTATAAACGGGTTCAGGGTTGGTTTACCTCCCCGAAAGAGACTCCGCCCTTCGGCGTAGCCTCGTTCGGGTTCCTCCCCGCCCGAAGGCAGAGAGTTCAACCGATCGGCCGATCAGCCGGTCGCCCGACTTCGGACTGAACTCCCTGCTTCCTTTTGAGGCGCAGTATTTTTTACGTATGGAATAGTCCATTATGTTATCATGGGTAAGGTCCCATAACACATATACAATAGACTGTTGGTGTTAGTGTGATTTCTGGTGACTGAGCAGACCCATCCTGGACAGACATCCGATTACATGGGGCACATGGCCAGGTTGGTACTTCATGGCAATTCAGGGATCACTTCCGAACCCCTCTCTTGAGTTTTGCATATTTTTGTGATGCCTCATGGAAGATCTTGACGCCTTCAGCAATACCAGCTCTCCAAGATACCCGGTCTTCACGTAGAGTCTGTCATTTATCCAGACAAATATTGCACTTGTATAGTGACTCTTTAAGGCAATCTTTGTAACGAAGTTTCGGCTTGTGCTGTGGTCTTCTTCCCATTTCCAATTCTCCATAAATTGTTTTGAAATTCTATCATCCGCCATAGGCATAAAATGACCCATTCATCGCAATTTGTATTTGTGTGTAATTGTTTCCACAGAGAGTGAATTGACCCTTTGAAGAACAACAATATCAGGGGTGTGAGACATTCAGTGGATTTCAAAGACAGACCAAAGGCATCGTTGATGAAACCGTTGCAGTATCTTTAGATGTCTGCGATAGACTAATCATGTCTCACATGAATATAGCAGAGATGACATAACACAGGCATAATATATTTTTATTTTTGTCTGCTTTTTATGCCCTTCTGCCTCCAGACACGGAACTTGAATGCAAATGCAAATGCATTGGAGGCCTTCTTAATCCATAACGCTATCTCATCGTCAAGAGAGTAGTAGCGGTTGAGGGTACTACCAAGATATACAAATTTGTCTACAACCCCAAGTCGACTACCATCAACATAAATTGATGGCTTTATATACTGAATTTCTAGGAAAGGTTGATACATCATGACTGTCTTGTCAAGGCTGATGGACAGTCCAAAAGCCTGATAGTCGATCCATGAACTCCTGTGCGTGCTGAATTGTGTGTGCGACCAGGTCACAGTCATCGGCATAGAGAAAGTTGCGCATTAAACTCAAAAAGACTTTTGTCCTTGCTGCAAACCTACGTATGTTGAAAAGCTTGCCATTTAACCTGAAGCTTATCATTATACCATCATGGCAGTCCCTGAATGCATCAAGCAGTACAATTGCAAAGTAGATAGAAAACAGTGTAGGGGCCAGATTTCCCTGCTTGACTCCATTTTCAACATTGATGGGCCCCGCAAGCATCCCGCCAAAACTGACATAGGCTTCCATAGAAAGTGGGGAGACAGCCCAATTCCGAGAGGATTTTCCAGACACCAGCACGATTAATAATGTCAAGAGGCTTCCTCAGATCTACAAATATTTGTTGAAGGTCCATTTGTTGTTCACAGCTCTTTTCCTGGATTTGTTGTGCCGTGAAAATCATATCTGCAGTCCCTCTGGGTTGTTGGAAACCACACTATGACTCAGGCAGTATATTGTCAACCATTTTCTCGTTTAATCTTAATATGAGAACAGATCTAACCTGCCGAAGAAAGGAGAGCAATCCCTCTTTAACTACCACATAATTCCCGGGCACCTTATATATAAGTATCATTGTTGCATCCATCCAATCTTTTGGCACTTCTCCATCTCTGTAAACCTTTACAATAAGATCATGCGTAAGTTAATGGGTTCCACCGTAACAGAATAAAATTCACGGGAGAAATAATTTTATAGGCTACTGTTCAGTAGCCTATAAAATTATTTCTCCCGTGAATTTTAGCTTTAATACTTCCTCTTCTTAGGATCTGGAAATAAACGATTAACTTTTTTTCTAAGCCTTTTTCGCCTCAATCCTCCTTGCAATGGTGGCGTTTGACACACTGGTACTTCTGGGCTTGAGGTCGGGGATACCCCCATCGGCGAATGTTGACTCACTGGCACGGGAATATCAAAGGCGTCATATAAGACTTCCAATGGAATCTCTTCGGTATTTTCCGCGACCTCTGTAGTATGTCTGGGTCTTAACTGATTCCAATGTTTTTTACAAGGGAATTTTTCGCCTTTTGTATCGTATATGACTTGACCAATTCTTTTGGTTATTACACCTTCTTCCCAATACGCTTTTCCAGCCCTAAAATCTTTGAAGAAAACTTTATCTCCTGGCTTATATACTTTAGTCATGTAGTTTTGTTTCTTCGCAGTTTTCTTCACCGGCAACAGCCTGTCGAAAACAGAGCGTATTCTTCTTGCAAACATCAACTCTGCTGGCGATAGTCATGACGTCGTGTTCGGGTTTGGCGTGATTCTGTACACTGCCAAAAATTTCTAAATACTCTCTTCCTTTGTGTCAACGCCTTGACTTTTCTTCAAGGCTCGTTTAAATGTGTCCACGAATTTTATGCTTGCCCATTCGATCTTGGATGATAAACTGGTGTTTTAATGTGATCGATGGATAATGCTGTGCAGAATTCCTTGAATTCTCTTCCCGTAAACTGCATTCGTTGTCACTGACTAAAGTTTTAGGGAGTCCAAAACGACTAAAAATTTCACTAAGGGCATTTATCGTATTTGTCACAGTTGGATGTCTGCACTCAACAATTTCTGGCCACAGTCAGGTAATACGATCCATTTATGGGTCCTGCATAATCGATATGCAGTCGAGTCCATGGGACATCTGTCTTTGGCCATGGTTGACTCTTTACAGGTGGATCCCTTGCTGCCAGTTGACATCCTTTACACTGTTTCACCACATTTTCTATGTCCTGGTCCATCCTCGGCCAATACGTGTAACCTCTCATTAGAGATTTCATTCACGAAATCCCTGGATGACCAGTGGGAAATTCTTTTAGAATTTTTTTCTGTAAAGTACACGGCATTACAACTCTGTCTGCGTAAAGTAATGCCTGATCACATATTGAAAAAGGTGACATACTCATTCCTTTTTTTGATTTCTCGTTCAACCAGACCTGCTTTTTCATTTTCTTAATGAAATCATTATTTTCCGCTGCTTTTTTCACATAATATAGAGTAACCGGTAGTTCTCTAATGGTATTGCATAACAGACCCGACAATTCACTTTCGTCTCTCAGCGCCGCTATTACTGTTTCTTCCAGCGGTTCCGTATATTTCGGTATTAACCTCGACAACCCATCGGCGTGACCTAGCTTTTTTGAAGGCACATATTCCATTCTGAAATTGTAATTCAATAGAATTATACCCCAACGCTGTAGTCGATTTTCTGTGTGAGTTGGTATACCTTTTTTTTAACCAAAAATTGTTAACAGCGGTTTGTGGTCTGTTTGCAGAGTAAATTGTCTTCCATATATGAATCTGTGAAATTTCTTTACAGCGAAGATTATTGCCAAACTCTCTTTTTCAATTTGGCTATAATTTCGTTCCGCGGGCAGTAACATTTTCGAGACATGTTCTACTGGGTTCGTAGATCCGTCCTCGAGTTTATGTAGCAATACAGCGCCTAGTCCGTCATTACTAGCATCTGCTGCTACAATCATTTTCTTCTTCGGGTCGAAATGCCACAACGATAGGTCTGCTAATAAACAGTTATTTTTTTATATTTTCAAAAGCATCCTCGCATTCTTTTGACCATATCCACTTTGTGCCCTTTTTCACCAAATTGTTTAAAGGGACTCTCATTTCATACATTTTGGGGATATAAATACTATAGTAGCTTACCAATCCCCAAAACGCTGGAGTTTAGCCACATTATCAGGTGCTGGCATATTTTAATAGCCTCAGCTCTTTCTGGGTCCGGTTTTCTTCCTTTGCTGTCAATTATCTGCCCTAAATATTTTATCTTCTTTAGGAAGAACTCACATTTTTCAGCACTCAGTTTGAACCCGTATTCCTCAATTCTCTGAAATACTGCTCTAATATGCGTTTTGTTTTGGGCCTCGTTTTCACTTTTAATCAAAATGTCGTCTAAGTATGCGATCGCATAATCCATACCAGCCAACATTGTGTCCATTATTTGCTGGAATAAGCTTGGAGCTACCTTCAATCCAAAAGGGAGACGATTTAATTTAAAAATCCCTTTATGAGTATTTATTGTCAGGTACTTTGAACATTCTTCACTGACTTTAACCTGCCTCCGACAAGTCCAACTTTGAAAACACTCTACATTCGTTCAATTTAGTAAATATATCCTCCGGAGACGGTAGAGGGTACGCATAATCTTTTAAACAATCGTTCAGGCCTGTCGAGAAATCAGCACACACTCTGATTTTTCTGTTTTTCTTTTTTATATAAACAGTTGGAGACGCCCAATCCGAATAATCCACTTTTAAAATTACGACATTTTTTTCCAAACTTTCTAACTCCTCATTTATTGAGTCTAGTGCCGAAAATGGAACTTTTCTTTTCGGTTTAAAAATTGGTTTCACATTTTCTTTCAACTCAAAGTTGACTTCTGTTTTTGTGCACAGACCTAGTCCTTCTGAAAAAAACACGAGGGAATTCATTTTTCAACTCTGTAATAATTTTTTCTGTTTGCTTTGTCTCATAATTTTCTCTGACGTTCACTTGGTTACAGAAAGAATTTACTGGTAATTCCCACAAATTGAATAATACTATCCAGTCTGTACCAAAGAGGTTTACTGAACCAGGAAGTACATATACTTTCGATTTGTGAATTTTTCCCATGAACAAAATGTTAGATTTTAATTCACCTCGAAATTTGAGTCTTTTTCCAAACACTCCTCTGGCAATTTTGTCTGTCTCCGTCAACGGTGGGTAACCAATTTTATTCCATGTTAGCTCGTTTATCACAGAGATATCACTTCCTGAATCGAGTAATAATTTTACGGTCTGCCTGAGACTTTGTTTTTTCATTTGTCTGTTTTGTGCGACTACACGCCCAGAATTATAGCATTTTTTATCCTTAAAGTAGCAATCCTTCTTGCAATGCTGTCCTCCACAGACACTGCATATTATTTTTCTTTCTTTTTGTATCCACTTCTTTTGTCGTACAGTTTGTATTCGCGAAATGTTCTTCTCCCCAATCCGATTAGTGTCTTTTCTTACGTTTATCATTCGTTGACATTCTTCAGTCACTTTTTGTAACGTAATCTCTGGATCTCGTTCCATGATCGACAGGATTCTTGCTCTAATTTCTTTGTCGCTTGGTGTCGTTAGACCTTGCACAAAAATTAGACACTTGAACATGTCGCTTGACAACTCTTTCAACTTAAACGCCTCACACTGTGCGTCAAAAATACCTGCGTATCTAACAAAATCATCATCATCTTGTTTAACGATATTCAGACACTTGTATCGAGTATGAAATAGGCTATCTCTTTTATCGAAAATTTTCGACAAAATTTCCACTGTTTCGCCGAATGTCATTTCTTCTGGCTTCTTTGGGAGGATTAAATTCGTGTATTTCGTATTTTCTTCTGTTCCCAACTTCTGCAACAATAAAGTAATTTTTTCCTCGTCGTACCATTGTTCGCACCTTTTCGTAAATATTGTTTCAAACCTACAAAAATAAGCCGGAAATGTTGAACCACTGTCAGGGTCGTATTTAAATTCTGAGAGTGAATTTGAAATACCTTCAGCCGAAAACAATCTAGACCCCGAGTCATTTGTTGTCCTAGATAATATGTGTTCGAATAACTTTTCAAAGCTTTCTTGTTGCTGTAATTGTTATTGTTGGAACTGTTGTTGTTGTTGCTGAAATTGTTGCTGTAAAGTGTCTTGTAGCACCTTAGCTAATTCCGCCATTTGTTTCATGCAAAATGAAACAAATGTTTATTGGAGCGGGATTGTTTTCTGGTGAATACGATGGCAAACATCGTATTCACCAGAAAACAATCCCGCTCCAATAAACAATAAAATTCTTATTCCAAACAAGAGGGGGTCAAGCGTTTCACAAGTTTTTCTAACGTTATTCGTCAATAAGCGTTAAAACAAAGATGAGTGAAAAAATTACTTACTCTCTGTAAGCGTCGAACAAGTTTTTCTAATGTTCTTCGTTAGTACACGTTTTCGACTGTATTTTTTTTCATTTGTTTTAAATTGTGAGGTCGTTACGAATCTCGTCGCCAACTGATATGTCCCGGAAAGGGATATATTTGAACGAAGTAGCTAAGTGGTTTTGGCTACTATAACCAAGTAGAATACAGTAGCAGTAATCTACTGGTACGCGTCGTAGTCGCAGGTAAGAAGTATAAATCAATGGCGTAGTCCAATGGGCGTCGTTATAAACTTAGCTCCCAGACTAAAGCTCGGTATTTATTGTAAAAAATTACAATTATGGCACGAAGCCGAAAAAAGGGAGGGGTTGAGGCTGGTCATAACTATCTTATACCTAGCTAACCTGATTCACGACCCATTCATACATTACAACTTCCACATTCACCACAAGAACTCGTCCGTCACCAATCAATCAACCATACACCATAATACCACATTCTCTCTAGGGAGCCCTACAAAACGTGCCCCGTGACATACAAATTTTAATAATACTAAAATATATATAAAAATCTGTGATGAAAAAATGAGAGGGGAGGGAGATGAACACAATACCTAGTTAATGTGAGTAAGTGTTGCTCCCGGCTGATGCTCAAAAAATCGGATCAGATCCTGATGAGAAAGACGGATACACCGCAAGACTTCCTCCTGTCGCGTCGTCCATATCACCATTCGGGACGTGGCTAGCAACGTCAGAAACACCATCCGTTTCACCCCGGAATACGGGGGCGACACATTGTCACACGCGTATGCGCGGTCAATGGGCACAAGCTTTTCGGGAGCGAGACGAGCGGTCAGCTCACCGATATAGTCACATAAGGGGCGGACCCGGGGGTAATGGTAGAAGGCATGCGAAGCCGTTTCCTCTAAACCAAGGCCACACCGTTCACAGTCTGGCAAATCCGCCAAGCCCCATATGAAGGCCTAGTCATTGAGATGCAGCCGATTCCAAGCATATCGCCAGGTAAGCGAAAACTCAGGGTTACTGAGGTAACCCGCCGCTGGCCCCCAAGACCAGTAAGAGCGAAACTCATCCTCCGACAAGCCGAGATCCTCACGCAGGGAATCCTTCGTGACCCCCTCCACGAAAAAACGATAGAAGACCTTTCTAGGCCGAGAAAGGTCACTGGACCGAGGAACGACCAAAAGGCCGACCGACACTCGCGAAGGAATGCCGATTGATCCCGGAGTTTACGAATGCGCTCAACCCGCGAGATGGTGGGATTGATAGTAAGGCGAGGGAACGCATCCCTCACAATCCCCTCCATAATCGGCTGTCCACGTGTCAACGCGCGGCGTAGGAAAGACAACCTCGAGGCACGTTTGTGGCTCTCCGAGTGTGGCATTCCGTGCCCCCCCCCCATGAAACGGATGTTGTGTACAGACTCGTCTGTCGACCCGATTCCCGCGTCCCCTCCATAAAATGGAGGATAGCGAGCGCCCGAGCGCCTTCCCATGGTCGTCACAGAAAGGAAGTACGGACAATTGATAAAGGACAAGTGGGAAAATGTATATAGCACACACCTCCGCCCTACCCTTCACGGACAACTTCCGTCGATGCCAAGTCTGGCTGGCAGCATCGACCTTTGCTCGTAATTCAGACCAATTTTTCTCCAACTGGAGGTCGGGTCCAAACCACACTCCAAGAATGCGGACAGGACCATCCGTCCAACTGAAGGACCCCGGAAGATCGACCCCCTTCCAGGCACCTAACCGCAAACGCGTTATACATTGCGTCACAATCCCGGCACGTCTCAGACTAAAGCTCTTGACTCTCCTACATGTCCGTCGATATTTATGACGGACAGCAGCCAATCATACTCCAGTGAGGGGGGAACACGGGTGTATGCATATTCCATTATATCAATATATATAGGGTGTCCCAAGGATTTTCAAAATTTAATGATTTTTTAACGTTAATTCCCAATATCATATATTTTATAAAATATGTGAACAAAATACACCTGTTCGGGAAGATTACATCTTTTAAGGGTCGTCCATTTTAAGCTTCGCAAGAACCTACCGTTTCTAAGGCATTTTCCATCACAGCCCTCAGTGTTTCAGGCTCTGTTCCTTTGATATCTGTCTTAATGCTGTCCTTCAGTTGTTGGAGAATCTGTGATCTGTTGACATAAACCTTTACTTTGCGATAGTCACATGAGAAGACCTCAGGACTCGTCAGATTCGAGGAATTTGATGGTCAATTTATGCCGCCACTGTGAGAAATTATTATTTTCCCCAACATTTGCCTGAAAAGATGGACTGTGACTGTTGTTGTATGATCTGTTGACTCATCTTATTGTATGGAAACAGGGTGATGCATTTAAAAATTCGTCGGTGTGACGTCCGAGAGATCGAAACCTGTCAAGACCGCCTTCGAGTTGATGCCCTCCGATATTCTTCGATACTCTCACTCACTCAAAATACTTCTTCGTTCCTAACGTGGAAGACCTCTTACTGAACCTTTACTCTCAAAACTTGAAGAATCTCTCACCATAATGGTGACAATTGCTCGTGGTGTTTGAATTATAATGGACTTTGATCTTGGTAGAAACATTTCGCTACTTGTGTTTGTTTTTTAGCCGTGAGTTTTTTTACTTGATTAATTTATAAATTTATAAAATCCATGAAAGAAAACTAAAAAAAAATAATAAACAAAAAAGTTATTAAACTTGCAGATTCGCTTGGTGACGTTTAAGATACACAATGTAAAACATGACGGATCTAATGATGGTTTCTCCTGCAAAGAAGGGTGCTTTTTTCTTTGGTAACATTTATCGAATATTCAAGCCTGTAGACGAATTAAAATCAGTGCCAACTCCGGGGATCGGGCTTGTAAGGTTTAGCCCTAGTTAGTTAACATTCAAGCATATCTATTTCAAAGCAACAAAATCTTTTGTATTGGGTTTTCATTCTTGACTTCAGTTGGATCCAAAATTAATTGTTTTAACTTCGAAATATATTTCGTTGGTATTGTTCATAATAAAGAAGAAAGAAAGAAATAAAAAACAAAGTAAGAAAGTAAAAAGAGAATGAAATAAATTTAATGTGACTAGTCGGGCTGCTTAGATCTGAGCCATATCTGAGCTGAAGATATACTTAATAGGCAATGTATTTCTTGCTTTGATTTTATAAATAATCTTGTAAAATCTCTAATGAGTCGTATGCCCTCTTTTTCAATGAACACATTTTTATTTCAACTTAATGTTGTCAAATGTTCATTTTGAATAATTTATTCCGTACAGTATAAATTTTTTTAACGCCATGTATCAATTGAAAAAGGGAAAATTAAATTTAACCCGACTTAACACGGTGAAAATGAAAGAAAGTGGCAGCCTTAAAGGTTGGGGTGAGAAGTGTCACTGGGGTAGTGTTGAGGCAATGTGATATCAGTCAGCAGTACTGATCAAAAACGTACAATAAATTAAATTCACAGACAAAAGAGATACATATACACACTAAGACATAGACATATATACAGTCACACACTCGGAATAGAAATACATGTTATTTTAAAACGTATATGGCTAGAGATTTTTTAAATTATAAATTTTAGTTAAAGGAATGATTTTAGCATCTAAGTTATACCAATACTATAACAGTCGCCACTGAATAAAATACTGTTTAGAATAAGCAGAGCGTCTGCTCAAGCATGAATATCCACTAAAATGTTTAAAGTGATACACACACACACACACACACGCACACGCATATATATATATATATATATATATATATATATATATATAATTTCTCTATCCACACACTCTCTGTAGGATGGTTATGCGCGAGTACACATACCTAAAATGTCATTTGAATAACGAGTGAAATATCGAAGGACTTTCCAAGCGACGAGATTCTATAAGATCCACCATCTTTATTTGTCTTCGCTTCTCTCTCTCTCTCTCTCTCACACACACACACGCGCGCGCGCGCGCATTATCTCCCACTCTCTCATTCTCTCACACACGCGCGCGCATTATCTCACACACTTTCTCTGGCTATACATATACGCACGGATATGCACAGATAGATAGATAGATAGATAGATAGATAGATAGATAGATAGGAACAGAATGGCAGAAAGAAAGATCCATTTCTTTTGCCTGCCTCTAAAGCGATGATTAGTAAACGAGTCGAACGAACCACTCTTAATTGCAACTTTCTTCCAACACGTCGCTCTATTCACATACACACGCAAACATACACACATATGGACATAAACACACACACAACTACATATATATATATATATATATATATATATATATATATATATAACGACTCTGTTGTATACAAAAATCCTGCAGCAAAATATCATATGCTTACTACGATTTAATTAGGCTATTTCTAAATAGTAATCGACGTGGACTTCGTCACCCTTGATTTAGTTTGTTCAGCTTCGTTTTCTTTCTTTCGTTATTAAATCTAAAGCCGGAAATGTTAAGACAAGTCAAGCGTTGTCGCTAATCGACTTGCTTCCTCGAGTTTGGGCGTTTCCTCGTCCCCGACAGGCTCCGTGGTAAGGCTTATTCAGTCGTTCGAGAAGTTGAAGCAAGTGACGCTCATCAATTACTTGTTGAAAGTGTTGAATGCAAATGCGTCGGCCGGCTTACAGCCCCTTAGTTTAATCGCTCTCCTGGTAATGAAGTCAATCTAATTGGAAAAGCGTTGAAACCTTAGGTGGCCATCTTGTCGAGATGACTTTTAAAGACCGGTGTAATCTTAAAGCTGCGATAAACTTTAAATGTAAATAGAAGGCAAAATGAAAGAGTTAACGAGAGGTAAGAGTAGAAATTAATGCGCCGTAGAAGAGGAAGAAAGAAGAAAATTACTGTATATACTCACGTGTAAGTGCACACTTTGATTTTGACTAAGAACTTAGGTCTCATGTTGATATCAGCTTTTTTAATCCAAAGGAACAAGGCTTTTCGTCTCTTTTTACCGAGAAATTTAGACTGGTTTTTTGTGCTGATATTAATTTTTATCTAAAGGCACAAATCTTTTAGTGATTTTTTTATATATATATATTTTTTTGCTTTACCAAGATCTCAAGCTACATTTTTTGTGCTGGTGAAGGTTTTCGTAATCCCCAGGAACAAAGCATTCAGTCTTTTTTTTTTTTTTACCAAGAATTTAAGCTTCGTTTTGTGCTGATATCAGTGAATAAAAAATAAATTCAACAGATATACAAAAATAGAAAGGGGTGTAAGACAAGGATGTGTCTTCTCACCGGACATATTTAACCTATGCAACGAAGCAATTCTGAGAGAATAGAAAGTTCTACCAGGATTTATTATTGTCGACCACAATCTTATACATATAAAATATGCAGATGACACAGTGAGGGTAGTAAACACGGAAAGAACACTACAAAAACTCTTACTGAAGATAGCGATGGAAAACGAGAAGAAAGGACAAAGCATAAACTACAAGAAGACAAAAGACTTAGTAATCAGCAAAAGGATGAGACCAAAATGCAAATTATAAATCGGGGTTACTAAAATCAGACAAGTACAAAATTGTAAATATTTAGTAAATGTTTTAACGGAGAACGGAACATGTAACACTGAAATTGGAAGGTGTATTCGGATAGCCAAGGATGCCTTCCAAAAGCTAAGCAGAGTATTAAGAAACAGGAAAAATTTGTTAGAAACAAAGAAAAGAGTACTGAACTGTTTCGTGATGTCTGTCCTCTTATATACAGCAAATTCTAGACAGTCTCAATAAAGATGGAGAAACTTGAAACAACAGAAATGTGGTTCTACAGAAGAATGCTGAGAATACCATGAACCGAACATGTGAGCAACGAGGAAGTTTTAGAGAAAATGGAAACAAAATGGAAACATACTTAAATCAAGAAGAGACAGCTGAGGTTTCTAGAGCATATAATGAGGAAAGAGGGTTTGGAAAATCTGATACTCTCAGAATAGATTGAAAGCAAGAGGGAGAAGGGAAAACAATAACATAGTGAGTTTGAGTAAATGGATGGTGTCACAGGGTTTAGGGAAAATAACAGAAAGACAGAATTTATCATGAGCTACAAAAGACAGGAAGTTGTGGGGAGCCATGATCGCCTACATTCCAAGGGGACAAAAAAAGAACAATCTTATTTTAACAAGAGTGTGCGCTTTGTTTTTACATTGATAGCAGATTTTTTTTAACCTCAGAAACAAGGTGATGGAAATTTGAACCGAACTCTTTTTCATCCACCGGAGTAGATTGTTCTAGTTCCACGTGCTATACCTCTTCCGGATGTCTCAGATATTTCCCTTTCTCTCTCCAAGTTTTGGTTCACCACTCCTGTAGCCTGGTATTGAACTCAACACTTTGGGTCTAGTCACTGGATCTAATTAACGCCTTTATACACTGGGCCATGTGTCCTTGAGGACAATTAGCCCAGTGGATAAATGTAAGTAATCGTAATACCTCATCTCAGAGATACAGACAAATCCTGAGGAAGGCTGGAGCGTACAGCAGCCGAAATGTTGTGAATATGGCAGTGAAGATGAGGATAACAGTCCAAATAATGTAAATAATGTAAGTAATCGTAATACCTCATCTCAGAGATACAGACAAATCCTGAGGAAGGCTGGAGCGTACAGCAGCCGAAATGTTGTGAATATGGCAGTGAAGATGAGGATAACAGTCCAAATAATGTAAGTAATCGTAATACCTCATCTCAGAGATACAGACAAATCCTGAGGAAGGCTGGAGCGTACAGCAGCCGAAATGTTGTGAATATGGCAGTGAAGATGAGGATAACAGTCCGAATAATGTAAATAATGTAAGTAATCGTAATACCTTATCTCAGAGATACAGACAAATCCTGAGGAAGGCTGGAGCGTACAGCAGCCGAAATGTTGTGAATATGGCAGTGAAGATGAGGATAACAGTCCAAATAATGTAAATAATGTAAGTAATCGTAATACCTCATCTCAGAGATACAGACAAATCCTGAGGAAGGCTGGAGCGTACAGCAGCCGAAATGTTGTGAATATGGCAGTGAAGATGAGGATAACAGTCCAAATAATGTAAATAATGTAAGTAATCGTAATACCTTATCTCAGAGATACAGACAAATCCTGAGGAAGGCTGGAGCGTACAGCAGCCGAAATGTTGTGAATATGGCAGTGACGATGAGGATAACAGTCCAAATAATGTAAATAATGTAAGTAATCGTAATACCTTATCTCAGAGATACAGACAAATCCTGAGGAAGGCTGGAGCGTACAGCAGCCGAAATGTTGTGAATATGGCAGTGAAGATGAGGATAACAGTCCAAATAATGTAAATAATGTAAGTAATCGTAATGCCTCATCTCAGAGATATAAACAGATAAATCAGAAAAAAGATTTTTAATATATCAAGAACTTCACCGCAAACAAGACGTTGAAGCCATTAAGAGTCAAGGGCTTAGTACGGATTATAGAAACTGAGAAAACCTTATTGAATAGACAGGACAATGGAAATCATATGTTTGAATGCCATCTACTGATAATCGCTACGGGCATTTGTTACAACCTCTTCTGTGCGCTGTGTTCCTTGAGGTCGTCAGCATTTATGGCCCTCAACAAACTTCCATCCTTTAGCAATGTCTGTCCCTTTGCCAAGCTTACTCCTTTCAGGTATTCGTGTATACGTGTCTATTTTGTTTCACCTCTTAATTGCTGTTGTCCAACCTGACCCTGTGTGGTAGCACCTGTTAGGGTCCTAGCTATGGACAAATAGTGAATCCCCAAATACTATGAAAGTATGGAAATATATTTTTATAGAAAAAAATACCAGCAATACATTTTTATATAGTAAAATGACCAACAGTACTTATTCATAGTAAAATGCTTAGAGAGGGTTGTCACACACTATGGAAGTCCTGCCCAAACAATAACTTATTCAAAACCAACTATAGAATATGGCATAGGGAACACCAAACTAGAAGAGAAGAAGTGGTCATGTCCAGGCCCCATATTAGACATACTACCATAAGCCATTCGTATATCTTAAAAAAGGAAGATCCTCCGATATGTGTGACATGACAAGAACTATTCACCAAAAAACACACACGGATAAACTGCAGCAATTTTAATTAATTCCGCATAAAATTGTACCAAACAACAAATTTAAAAGAATGTTTTCAATATATTGAGTTATTTTACATATTTCAATTTCTAGGAGAAATTAAACTAGGTATCTCCACTAATTCACAATACGTAAGGTTTAAAATGATTTTTTTTAAAACGAAAAAGCTTTCTTGAAGCTTTCATTTTAGCTTTAATTGAAAGCTAAACGATGCAATTTATCATTTCCAGTAAGCAAAATCCTCGGTGCTGTATTTTTAACAAAAATCATATTAATTGGAATCGAAAATTTATTATAAGAGAAAGATTTTGTAAATTACAATCGACAGTAGTATTGTCTGATTGGTCAACGAATACCGAATGTTTCCTTATAAGGAAACGGGAAATATTACTATTTTGTAATTTTTAAGACACTTCTCAGATATTTAAAATCCTGTAGTTATTTGATTATATACTTATGTACTTATATTCGTAGTTCACATATTGGATTTTTTTCTCCTACCGTCAATCATACTGTTGTAACATACCTACGGACGATAATGGGTACGTCCCCATTCACATAAATAAAGTGGTAAATACTGTATGTTAATGCGCAGTTGGAGATTCGTCTCCAGCCGTGCAGACCAAACTCTCTGCCTCCGGACAGAGAGGATCCCCAGACGAGGCTATGTCGAAGGGCAGAGTCTCAGGAAACAGCTACCCGACCCCGATTTATACAGGGTCTACGGGGAATTTTTGGCCGAGCCTACAGGCTCGCTACCCCACATTAAATTTGGCCTTGTGTCACATCTGACTGCGTGGGGCGGTTGGTAGATATCCTGAAGTTGGACATTCATTGTGGAATTCACGACTCACTTCTAGTAGTTGACTACTTCTACGCGTGGCTGGCGAATCTTTTATGAGTTGTTCTTGTCCTAAGTATTATCGTTCATTACCAACCTTCGTGTGATTATTCTATTCAGTAACCTTCCCTAGATTACAACACGTGCATTCAGAAATGATATGAAAATAATGAATTTAATTTTTTGAAGATTATAAGCGACAGGAAAGCAAGAAACTGGATGAGAGTTCCACGGGTTAGAAGTGCGAGAGAAAAAATAGAACTTACGGTTGCATCTATCTGAGATGAAACCTAGTTACAAAACTAATAGTACACTTAAATTCGTGCAGTTAAGGTACAAACGAGGGGAGCTCATTAGTACAACTACCATGGACATCACGTCGAGGCTGTGTGAAATGACTTAAGCCGAGATGCCAGGTCAAGATCGATGAAATTACAGTACCTTCTTTGAATTTAGTAAATAATCTCGAGATATATATTCGGACCACCAGAACACACCACATATATTCAATGCACGGATATAATTTATATATGAGCAGGATGGATACTGGCAAGAATAATTGTCTGTTACGACACAATAAACCAACTTTCGTGAGTAAAAGACTAAGGAATTGATTAAATGTAATCCCTCCCTTTCATGTCAATGGAAAACGTGAACCCAAGGTAGCGCACTGAGTTGTCTTCTGGAGGTTAGCAGAAATGCGGAAATGGTTATCTATGACGATTAAATGGAAGCCGTTTTATTTTGGAGGCGTAAAAATTGACAAGCCATTCCTTGCCCCAGTTAACCTCTCATTGGAGGTAATTTCCAAGGGAATCTACTAGTTACTGTGTACAAATTGAAATATTATGCTACAACATCTATATAATAAATGCGAATGTCAGTGTGTCACTTCAACTTAAATGGACACAACTCTTTAGTAGCGCATTTTAAATGAAATAATGACTGTTCTCAAATTACAGTTTCAAAATATAATTGTCCGTGTTTTTCAACTTTACTGCTAGAAGCCATAGCCCAACATATAATTTCATAATCAGGCCAACTCTGTGAGTAAATTAAATTTAAATTTAAATTTTTATAACTTGGAAATACATTTGGGAATAATCGAAATTAATTACGAAATCCAGCGTAAGTCACTCATGAAATAAATACAATTGTTTGTATGGAAAATAAGAACCTACGTACATCAAATTGTCTTTAAATTAAGCGGCAGGAGAAGAATTATCGTTGAAATTTTATCAGGTAAGCTTAAATACTAATGCAATACTTAAATACGGCGATCAATTTTGAGTTCAACTGTAATTTATTTTTGCCTATCGCGTCTACTCCTCCCTACCTATTTTGATGAAGGCCCAGTCAAGAGCCCTCCGCAGGAAGTAACTTAAATGTCGCCCGAAATCTCTTTATTTACTTATTTAAGGTAAACTCCATAATCGGGTTAATAGTACATTTTTCTTTGTTTCTTGATCTTTATATTTGAAGTATATGTAATTTTATCTGTAAATTGTTTTTCGACAATCCAAGCACTAGAGGTCAGATTCATTTGATCTTGTGTTTGAAAAGGTCGTGATTGATAACTGACGCCTTTCCGTTTCTTAGATTTGTTTTTAAAAAAACAGATCATCGTACTTAAAATACTTAAAACTGCTGTGAACAGTACAGTCAGATAATGTCCCTTTTCCTTTTACTTCCATACTGGTTGAATAAACGCAAAGGTTTTTGAACTTTTGGGGACTAAGACTAGTAAAGCAACGTTTAATCCTATCTGTTCTTTAATTCGCCTTATTGAAGATTTCAGAAATATGGGTCTTTGAGATAAATCACGTGGAACTAGAATATCAAAATTTCTTTGTTCTTTTACTTGACTATGGCAAACTCTCTCTGGTGTGTATGCATATTTCACCTTTTTCAAGTTTTCTTAATCAGACGACAGACGTTACAATTCTTTCAACATAAACAATGGAGTTTATTACCGTTTCGCTTAGTTATAACAGTAACAAATCATTTTTTTATTTTGTGAAATGATTTTGTAGTGGAAATACTTTTTTTAAATATACTTTTTTCATATTACAAATTATTGTAGTTGCGAACCATGTTTGAGAGCTTTTTCTACAGTTCCTGAAGATTTTTTAAATTAATTTTGATGAAATGGAAGTCGATGTGTCGATGAAAAATTTCTAGAACATTATTTGAATATTCTCTTCTTTATTTCTTTTTGGATTTTTCTTCAAATCCTGTTCTGTTTTTGTTTTTTGTTTTGTTTTTTTTCATCTGTTTATGCATTTTATTACGCCTTTCTTCCTTTCTATTTTGCTTAATAGATTATTCAGTTTTTATCCTTCTTCTTATTACGGGAGTGATTTTTTATTGGTCTTTAAGCTACCTTCTTCATTTTTCCCTTTTTAATCACAATTTTTAATTTTCAACAAAAAATAATTTTGCTTCAATCCACATGAAAAGTCGTATCATATCCGCCAACGTCTTGCATCAACGCGCATGAGCGAGAAGCCGTTTAAGAAGTTCCTGTCATAGCCAGAATGGGATTTGCGGTAAATTAACGGGATTGCAGACGAGAAAAAGCAAGCAAGAAAGAAACTAAAATCAGGCAAATAAAAAGAAAACTGTCAAATCAACATCAAAGACGAATGTAAACATTTAAAGAAAAAATATGTGCTTGTAAATCTTTCCTGAAATTTTCTTGGAAAGCAGGCATACTGAAGACATGTCGTTATGGCTTCCCGGAAGTTAACCCGCTGATACCTCAGAGATGAGGTTCTACCATCTCCTTTATTCTTCATATTTTTCTGTGATAAAAAAGATCCTTATCGCTTCTCATAGTTATAATGGGATTTACTTTTCTTTAAAAAACAAAAAAAGAGAGAGAAAAGAAAAATGTGTTCTTGAGGAAAAGTCATGTGAGTGTGGTGTTTCACGGACAATCTCCAACAGAAACCTTGATAGAATATCGATCAAAACAATATCGGATTGGAACTAACTTCCTTCCCCTCCACGACTCTCCCTCTCTCTCCTTCTCATTCTTTACTTCTGCCTCTTATTCTCTTTCCGGGTTTCTCTCGCATACTCTGTGTACCTCCCTTCTCTCTTTAGCATTCTCTTTCGCCTTCTCCCACTCATTCCCTGCTACCACTGCCACTCATCATTTTCCCACCTCATTCTCTTCCCACTTCTCTCGCTCATTCTCTCCTTTCTCTTTTCCTCCCACTTCTCTCTCACTCCCTCTCTCTCTCTCTCTATCTATCTATCTATATATATATATATATATATATATATATATATATATATATACATATATATATATATATATATATATACATATATATACATATATATATATATATATATGTGTGTGTGTGTGTGTGGAGAGAGAGTGAGAGAGATAGAACGTGAGCAAGAGAGACAGACGGGATGTGTGTGTGTGTGTGTGTGTGTGTGTGTGTAAACGAAAAAGTGAAAAGTTTATTATTTATATCGTGCTTTTAATGTCATGTCCCTTCAAGACGTGAGCAATCATGACTCACCCCAAAATCTTTTTTTCTTTATTTCCCATGATCTCAGGGAAATATAGTTTCGTGGTTTCTATAATGATGATAGTATCCTGGATATGACGATAAACTCCATCTGCCAGCAAAGCCACTGATCGGCAGGTTTTGAAGAGCGTGAAACCACTTTTGAATTGCTGTTGTTCCCAGGTTCACCCTATCCAGGGGCCGTATTATCTGTTAGGGTCCCAGCTATATATAAATAGTTAATCCCCCCCCACAAAAAAAAACTGGAATCAAAATATTATGAAAGTATAAAAATAGATTTTTATAGTAAAAATTCCAGTAATACATTTTTTAAATATTACCAGCAATACAATTTTTTGAAAAAGAAAAAATACTACCAGAGATATATTTTTAAAAAATATTACCAGCAATACATTTAAAAAATAAAAAAGATTTTACCAGCAATATATTTTTGAAAAAAAATACCTGCAATATATTTGACGCACGACAAAAAACATCTTCATAAAAATACGTCAATGAAACTTGATCTAAAAAGTGATTTCTTACAAAGAATACATACTCTATTTATACGAAACTACCCTAAAAATCTTAAATAACCCATTGAGGTTGATGTGCTGTAAAATAAAATAAACGAAAGCAAAAATGATAGTTGATATATGTTTCAATAGACTTTATTATCGACGAAGGATAAGGTAGATGTGTGTAGCGATGTAGCGAAGCCGTGTGTGTAAAGTGGCTGTCCCCTGAACATATCACTGCACCGATAATCGTTATTTGTGTGTCAATGCACATGCGAAATAGTCCTTTGATATTAGTACAGTTTCCTGTTGGCTTTTCTACGATTTTGACTTGTGAGTTGTCATCTTTCTAGACTGGTTACCATACAAGGCCAGAGGGAACCTGCCTAGACTTCTATTTAACCCATAACTAGAGGGGAAGAAATGGATTCATACATTTTCCAAGGGCATTAGCGCGAATTAAACTCAATCAACTAAGATAGAATTTGAACTCGGCTCACCTGTATACATTTTCCGTCATCTTAACCGTTAGGCTAACTGCGCATTCAAACTTTTTCACAAGAAAACTGATATTAAACAAACGACGTTGATAAAAACGCGTATTATAAAAAAATTATTTTTATTATTTGTAAAAAAATGTTAAAGATCGTTGTTTTTTGTTTTTGTTTTTTTGTTTTTTGTTTTGTTTTTTTCATACACCTTTTGAGAAAAGTGTATTCTTCAGAAAGACAGATAGGTTGTGGGTTAAATTTTGCAATTTTTTATGGCTTTTTTAGACTCAAGGGGTTAACCGCCAAAATTGTTTGACGTGTTTTGGATATATTTTTTGAATACTTGGAGGGTTTTTTTTTAATATATATTGGCCAATGGGAATCAAGTTTGCTGGACAATGTCACATTTTTGCTGGAGCCGATATCACGGTCACTTTTTTCAATAAAAAGGACTGCTATTAGCGATCTAGAGCAAAGGGCTGAGGCAGATCCGTGGGGAGAAGACCAGACAGGAGACAAGAATGTGCCGTTGATGTGAACGGACAGAATAATAGCCGCACCTCGAAAGACAGTCCAGCCGTAGGTCGTAATTTTGACATGTCAGATACAAGGCAGATTCATACACCAGTAAATTTCACACTAAAAATACAAGTGAACTTATGACAAAATTCTAAGAACACTGGAGAAAACAGGTTGAAAAGACAAAAACGAAAACTCCTTCGAGCTGAGATATGCTGTTTGTGCATACTGGTAAGAGCAGAGGTGGGTGCTATATGAAAAAAACTCTGCCTTGTGCCATTTTGTTATTCCTTTCAACAAGTTTTTGTCGTTTTTTGTTTTTTTGTTTTTTTTTTTTGACGGGATTAATTTTTGTATATGTACCCGTTTCTTATCAAACTAATTGTGAAATATTCTTTTTCTTGTTCTGTGGGTAATCTCACTTTTTTGTAACTCCAGGAAAGTGTTTTCCTACACAAAAAGCCACACAAAAGGAAATTTTTGTGCAACGCTTGTTTTGTACATTTCGAATTTATAACTTGTAAATAAATGTGTTTTTCCTTTTAAAATTTTACGCAGTGATCGTCTTGTTACTTAAGTTTCGCCTATTTTCGAAAGTCACCGTTTCTACCAACCAAGTTTTGTGTCTGGCACAAGATCTTGGAGTTGGTAGGAAAGCAAAGTTTTTTATAGTATTTACATGAGCAAATATCATGTGAGTTTCAGCTTATAATGATCCTTAATATTGTTCTTTTGTTGGTGTTTGATCGTATACAAAGCGCATAGTGGCGGAGCTATATTTTGGGGTCCCTGAAGCTTAAATGTTTATGGAGGCCACTTCGTAACCAGCAACAATAGATTCGAGAATCCAATTGCCAAAATATAGGCTATGAATAGATCCTGGTGAGCTTAACGGTCCCATAAAGCGGGGGATTCGAGCGTTGGAATCCTCCAAGAAAATTTTTAAACTTAACCAATTACAGAAGAATTTTGAGACCATAAAACATGGGCATTGGAGCATACTCTAAGACTAACATTAGCTACTTCAATTGACTGGCTTATAATTCTAACGCTAAAATGGCCTTATTTTAATAAGAAACGCTAAAAAATCCGATTTTATTGAAACTTTACTCATTAAAAAAGTTCCTTCAGGGGCCCCTTTGGAGTTTTCCTGATGGAAGACGTCACCCTTCCGATTGCCCAATTCCAAACGTTTATCATTGATTGCTGAAGCTGAATTCAATAAGTGATTTTGAAGAATAAGGGCCTTACAATCCCCCCACCCCAGATACACAGAATCACTTTCTTCCTGACTTTTAGAATTGTTAACGGTGGCTCGTTTAGTTTTACCCAGAAACCTTTTCATTCCACAATGTTTTAAGAATCCATTTTTCCTCGACGTTTTTTTTTTCCAAAATGGATTTTTATGTCGCGTTTGAACAGAGAATCACAGATGAAAATGCGTTCCATTAAAATTTTTTCTTTTAAATCGTGAGGCGATTCACGTATCCATGAGTTTGAAAATGCCGTGCGCCGCTTATATGAGATATGTGACATTCCGTGCGCCGCTTATATGAGATATGTGACATTCCGTGCCGTATAACCTGGCTTAATTTTAATACTTGCTTCGGTTAGAAACACACGTTGAAATGTCACCTTTCAGAATATGTATATATGTAACGAATTTTTTTCATATGTGAAGCGAAACCCCTTATTCGGTGTATCATAAAACACCCACCTATGGAAGAAAATACAAGAACTTTTGTTCGGACCCAATATTAACAACGCTAAATATCTTTAATTTAACCGTAAAATACAACAGAATAGTTCAGTAATTCACTAGAAAATCTATCAAAAGTTTGCTTTCTTTTATGCAAAATATTATGATTAATTTCAATGTAACATTGAGATAGGAAATGAGTTTAATGAAGAAAAAACTGGCGGAGACAATGAAATTTTCCTATAAAAAGCCACAAATAATTAATTGCCCACGTAATGTTCATAATCACTTTTGTCGTCTGCATTTATTAACTCTGTTACTTGACTCTGAGAGCGTCCGACTGTAAAATTAGAAACAACATTCGCCAAGGGTCACAGAAAAAAAACACTGGCTTTGCCGTGGAACAGATTAATAAGATTGTTCATTGAAAACAATTGTCATTGGTTTTCGGATTATTTACTTTTGCTAAAATAAAAAGGAGTTTTTATATTTTACTGATTTTAGCATTTATTTATTTATTTATATCAAACTACAGAAGAGTAGTTGTTTGGCAAATGTAAAAGAAAAAAATAAATGTTGACCTTTCATGGTCGTAAGCACTTTCTACTTAACAAAGACTATCAAAATGAACACAAATATTTCGGAATCGCAAACCTCGTCGCCATTTTGTCTCTTTCCTTCTCAATCAAGAGCAGTACAAAATCTAATGTCTGTGCTTTTTTTAATTATAACAGATTTAAACTATTTACATTATTCGGACTATTGTCCTCATCTTTGTCGCCATATTTATTACAACGTTTCGGCCCTTCAGTATCTGTCTATATTTCTGAAATGATGTATTATGTACACTATTTAAATTATTCGGACTATTGTCCTCATCTTTGCCACCATATTTATTACAACGTTTCGGCCATTCTACGCTCCGGCCTTTTTCAGGTGGTTGGAATGTCGAACTGAACCCTTTATTTCGCTCACTGGGGTAGACTGTTCTAGTTCCACGAGCCATGTTTAATGGATGTCAGTTATCAGTTATCTCCTGTTAATTCCTGTCTCTGCGTTCTCCACTGCCTTAACCGAGTATTTAACTCACACGGCACAGTGGAAAAAGGCGTTAGTTAGATCCAGTGTCAGGACCCAAAGAGTGTGAGTTCAATACCCGGTTATATAGATAGATAGATAGATAGATAGATAGATAGATAGATAGATATGAATATGCTAAGATAAATGAAAGAAATATCAATACATATTAATAATCTGAGATATATATTAACAGAATGATGAAGTAACACGGATAAATATATATATCTCCGCGTGTTCACATCTATCTATATATCTTTTATTCTTATATTTATTTCCTTTATCTTAGACTACTCATATCTATCTATCTATTTATCTATCTATCTGCCGATCTATCGAAATATCTCGCTGTTTATCTCTCTGTCTATCTATCTTTGTCTTTCATGAGTCTCTTTTTATATAACTCTCTGTTCATGTCGGCATATCTATCTATTTATTTGTCTATCTACCTACCTACCTACCTCAGCCTGTTCATATCTATTTGATTATTTCTTCACATCTATCTATCTATCTATCTATCTATTTCTCATCATAAGAATAATAGATAGATAGATAGATAGATAGACACGAACAGACTAAGATAGATAGATAAACACGAACAGACTAAGATAGATAGATAGATAGATAGATAGATAGATAGATAGATAGATAGATAGACACGAACAGACTAAGATAGATAGATAGACAAAAACAGACTAAGATAGATAGATAGATAGATAGATACGAACAGACTAAGATAGATAGATAGATAGATACGAACAGACTAAGATAGATAGATAGATAGATACGAACAGACTAAGATAGATAGATAGATAGATAGATAGATAGATAGATAGATACGAACAGACTAAGATAGATAGATAGATAGATACGAACAGACTAAGATAGATAGATAGATAGATAGATAGATAGATAGATACGAACAGACTAAGATAGATAGATAGATAGATAGATAGATACGAACAGACTAAGATAGATAGATAGATAGATACGAACAGACTAAGATAGATAGATAGATAGATAGATAGATACGAACAGACTAAGATAGATAGATAGATAGATAGATACGAACAGACTAAGATAGATAGATAGATAGATAGATAGATAGATACGAACAGACTAAGATAGATAGATAGATAGATAGATAGATAGATAGATACGAACAGACTAAGATAGATAGATAGATAGATAGATAGATAGATAGATAGATAGATAGATAGATACGAACAGACTAAGATAGATAGATAGATACGAACAGACTAAGATAGATAGATAGATAGATAAGGGGCAGACATGACTAGATAAGATATATAGATAATGAACAATCTGAGATCGATACATAGATAAGTAGATACTTGTTTTATTCATAAATACTCATCCTTTAACATTTGTTTATTTTAATTTGTTCATATTTATCTCGCCTACATTAAGTACTTATACAGGTGAACAACTAATCGCTTTAAAATCATTTGTCATTACGATTTTCTTTTTTTTTTCAATAGTATCGTCATCATCACCATTGTTATTTTGTCATCATTCTTCTTATTATTATTGTTCTTGTTTCTACGCAGGCGCAACAGCAAGCACAGAAGCTCACATTGCAAGTTTATTTGGACGTAAAATTTCAACCAAAGCAAAAAAAAAAACAGAAGAGAAAATAAACATTAATGATTTTGCTTTAATCCAGGTCTGAACACATGACTGATTTATTCTTCTTGTCTGTTTAATTAAGGAGATTATCGTCTAAATCGCAAAATACAGAATGTTTTTTGGTGCACAGAGATATTTTTTGTTTGTTTGTTTTCCTTTTTGTGTGTGTCGTTGATCGCTTGACTGTTAGTGCGATATGTCGGGTGATCTGCAGACAAAACTTCAGTATGCATCCTACTGTGATCAAATAAATCTTGTATGGACGCATCTTCGACAAGTAATTCAACTGCTTATTTTGCACACCTTTTCTTTCTCCATTTATTTTGCTCTCTCTCCCTCTCTCTATCTCTCTCTCTCTCTTTCCTCCTGAATCAATTATTACTTTCATTTCTCTTCACTTTTGTCGTTCTTTCTTTCTCTCTATCTCTATCACTCAATATCTGTTTTGCTTATCCTTCATTTTGACTGCTTTCACTTGATCTGTCGATTTCTTTAAAGATCTCCTCTCTCTTTCTTTATTCACTTCTTATATTATTTTCCTTTCTATATTTTTCTACACAAACAGACCCCCCCTCTCTCTCTCTCTCTCTCTCTCTCTCTCTCTCTCTTGCACTCTTTCATTGTCTATATATTTTTTTTGACTCTCATGTCTCGAAAATCCAACATCCTTTCCTCTTACCGTCTTCTCTTTTTAACTGCTTTCGCTTGATCTGATCCTGACTTCTGAAAGTTTCACTCTAGTTATCTCTCTTTCTCTTAAACATTATCACCTTTTCTCTCTGCTTTACACTCCCACTCTCTCTCTCTCTCTCTCTCTCTCTCTCTCTCTCTCTCTCAACTAACTTCTCTCGCAAACCAAATATTCGCTCCTCTCTGCTATCTTGTTAACTGCTTTCACTTATCTGTCTTTTCAAAGATCTCCCCCTCGCTATCTTTTCTGCTTCAATTCTTTTATACTCTCTCGCTCTCTCTCTCTCTCTCTCTCGCTCTTTCTGTCTGTTTATCTCCCTCTTTTCCTCTATTTCGAAAAATTTATCTCGCAAATCAAACATCCTTTTCTCTTACACTCTTATCATTTTAAGAAATTTCTCGTGAGATGTCACACTAGCCAGTTTAGGAACAAAACATTTCTCTAGAGATATTTCGCCAAGTAGTTTAGGACGAAGTCATTTCTCTTGGGATATTTCGCTAAGCAATTTAGGACGAAAAGATTTCTCTTGCGATATTTCGCCAAGCAATTTAGGACGAAGACATTTCTCTTGGGATATTTCACCAAGCAATTTAGGACGAAGACATTCCTCTTGGGATATTTCGCCAAGCAATTTAGGACGAAGACATTTCTCTTGGGATATTTCGCTAAGCAATTTAGGACGAAGACATTTCTCTTGGGATATTTCACCAAGCAATTTAGGACGAAGACATTCCTCTTGGGATATTTCGCCAAGCAATTTAGGACGAAGACATTTCTCTTGGGATATTTCGCTAAGCAATTTAGGACGAAAAGATTTCTCTTGCGATATTTCGCCAAGCAATTTAGGACGAAGACATTTCTCTTGGGATATTTCACCAAGCAATTTAGGACGAAGACATTCCTCTTGGGATATTTCGCCAAGCAATTTAGGACGAAGACATTTCTCTTGGGATATTTCGCTAAGCAATTTAGGACGAAGACATTTCTCTTGGGATATTTCACCAAGCAATTTAGGACGAAGACATTTCTCTTGGGATATTTCGCCAAGGAATTTAGGACGAAGACATTCCTCTTGGGATATTTCGCCAAGCAATTTAGGACGAAGTCATTTCTCTTGGGATATTTCGCTAAGCAATTTAGGACGAAGACATTTCTCTTGGGATATTTCGCTAAGCAATTTAGGACGAAGACATTCCTCTTGGGATATTTCGCTAAGCAATTTAGGACGAAGACATTCCTCTTGGGATATTTCGCCAAGCAATTTAGGACGAAGACATTTCTCTTGGGATATTTCGCCAAGCAATTTAGGACGAAGACATTCCTCTTGGGATATTTCGCCAAGGAATTTAGGACGAAGACATTCCTCTTGGGATATTTCGCCAAGCAATTTAGGACGAAGACATTCCTCTTAGGATATTTCGCCAAGCAATTTAGGACGAAGACATTCCTCTTGGGATATTTCGCCAAGCAATTTAGGACGAAGACATTTCTCTTTGGATATTTCGCCAAGCAACTTAGGACGCAGACATTTCCCTTTGGATATTTAGCCAAGCAATTTAGGGCGAAGACATCTCTCTTGGGATATTTCGCTAAGCAATTTAGGACGAAGACATTTCTCTTGGGATATTTCGCTAAGCAATTTAGGACGAAGACATTTCTCTTTGGATATTTCGCCAAGCAATTTAAGACGAAAAGATTTCTCTTGGGATATTTCGCCAAGCAATTTTCGACGAAGACATTTCTCTTGGGATATATCGCCAGTCAATTTAGGACATAGATATTTCTCTTGAAATATCTCTCCAAAGAATCTAAGACAAAGAAATTTTCCCAGAGTTAATTCGTCATGTTGTCCACGACAAAACATTTTCATCTCTTTTCGGACTATTAGATTTCTCCTTAAAACCTTGCCAACAAAGTTAAGACAATGATTTTTCTCGGGGAAAAAACTATCCAGGACTAAGAAAATTCTCCTGAGATATCTCACATCCGTTACAATAAAACTTCTTGTGTGATATATCGTCCGCTGAACAGAAATATAAATTGGCAATTCAAACAGATAAAACGGGAAAGCTGATAAAAATCACTGTTGCTTTTTTGATACTAACTTTTGAAACTGAGGCTAAGTCCCCAGCTTTCCTTAACGGTTCCTGCTCTCTTTATCGTTACTACATCCCTCCTTCTTTTAGCTTTTGTTACATTCTGCATTTAGTTCTATAACAGACTAAAAACTTGTCGCAGTATCAGAAAATATTTATGATTAAATAACAACTCTTGCAATTTCAGCCCTAAAAATTTTTTAGTTTTTCCCATATGAAATGTCATATTTTGAGAAAATGTCAAGAATAATATTCATTTAATCAATCTTTATTATAGCAATAAAAAGACATTAATAACAAAAAAGTTGGGTAATTGAAATATATCTTACCGTAAATTGGTAATACCCATTGTATTTCCATATTACCACATTACGGTAATATATATTTTTGTTACCCACTTTTTTTGTTATGGTGATTTTCTCAGTGTATCTTAAAGGCTGAAAGTATGAGGCGCCCAGTGAGGATCGAACTCACAACTCAGTCGTAATTGTTCTAGCGAGACAAGCTTGCTAACCATTACCCTACGTCGAGATGCCCCACCTCTTTTTTGTTATCAATGTTTTTGAGTTTTTTATTGCTGTACCCTGCGGAAACATTTAATGCACTTTTATTTAATCAAAATAACATCCGTTTTAGTCTACGTCTTTCTTCCATTGTAGCTGTAAACTGTTTATTTGCCTTTAAAAAAGCTTTTCTTCATTTGTCTTAATAAACTGTTCAAATGCTTCGACTGTTTCTTCAGTATAAAATAATCTACTGCAGATGGAAAATTTCATACTCTTGAAAATAAGTGACAATCTGTGGGAAAGATGGCCGATGTGTAAGACAAGTGCAACCAAGAAATGCAGAACTTTTGAACAGTGAACTGCGAATTGAAAAGGCAATTCATTGTCATGGAGAGGAATCGGGCCATCAACATTTACGGGTCTAGGTTGTTTCTTCTTTTTTTTGAATTTTCCACCTTACAACCCATTTCCCACAGTCGAAAAGTGGCAAGCCTCCCGCTATTCTGTCTACATGGAAAGTGATCAGATGAACTACATTCCTTAGTTCCACCAGTTCTAACCTTCATGGATAAGACCTACTTTGTCACACCCATGGTAGCTGACCTCTTTGTATGCTATTGGTGAAATGTAAGTCCCACTTTCTTTTAAATTCAATTCATCCCAAGGAAGACGATAATGCCACTAAGATGCAACGGTCTACTGGGAGTGGAAGAGAATGAAAAAACTTTAGAAGAAACCGGAAATCGAACCGTATACAGGAATGAAGGGAAAAACCTTTACTCCTGTTCAAAAGACCAGCGGGGAATGTGAATTGGATGATAGGCAAACATATCTGCTCCTATTAGGGGTGCGGAGAAGAAATAAATAGTAAATAAAATTTCAGAGTTTAGGCGGAGATTTTAGAAGTATAGAGTTGAAGTAGACTTTAGAAGGAACCAGAAACCCAATCCTAAACAGGGAACAAGAGATAAACCTCTACTCCTGTTCAGAAGACTGCCGAAGACTGGGCTTGAGCAGCTTTTCACACGAAACGCTGCTTAGTGGAACCAACTCCCAAGAGGATGCTTCCCCGATCACTAAGAACTTTCTGTTCAAGTCTAGGGTTAACCGTTATCTTCCCCACATATCCTTTAAACTGTTCATCTTACTCTGTAATCTTCTACCACGAGTGGTTCTTGAGCCTTATACAGGGGAACATTATTTCAAAAAAAATAAAAAGAATACATTTTGTTGCAGTACAAGTTGACTGTATCTTATATATTTATAAGTCTACCATTCGTCAATGCTTTGAATATTTTTCTGTCACATATGATCCGGTGCTATATATTTAGATATTCTTGATAAAATCCAAAAAAGAATCAGCAATATTATTCGTCCTAACCTGGAATCTCGGCTTCAGACACTTTCCCAATGCCCTAATGTAGCTTCCCTGTGCCTTTTCCATAAATACTTTCGTGGTAATTGTTCGGGTGAACTCTTCGCTAACGTACCTAGACTTTATGAATCTAAGCGCACTATTAAAGTGGTAACAAGGTCTCATCAGTTTACATTTGAATTGGCTTAGATGTTACTGTATGCTCTTTAATAACAGTTTCTTTTCTCGCACTTTTCGCTTCTCCAGAAAACTTTAATCTTCGAAAATTTAAATGCAATGTCAATTGTCATCTATTGTCTTCTTAATTCCTATTCTTCTATTGTTCTCGTTCCTTAATAATGGTTCTCTTTTTTCTTTTTCTTATTCTTATTCTTTCATTTAACCCCTTGTGTCTTAGTGGCTTTACTGCCTTGCTTGGAGAGCGGCAGGTGCTTTGGTGTGATATATTGGAAACTCATCTGCATATAAGTACTGCCCTGGTTGCTTATTGTCGCCAAATAACAAACAAACGAAAGAATGGTTCGCTTGTAAGGAGCAAAAGCAACACGGAGCACACCTCGAAGCGTTGGTTTCTTTAAACCCCAATGAATTCATCGGGGGATAAACTTACCTGCTTTCTTCGACGTTCAATAACTTGTAAATGCCGATGGGCAGATGTCAGAGATATTTCAAGTTTTGAAAGTTTTTTGGTGCTGCTTTCGGATTTCGTTTTCTGGTTGTTTTTGTTTTCTCCCTTCAGCTATGGGTTAATTAGTAGGATTTGTATCGTTAAAACATTATTATCTTCAAAATCATTCTTTGAATCTTAAATATTACCTGCAAAAGGTTGATAAGCCGTAAAAAATAATAAAAATCAATGAAGCAATTGGTTGGTTGATTTTGTTTAGCGGCATATCAACACCTCTAGGGGTTATTTAATGCCGAAATCTAAATATTTTGTACGCAATTTTATTTTTTAAGATAATAATGATTTTAAAGATACAAGTGTTACTAATTAACCCATAGCTTGGAGAGGATGAGGCGGATTCCTACCTTTCCCACGGGTATTAGCACATAAATGAATATAACGTACTCCACGGGAATTAGAACTCGGTTCTCCGATTAACAATTCCTAGCGATCATCCATTACACCACCCTCACATCCAATCTTACTTTGCCTGCTATTCCCAAACAGTCACCCATCTAGGGACTGACCAGGCTCGACGTTGCTTATCTTCGGTGATCGTACATGATGTGGTCATAAGCCTCGAATTTTGTCTAACCAATGGATTTAACTGTTAAAGGGGGTTCATTTACATCATAGCAGCAGAAAATATCACGGAGATAAAAACACACTTAACAGGAAATAAAACGTGCAGAAATAACAAGAAAAGCATGGTAAACTGTATGTTAATTTTACAGAATTTATTTATATTTTTGTGTGTATTGGTGTGTGTATTTTTAGGTTACAATTGTTTAATAGTCCATGTGATAAAAGGGAGAATTTATTTCGTAGTATTACAAGACATATCACTGAGTGAAGTTACACACGTGTTGCCCGTACTAAGGTTCGTGGTGAAGAGGCTGAATTTAACGTCTTTTGGTGGGGTAGTGGACCCAGAATAGGTCCGAAAGAAAACTCGAATTCAGCAATTTAGTGAAAACATATTATTAAACAAAAAGAACGAATACAAAAGTGTTGCACGTCCGACTGACGGCAAAGTACAGTAGTCAACTCGTCAACTGTAGACAGCTCTCTTGAGAGGCATAATCTCCCCGTATATATAGTAATAGGATAGTCCATTTAGTCCATAAAGGTAGGTTCCATAACACCGCCCTCCCAAGCCTTTACTTCCGCAGGAGTCTCAATATCGTCTCCTTTTTGGATTGATGACGAGAGGGTCCGTGGACTTCCGATTTCTTTTAGATCGTCGCGGTTCTAGAGCTGCTTGGGGTATTTGAATGTCGAAGGTGTCGTAAATGGTATCCATAACTACTTCTTCTTCCTGGGGAGTACTGTTGCAATCATCCAACAGTCGTTTCCTGGTTTGATTCAGGTGTCTCTTATGAGAGAAACGAGGGCCTTGGATTATGCAGACCATATTTCCAATCCTCTTTTCTATCGAACCAGGTTCCCAGAAAGATGTGGTATTTTTAACCATCTTGAAGAATACTTTTTCCCCTGGGCTGTATTTTTTCCTTGGTACAATAGAGGTCGGACCTTGTTTTGTTTGTTTGGGCAGCAATTTATCAAAAACGGATCTTACTTTACGCGCAAACATTATTTCTGCCAGAGATAGTGAAGCTGGCGCGTTAACATTTGGCGTGATCCAATACACTTGTAAAAACAGCTGCAGGGCCTTTTCCTTTGGGGTGCCGCAAGCTTTTTGGGGGGCTCTTTTTAGGATGTCAACAAAACGTTCTGCTTGACCATTCGACCTCGGGTGATATGGGGTGTGTGTAATGTGTTTTATCTGAAAAATCTCGCAGAACTCTTTAAAGTCGGTCGAAGTAAATTGAGTTCCGTTGTCACTGACCAAGCAATCTACTACCCCAAAACGAGCGAATAATTCGTGAAGGTAGCTTATTGTTGCCTCTGTAGTGGGATTTTTACAGCGGAACAATTCCAGCCATTTCGAATAACTATCTACTACAATTAGATAATAGAATCCCTCTAGGGGTCCCGCAAAGTCCACGTGGATCCTTGACCAAGGTCAGTCCGTCTTTGGCCACGGTTTATGTGTGATAGGTGGTGCTTTTACCGCCAATGCACAGCCCTTGCATGTGTTGACCATATTTTCGATGTCCTGGTCCATTTTAGGCCAGTATACGTAACTGCGCATTAGACTTTTCATCCTATTTTTCCCCGGATGCGCAATATGAAAATCCTTTAGGATTCTGTTCTTTAGGTTTTGGGGAATGACGACTCCCTCGCTGTATAGGAGTACCTCGTCACATAGGGAAAAACTGTCTGATATGTATTGCGGGTTTTATGTTTTATTTCTTGTAGCGTCACAGGAAGTTCTCTTATAGTGCTACACAATAAAGTTTTTATTTCCCCCTCCGTCCGTAGTGAAGCGATCACAGAATCTTCTAAGGGTTCCCTATGTCTTGGAACCAGTCTAGAAAGTCCGTCAGCGTGACAGATGGGATGTCTGCATTTCTGTTAGGAACAGTTTTTGTTGCATGCTGGAAATATTTTTTATTATTTTTAATTTTAATTTGATTTATTTTATACAACGTTTTTATGTTATTGTTTTATTTTATTTATAATTTTCATTATTTATTTTATTTATTTATAATAATAATATTCCTACACACTCTTAAGTCTCTCATATTTGGGACGAAATTTCTGGAACCATCTCTGTTTAGTACTGACATTAACAATCAGTCAGTTAAATACCATAGGCGATACACACTTGGGCGATCATGTCTCTTTCGATTCATGACTGACTAGATTGAAGATTTTCCCGCAGTAGGTTGCCATTTCTTTCGCCTGTAGACTGATAGCCAATCAAGCTATAGGATCAGCCTGTCCTGCTATTTAACTAATAGCTGCAAGGAGAAGAGAGGGATTCATACCTTTTCCAATGGTAATTGTGCATAAGTGAATGTAACGAAACCGACTAGAATTTGAACTCCGTTATCTCTTACACCCCCCACCAGACATTCTGACATTAACAGTACTACTCCCATGTAGAATTGTGGCCGATTTTGAATTAGGATAATATGAGCAGTTATATTGTTTAATTATTACGATTTTGTGGAGGTTATGTATAAAACAACATCCTGAAAACAAAATATCAAAGAGATTGGTAAGAAATAAGCGCTAAAATAGTGACTTCTGTTAATAAATTTTCAGTTTTTGTGAAAAGTGGTCGAACAAGAAATAACGTAGTGAAATACAAAAAATGAATAACAAACAGAATTGACAAAATTTGCAATAACAAGAAAACGAAAAGAAAGGAACAGGAAAATAAAAAAGAATAGAAAGCAAGCAAACAATATATGCAAGAAAAATCAAAAGTCATAGAGGAAAAAGTTCACAAACTAAGAATTGGCGTCGATACACAAAAGCAAAGTTTGAACAATCGAACGTAGCATTCTGACTTCAAGACAAATCAGGATTGAGTCAGATCAAACAGAAACCGGCCTATTTTATTGGTTAGGAAAAAATCCCAGCATGCATTTGTGTTCTTCTGTCTATAAAAGGGGAGGGGAAAGTGTTTCGAACTCATTCCTAATAGAGTTTGAAACCAACATTTTGTATTAAAAAAAATATATATATATAATAGCACTTTTCGGCATTTCATCTGGATTCTGAACATTGAAAGTCACGGAAGAATATGCTTAGCGGCCAGAAATTAAGAGAACTGTTACTGCCAAAATAGGACAATTATATGTATACTGTAAATACATGGATGATGTTTTTATACTAAATTTCACCCAAGGCAAGGCTCGAGAACCACTCAATGCAGAAAGTTAGAATAAACGGTAAAATGGTAATGCTTAATAAGGTATTTTCTATGAATGGAAGAGATTATGGTAAGAAATGAAGGAATGACGACGATTTATTTATGCCTTTATTTCAAGAAATCAAGATTATAGTGTTCAGAGAAGAAATCAAACGGGCGCAAAGAGGCAGTTCCAGGAAAAAAGCTCACTGAATGGTACGTTTTCCTTACATTCTTACAGATTCGACTCTGTGGAGATCTCATGGCGTCTCCTTGCTGTATTTCACTGTAGTAAAAGAAGAGTACATAATTTAACTAAAGACATTTCAAATGGTTTTACTATAAAATTTCGAAAATCGGGCAGAAATGATTTGTCGTTGATGAAAAATTAAGGTGGGAACCGAGTTCGTACTAATATATTAATGAGGTTGCTTGGAAAGTGAGAGGAAATATTTTGGTTTTCGCCACTTTCCGGAGCCTACATTAGGCATGAGTAAATCTGTGAAATACTAACCCCTTAACATGACGGAAGAGAGGACTAGGAAAAATGTAAGAGATTTAGGATCTTTTTTTTGTTAATTCACCCCAAATAATATAAAGTTACTTATCGCAAATATTGATTCACCCCAAGAAATTATAATTTTTAAATCAAAGTTTGTTTTTTTTAATTAAATTTCTGGCATTCTTTTGAAATTATAAATTTTAAATCAAAATTTAACTTGCCTCGCAAAAACTCCAAAACTTAGAATGAAAAATTACCAATAATCTGGTAGTTCTTCACATTTCGTAAGTGTGGATTATATTCAAGATACTTACAAGGAATTTGTTACAATTATTAGGTTGGTGCAAAAATAATGACGTAATAATGTCGTTTTTTGACGTTAAAAAATACGTCAAAAAACGACATTATTACGTCATTATTTTTGCACCAACCTAATACAAAAAAAAATAATAATAATCTGTTTTTGGTTTGTTTATCGCAGTGAGCACGGATGCAAACCCCACACTTAGAAATAGCGCACCCGAGTCGCCCACATTTGGGGTGATCGCAAAGGTCAATCCAACAGGACTGCAAAGGAAAGGGTCTTGCTCTGGGATAATTTGGTGTAAATTTTAGTAAATATAAATTCGTTTTATTTTGGTTTTACTTAATATTTTGGGGTGAATTAACAGAAAAGACCCGAAATGTATTTGTAGTTTGGTTGTTAGTGATATGAAAATCGATATGTGCACGAGTTGCACTAAGTTTCGTCAA
>OZ010605.1:17635218-17707718 GCA_963932145.1 Acanthosepion lycidas
ACGAGAAAATAAACTATTCGAATAGAATATACCTAGCTCAAAAGTAAAACGGTGAGACCTAACTGCCAATCTAGTAGCGCGCTTAAATTCATGCAATCGAGGTAACAAAGTGAAAAGCTCATCAGAACCATTGCTATGAAAATATTTGTAGAAAAGACGGAAGGAAGCTACGCCACGTCAATGAGAAAGTAACAGAAATCGAGATGCCAAGTGAGGATTACATTACAGACCAAATTTTGTCAGATTTTGTCAAGAATCTCGAGATACATAGTCGTAACACCAGACCAGATATGGCAGTAATATTCAATGCACGGACGAGTGGTAGATTTATAAATATGCAAAATAGATTCTGACAAGAAAACTCTCTGGCACAACACAGTGAACTAACTTTCCTAGAACTTTATCTAGAAACTGATTCAATATAATCACTCCACTCCATGTCAGTAGAAAACGTGAGCCCCAGAAGGCACAAAGATTTGCTCTCCTGGAGGCTAGCGTCAGCCATGTTGATAGAGGCAGAAAAAGTTTACAGGAGCCAATTTAGGAGAACATTTATTTAGGATCAATGGTAGGATACTGTAGAATCCTATTTTAGAAATGACTGTACAAAACATGGTCGAGTTTATGTGAATATCACTCAGTAAATGCTCTGTTGTAGGGGAAAACCAGGCAAATATACTCCTGATGAGTCAAGAGGGCAGTTGGAAGAGAATTTCCGAGTAAAGCATTCTGCTTTATCTGCGGGAAATGACAATACTTCAAATTGATTAAAAAGAGAAGTGACTGCGGATATTCACTTGTTCAGTACACTTTTACAGAGCCGCCAGCAATCACTAGAAATAACTTATGATATGCTATAAGGTGTCTCATTCCATCAAAGAATAGTGATTTTGTCCCGTTGGGGACGCGCTTACCCTTGTTGTGAGTAGTATGTAGGTGTTTGAGGTGTCTTCTGGAATGTTTATCCCACAACAAAAATGGCGGATTCGGTATGTGAGTCCGGATAATAAAATAAAAAACCAATAAAACCAATATATATATACTAACAAACGATAATGTATTATAAATAAGACAAAAAAATTACATTATTGCAAGCGATAAAGACAATGATATTTTATGTGTGTGACAATACAATGAAATGCATGAAAGCATTTAAAGAAAAATGAATAACCGTTAGAGAAAATTAAGTAAAATGAAGTTGCGTACGTACGTGTGTGTGCGTTTATGCGTGCGTCTCCCAATGGGAAACGCGTTTTCTCAATAGACCTTCATCCTAGCGTGTTTAAGGAAAACAAGAAAAAATATGATAAAAAATATTACAGTGTATTTATAGGTTCAGAAAGCGTCCTCTAGTGTTGTTTTTAGGAAGGTAAATGGTGTAACTTCACACACTCAATACGAGCGTTTATAAAGAGGTGTCTTTTATAATCCGCGTTATTGCGTTGGTTTAACTGGAAGAAGTGATTTCTTTGGGCTATAGCAGTTGAACAAACAGGAGAGAATCAAGAAGATTGTCGTTTTACTTGGCATTTCTGTGCTGGCAAGAATGATTCGAAGTCGGCTATCACCCAAGAAGAGATTTCAGTGACACATCTCAACAGGATGACTACAAATATCATTCCAAATGACATTGCGAAGAAAATCACGAACCAGTGCGTTGATAACAAAAAGATGTTCTATTAATAAGGGTTTATCGTCTGATAGGTGAGCGTAAAGAAATATCTACAGACACGACCGCGTGGTTGCGATTGCTAAGCGGACAGAGCTGCAGAGCATGACATGAGTCCGGAAAGGTGGTTGGCAAGAAATTAATTAGAGAAGTGTGTCCGTCAGAATTACTAGGAAAGCACGTCGAGTGGCCTACTGGGCAACAGGGAAGTTAGTTCAAATTCTGGATGCCAGCGAGATAAGTAATATTAGAGTGATGAAGCCACTTGACATGACGGGCATTGAAGTTGCCGAACACAAAGATATTTGCAGATGTATGTAGGGAAAGGGCTTTATCTCTACTAACAGAAATCCTATCTAGCAAGCAACAGTCTTGAGAAGAAGGAAAACGATAAAGGAAGAAGAGATAACTGACTGAGTTTAATAGTGATAGTCGGGAGCAAATATAAGAACAATCTGGAGACTCAAGAAACAGTGCCCTTGCCAATGGGAAATGTTCGCGTACATAGACACCAAGGCCATGCATGTGGACAATAGGGTTCTTTTGAAAGAGAGGAAGACATTTCCCACCTAGCAACTTAGTGCAATGAAGATGGTGTAGCCGCAAGATAGGAATCCCCGGGATTAATCTTCTCTCACTGCATAACTGTGAACTGTCCGAAGACAGAACAACAAAGGACAGATACTATACTTGGAAGGCTGATAAATGGTGAGGATTGCCCACATCCCCACAGTGATAGGATTTAACACAAAGGTTGATTTAATGTGGGATACCGTACATACAAGCCAAGAACAAAAATTGCCCAGTATCCGCGATCATTGTCATGCTGGCCTTGGTATCTGTTATGGGACCTGCCTTAATGGACTAAATGGACTCGTCCTATTACTATATATACGAGGAGATTATGCCTCTCAAGAGAGCTGTCTACAGTTGACCTGTTACGGCTAAACAGTCGAACTCTCTGTCTTCGGGCGGAGAGGAACCCAGACGATGCTTCGCCGAAGAGCAGAGTCTCGTTCGGGGAGGTTGACTGCCTCTGAACCCGAGGGATTATTTTTGGCCGAGCCTACGGGCTCGGAGATCCTACGTTAAACCGGCCTTGTATCACATGTAACCCTCGTGGGTGGGGGGGTAACTAAATATCGCTGTCTACAGTTGACGAGTCGACTACTGTACTTTGCCGTCAGTCGGACGTGCAACACTTTTGTATTCGTTCTTTTTCTTTAATAACATGTTTTCACTAAATTGCTGAGTTCGAGTTTTCTTTCGGACCTATTCTGGGTCCACAACAGTATCCACAAGTACTCTTTTAGTACAATGAGGGAGGTGCAACCACAAGATTAGAACCCCGGCACCAAGCTTTCGTAATAGTTCAGAGAGTAAAACAGATACAATATATTTGCCTACCCACCTCCCTAAATACAACCGCTACTTCTCCTCCAACAATTTCTTTTCTTGCACTTCCTACCTGTGTAACTCCCTTCCGTTTGCTTACTTCCCTGATAATTACAATCTTCAAAAATTTAAAATAAATATCAATCGCCATCTTCTGTCTGCTTGAATCCCGTTCATCTTTTGTCCTTTCTTCAATCCTCCTTATTCTCGGTCTTCTCTTTCACTTCCTCTCCCTGTAACCCCCTGCATACTAGCAGCAGTCCCGTCTAGCTTGGGGTGAAATGATTAAAAACATAAATAAATAAATACTTTGATCCTTTATTTATCTATATCCACACAGATGTAAGGTGGTGTACATACAAGGAAAAAAATTACCCAATCCCTGCGACCAACACTTCTTTTTAGTTCAATGAGGTGTTGCTGTACAGTCTGGGTACTCGAGACTAGGTCTCCCTCACAGTTTAGAGTTCTTTAGTATTTACTCACCTGTCTGTTTAATATGAAGTGCAACCTTAACCGGGTATTGAACTCAAACTCTTTGGGTCACTGGATCTAACCAACGCCTTTATCCACTGTGCCATGTGTCCTCAATACCCGGTTAAGGCGGTGGAGAACTTGGAGAGGGGAATTAACTGGAGATAACTGATAACTGACATCCATTAAACATGGCACGTGGAACTAGAACAGTCTACCCCAGTGAGCGAAATAAATAGTTCAGTTCGACATTCCAACCCCCTAAAGAAGGCCGGAGCGTACAACGGCTGAAACATTGTAATAAACATGGCGACAAAGATGAGGACAATAGTCGGAATAATGTAAATAATGTTCATAATACCTCATCTCAGAAATATAGATACGAAATTGAACCTAGTAAGATACAAGGATGCAAGCTTTGAGGAAGTCAATGCTGATCGAACTTGCCACAAAATTTATGAAATGACAAACGATTTTCGAACTATCGCCCCACAGTGAGACATATCTATGAACTAAATTGAATTTAGTACAAATCACAACGACACAAACGTGGAGCACCCAATGAGGATCGAACTCAAGGACAGACTTTAATGTTTGCCATGTGACATAACTTTGAACAAAATAGGGCTTCGCTTTTTTTTAATCCTAAAATAGCCTTTTATCAAATTAAAGTTGCTTAATTGATTTCGCTAAGAAATAATTAGTTTTGTTATTAATTTATTATTAGTCATAGTATCTGATGTTAATGATCTTTTTTTCCATCTAATTAATTTTATTTTCATTGCTGTGTTGGTTGATATCGATATCATCATCATCAACATCATCATCGGGACAGTTATTTTAATCCAACCATTTTAACCCGTTTATGGTCTTTCCTATCTTTGCTTTCGTCTTGTCAGGATTACTAATAATATCAGTATTAAATTCAGCGTTACTTGTCGCATCATAATTCAATCGCCATTTTCTTCTAAATTCTTTTACCTCTTTTCTGATAATTCTTCTCCCTCTTCCCTCACGCTTTATCTTCCGCTTTCTTTCTCTCTTTTCTTTTCTTCTTCCTTCTCGTTACTTCACCTCTTACATTTTCCTATTCCTCTTACTCCGGCCCTTCAAATTACTCCTACTCTTCTCCTTACCCACCTCCTTCTACCTCTTTTCTAATAATTCTTCTCTCCCTTCCCTCCCACTTTTTCTACTGTTTTCTTTTTCCCTTTTCATCTTCCTTCTCGTTACTCCTCTTCTTACATTTTCCTATTTATTGATTAGGAAAAAAAAAATCCCAGCCTGCATTTGTGTGTTTCTGCCTATAAATGGAGAGGGGAATTGTTTTCCAGACATTCCCACTTGGATTGAAACCAACAAATACAAACATTGTATGATCATCCACATATAAAAAAGCTAAAAATAATGGAGACATTAATAATAATAAAAAAAAAGAAAACACCAACACTTAGTAATATCAATTATAAACACAGCCACAATGTGCTGACCGTGTTTTGAAAATAATAATAATAAATACATTTCCATCACATACATATAGAAAAACCTACACATTCAGTTAAAGAATAAACTTAAAAAAGACATACATAATGCTGTAGGGTATACAGAACATTCGGACAGTTTTTATCTAAAAAAGAAATTATTTATAAGAACACAAGAAAAATTGAATAAAAGATTAATCCTATTATCTTGTCAGTAATTTTTAATGTCTTTCTTTTGCAATGTTAAGTATTTTAGCTTATTTTATACTACACACACACAAATACATTTGTCAGGAGACCTGCTGACGTGATCGGATTGGATCGAGGTCGATCCCAGCGTAACGCACTATTGGAAAGTTCCTGAAAAGCATACCACGTCTTGACCCAAGCCTTGTGAGTCAAATTTGGTAGAAGGAACTCTTGGGGGTACAAATTCGCAAGTCATCGTGGCCGAGGGCTTGAGCGTCCTGGCCTTGTTCAAATTGTTGATCATGCTAGATAACACATTTCCCTCCCAGAAACTGTAACCAAGGTCTGCTCAGCATAGTTACAGTATAAACCACAAGTGGGCTCTGCGGGTGTTGGGTAAGCACAAAATGTGCCTGAGCGGGCGTCTGCAATAGGGATTGGCTAACCGCCCTGGTAGACGGGTATCCTCGAATACGAGTGGCCAGCTATTATTATATATAAAATAAGAATCCCCTTTCACGTGTACAGAGCCGCCGATCACTACTGGTCATAGTTGTGGGTCGGGGACTGTGTATACCTGAAAGGTGATTCTTTGTTTAGAAAAGCTCAACCATATTGTATGGTGTTGAGCACTTTTCGTTTTGCAGCAGATTCTTCTTAAGAGCTGCACACACAAACGCACACACACACACACACATATATATATATATATATAGATAGATAGATAGATAGATAGATAGATAGATAGATAGATTAAGAAAGAGAGACACACACACAGAATATAGCTCACTGAGTGGGAGGGGGCTAATAAAATAACATGAGCTATAACGTTGAATAATAATTTTGAATTTTGAATAATAAATATATATTTTACTCCAGCAGTAGAACAAATTTTATCTGTGTGTGTGCGTAGGGGCATATGCGCGCGTGTGTGTGTCTGTGTATGTGCAAATATTCTCAGATAGAGTGTATCTGCAGAGGAAACAAAATTAATAAAAAAAAAAAACAAGAGGAAGGGAAAATAGACAAGACACCTCATTGATAAAGTCTCTCAGAGGACGAAACGCTTCGGCTAAGAATAGTTTGTCCTCTTGTCTCTTTTTATTCATATACATATATATTTATCACTTTAAATGTTATTTGTAGTGGATATTCATTTGAGAAAAAATATGCGCTCTCCGGCAGAACAAAGTAGCGTTTAAAGTGATAAAATTTTGCTGTATTGACATATATATATATATATATATATATATATATATATATATATATATATATAATAGATGTTTATTAATGTATGTGTATTTACATTTTTGTATGAATACTATAGCGAGCATGTTGATATGTTGATAGATATTATAGGCAAGATCATATTCAGGTTTAAATTTATGCCAATTTTCGGCAATTTCATTTATATTGAAACGCTTGTTTTGTCAAAAATTCCATAACGGCAACGGATGAATTTAAAATTTTAAAATAACTGAAACAGCGTGTTTTTAAAAAATGCCATCACAATGGAATGCAAATTTTATCGGTTACAATAAGTTTGTCTTTGTAATTTACCACTGTAGATGATCTTAGAAAAGGTCGAAAGTACTTGGGTTGAAAAAAATTATGGCGCCTTCCTTGATGAATTTCAACTTAACACCCAGAAAATGATTAGGCAACTGGAAAGGATTAGTATAAAAATGAGTAAACTACATTATTCCATGAAATATATATATATATATGTGTGTGTGTGTGTGTGTGTGTGTGTGTGTGTGCATACAGATTCCGCCTACTCAATTTTACTCGAAAAGCTTCGGTCAAAACCTGGTATTTTTTTCAGAACCCGTTGGGATTGTTTTCCCAGGTCGATATCCTAAAGAAGTCACTTGCCTATCAGAAAAAATGGTAAAAGAATTCGGGTAAGGAGAAAGATGTAATTTAACATAATGATAACTAGTTATATGCTTCTTACATAAAATGTTGTAGTTCATAAATAAAAGGCCTCTTAAGAAACTGATAAATAACTTAACCGTTTAAAAAAATATATATATATATATATATATATATATATATATTATAATTTTTCATATAGACAAAAACAGTTTACTCACTCCAAAGATGCAACTTCGTTTCGGTGCATTTCAATTGCACCTCGACTGAGAATAACCAATTTTGATTCTCACCAGTCGAAGTGCAATTGGAATGCATCGAAACGAAATTGTATCTTTGTAGTGAGTAAACTGGTTTTGTCTATATGAAAAAATTATAATAAATAATTATTGCTGTACTACCAGTATCGAGCCCTCTTTTGAATTAATGCTGTGAACGTTAGAATTTATATATTATTTTCATTCTCATTGCATCGTGTATATATATAAATATATATATATATATATATATATATATATATACACACGCACACACACATATATATATATATATATATATATATATATATATATGCCTTTACATCCAAGACCTGTCTTGCTGCATTCTCAGGGTTGAATCTCCTGTATTACTCACGTATTAACCAGTTCTCAACTCTTTATCAAAACTAATGTCGCAACTATTTACTCCTGTTTTAACAATAAATCTGATCGGTTCGATAAGTTCAAATTGGCAGCTGACCACAAAAATGACCTACAATCTGTTGTTAAATGGGGCAGTGAAAGACTTGATAATTTTAACACCTCCAAAATGAAACTGCTCTCGTTTAATTGTTTTAGAGATGTTTTGACTTCCAGCAGCATGGCTGATACTAAACCCCAGGATAGTGACTCGTAGCTCCTTCGCAAACCGTTTTTCGCTGACATGAAGTGGAAAGATTATATTGAATCCATTGTTAGGTCACCGACTTAAATTGTTGGTTCCCAATGTTAAGCTAGACAATTTCTGTCACTCAAAATCTGTCTTACATATACATAAGTCTACCATTTGTCCTTGCTTTGATTATTGCTCCCATATCTGCTCTAGTGCTCCTGCTATATATATATATATATATATATATATATATATATATATATATATATATATATATATATATAAAATTCATGATAAAATCCAAAGAAGAATCAGCAATGTTATTGGTCTTGACTTGTCATCGCGGCTTCAGTCAAATTCCCAATGCCATAATGTAGCTTCCTTTTGCTCTTTCTCTAAATACTTTCATGGTAATTGTTTTGATGAACTTTCCTCTCTAGTACTTCATCCACATGAAATTAAGCGTACTACTAGTTTGGCGGCAAGGTTTCAACATTTTACAGTTGAAATGCTAGATGTAGCCGTAAGTTCTATGCTAACGGTTTCTTTTCTAGCACTTCTTGCCGTGGAACTCTCTTCTTGTTTCCCAATCAACTTAGAACTTCAAAAAATTAATTGCAATGTCAGTCGTTATCTTCTGTCTTCTTGATTAGTTTTCTCTTAACAGTTTTTGTTTTTTGTTGTTGTTTTTTTTTCATGTTCTCTAACATTCAGTAACCCCTTACGTTTTAAAGGCTTTATTGCTTTATATATTATGCCTCTTGATTCTCTGGGAACACAGTGCAGCAACAACACCTCTCCAACGGACACTATTCCGGGCGATCCTCTTTACCTGGGCCAATGTCGTGCTGGCTGCCTCCACCTTTGCGTCAACAATTTTGCGCCAAGTCTGTTTTGGTCGACCCACTTTTCGCTTCATTTGCGGATTCCAGTCAAGGGCCTGACTGCCTGGTAACACTAGAAGCAGGCTTTACCTTGCTTGGGGTGAAATGGTTTTTAAAAAAAGGGGGCGTTTCACTCCGAGAACTTCTTCCTAAGAAGTGCTACTTTGTTGAACAAATTTCCACGTGGATTCGTCCCAGAAGGCAACGATCTTAACCTCTTCAAATCTAGGGGTAATGACTATCTATCTGCCATATCCTCGTAATCTTCAAATGCCACTTCTTCTTCATACGTTCATATAACACACCACATTCGGTTACCCTCTACCTTCAGTGGTTCTTGGGCCTTATACTGAATGAAGATAATTAAAATTGATTATTATGTTAATTGTTGTTGCTATTATTGTTGTTATTAAGATTGACATTATTCTTATTGTTGCTGTTATTGTTGCTATTATTGTTATAATTAGTATTATTGATATTATTATTAATATTGTTATTATTAGTAGTAGCATTATTACTAATATGATTCTTCAAAATTAAGCAATGTCCAGTACTTAGTTGGGTGACCGCTTAGGAATGCCAGGTGCTGTAAGCTTGGATGTGCGGATGGTGTAATGGATAATTCCATGGAACCTTTAATCAGAAAACCGAATTCCAATTACCGGTGGATTCATTATATTCACTTAAGCGCAAATACCCTTGGAAAAGATATACACATTTTCCCCTCGTCTATGGGTTAATTAGTAAGACTTGTATTACTAAACCAATTATTAAAGGAGCCGACTGTAGTCGAGATCATCGAGTCAATGTGAACGATACTTTCCTTTGCTGCATGGTATTTGCTTTGCCAGTGCTGCATACAGTTTTGAATTCAAAGTTTTCCTTCTTTTAGACCGATTACCATCCAAGGCTATAGGACCCAGTCTGTTAAGGAGTCGACTGTCGTCGGGATCACTGAGTCAATGCGAACGATCCTTTCTTTAGCTGCATGGTATGTGCTACGCCAGGGCTACAGAGACATTTGAATTCAGAGTTTTCCTTCTTCTAAACCGGTTGCCACCCGAGACTATCGAACCCAGTCTGTCCTACTATTTATCCGTAGCTGGGGAGAGAAAAGTTGGATTCATACCTTTTCCCAAGGATATTAGCATGTAAGTGAATGTAATGAACTTGGCTGTATTCCCTATAGGTTACACAGATTGATATACAGCTGACGAAGTCCGAAGGGCACAGTGACCGAAACGTTGTATAATAATGATAACCTCATCTCAGACATTCAGACAGAAAGCATTTTTATTGTTGCTTTTTATTGTTTTATTCTTGCTTTTTATTGTTTTATTCTTGCTGTTGTTGTTGTTGGAAAGATTATTGTTGTTATTGTTGTTTTTCTGTTATTTCATCAAGTCCAAGACTCAAAAGACACTCAAGGTAGAGGTTTACTGAGTGAGATTGTAGGGAAAGGGTAAATAAGAGAGTATTAAGAAGAGTATTATTATCGGTTGACCCTGGACTAAGATTGTAATTGTCACGGAGGCATTCCCTCGGGAGTTTGTTCCACAAAGTTACAGTTTTATTATTATTGTTGCTGTTATTATTGTAGCTACTGTTGATGCTATTGTTATTATTATCAGTAGGAATTATTATTGTTTCTTTTCTTCTTCTGTTCGTACAAACATTTACAATGTCTTTTACCTAAGACCTCAAGTAAATGTAGCTTTTTCATCGAAAGTTATTGAACATATTGGATAAAAAGAGTTTTTTCTAAGTATATCATCAACACTCATTCACACAATCTTTTGTATTTCAGATAAATATGAATTTCCCCAGTGTTTCTTAGTATGTGTATCAGTCGTATTCATAATCGTTCCTTGCATTCCTAAAACTATTAGAATGACTGTTTCGTTTAAATGTCACATTCATGTAATTTCGATTTCTACATCCTTATATTCGGAAGAATTTAATTAGAAACAAAGAAAAGAGTACTGGAATGCTATGTGATATCCATCCTCTTATATGGCAGTAAATATTGGACAATCTCCTCACGGATGAGGAGAAAACTAGAGGCAGCAGAAATGTGATCCTGCAGAAGGATACTGAGAATTCTATGAACGGACCAAGTAAGCAGCAAGGAAGTTAACAAAGAAAATGGCGACAGAAAGAACACTTATACACAGAATCAGGAAAAACAGTTTAAATTCCTTGGACAGATACTGAGAAAAGAAAGCTTGGAAAACCTAACATTCACGAGACATATTGAGGACATGAGAGATAGGGGAAGAGAGTGATCCACTTGTCGAGCTTGCGTAAATGGATGGAGGAACAGGGGACGGGAGTCTCGATAAAAGAATAAAACTGCTAAGAGTCACATGAGTAGGAAATAGTAGAGAATTCTGAAGGAATGCGATACACAGAAGAAGAATATTTGAAGAGTTTATCAAATGCTTTTACTGAAATTCTTTTATAAGATGGTATAAACATGGCTATAAGATTAGCATCTGTCCACTTTGAAGTCTTTTATGATATAAACTAAAATAATGGACGAGAACGTTTTAAGCGCTTTCTCCCTGGGCACTTTACTTTCGTGACTAACGCAACACTCCTAATACTTTTTATCAAACCTTTTATATATATATATATATATATATATATATACAGCGCAACCCGGATATAAGAGAAACCCAGATATAAGAGAGATTTTCTCTGGGCCCAAATTAGAGCCATACTTACCTAAACAAAATAGACCAAACCCGGATATAAGAGACTTCTTCTCCGGTCCCGACAACTCTGTTATATCCGGGTTACTATATATATATATATATATATATATATATATATATATATATATATATATATATCCGGGTTACAATATATATCTTATATCCGGGTTACAATATATATATATATATATATATAAAGTAATTCATCGAGTCTAAAAGAAGCAGAATGCACTGGAAGGCTGCTTCGTTCTACATTTGGGACGCATCAGCAGTGTGCATCCACTACCGAGAATTGAAACCTGGGCAGCTATATTGACAGCAATCGTCGTACCAACTGTACTAACGGGCCTCGGTGACGAATAGAGAGCGAACGGGACTCGATATTGCGCTGATCGTTCACATAATCCGCGGTGGAACTCATCCAATTTCCTTTACTCATAGGACTGTGCCTTCGAGAGCCACGGCTACCATCACCAAGCCGCTCCATCCTGAGCATTAGAAGCTGGTTCAAGCAATGATATTCTGTTGAAGTTTCTTCTAGACTCGATGAATTACTTAATTATCTCAAATCCTCCTTAATTTCTATCATTTATATATATATATATATATATATATATATATATATATATATATATATATATATATACACTTCTATGTAAGCATAACAGTGTTATCTTTGATAGTGAACATCTCTGTTGTAATGTCCATATAACCACTCTGATGATGGCTCATGTGAATTTGAAAGCTTAGATCGAGGAACAGCATAATAAAAACATATCCAAATGTTGGACAGTTTTTGTCTATATTTTCTCCCGAAGCTAAAGCCACTATGAGAACGGCTCATGATCAAACATAAGACATATTCGTTATCATTATTCAAACATATTCAATATATGTTTGAATAATGATCTGCTACCGCAATACGCTATATATATATATATATATATATATATATATATATATATATATATATATATATATATATATATATATATATAGGAAGAAATATAGTTCTAAGGTGTGCTATATTTATGGGATAAAGTGCTCGATATCAGAAATAAAACATATGTTAGTATGAATGTGAATATTGAATTCAACACTTAGAAGCGACAGTCTGTTTCATGCTAGACGCAATCATCAGGCCATCTGATCATGTGACCTGATGATTGCGTCTAGCATGAAACACTCTGTCACTTCTGAGCCTCTGAGTGTTGACTTCAATGTTCATATATATATATATATATATATATATATATATATATATATATGGTTGGATAGATGTGAGCTTGTGAACCTGGGTTTCACGCTTTAGCGATCGTCAGACAAACTAATTAATTTTTTTTAAAATTTTGACACAACACCACCCGTATACATACATATGTCATATCCGAAACTGCCCACATATGTTTATGTATGAGTCCCGACGGACGACCAAGTATGTATATGTGTCTGCATACATCGATGTTTGCGTCAGTACGATGAAAAAACGATGAAGTTTCCCCCACCACTTCCACAATAACACCAATACACGCAATCTACATAAAACCAAAATTTTTTTTTAAATTAATCAGTTTGTCTGACGATCGCTAAAGCGTGAAACCCAGGGTCACAAGCTCACATCTATCCAACCATATATGTTAGCTCTATCTCTGATAATGAGCGCTTTCTAATAAGTACCGCGCATATAATATATAAATAATTATACATATATATATATTTATTTATATTTATATACACACACTTTTCACATATATATATATATATATATATACACTGTATTTCTTTAAGGCATGGGCTACAAAGGAACCTTTCAATTAGTATACTAGAGCATTTTTCAGTTAAACTTAGGGCCGCAAACACGGCTGGAATTAATCGCGTCTTCATGTGTCACGTGATTATTTTTATTTCTTCTTCAAGATCCTTTTATTTTGATAGTTTTTTGGAGCTCGTCAAGTTACAATACAGTCTGTGGGAACCGCCATGTCAATAAGAATGCAAATTCCGTTTTTCTGATCTTTGGTTTATATGTCTGCGAATTTATCTTTGTTTAGGCACATTGCTCTTATTGTTTGCGTTATCATTTTACCAAAGAGTAATTTATGTCCATAATTACCAAGTGTCCTCCGGGTTATATGACAAAAAGGCCATTGTAGGTGAGTTATCTGTACGCATTTAGGACGTTTCATTTAGATGGAGAGAGTTTTTGCTGAAGATAAATGCAATTCCGCACACAGTAATCCTTTGTAGTTCTGTGATGCTGATATACCCAGGAATTTTGCTCACATGAATTTAGGTACCCTTCTTTATCATAGCCAATACCCCTATCACAACAGGGATAATCGTAGTTTTAAGTTTCCATATTTTTGTCATTTCGATTTGCAGGTCCTTATAATTTAACAGTTTTTGAAATTCTCTTTTAGAAATATTGCAATCCTGTGGTCAGTCATATCAATTCGTTGGCAGTTCCTTTTTTTGATATCTTTTCTGATTATGCCTGGTCTGCTTGAATCAATTTTCCGATCTTTGGGCAATGGGAAATTCCACAGCATAGTCACTCCAACATTTGTGGCATCATTCGAGTAGTGTTCCTTTTTTATTATTATTATTATTATTATTATTTCATTAGTCTATCTATTTTCATTTTTTTTTATTCTTGTTAGTAGTATGATTATTAGTAGTAGTTGTACTATCATTTGTAGCATTAGGGCAACACCGATTCCCGCACGATCATTGAAGTTAAGCAACATCGAACCTGATCAACACCTATATGAGTGACCACTTCAGAATACCAGGTGCTGTAATGGTAATATTAGCCATTTCCCTATAAGGAAACATTTGGCATTCATTGGTCGAGCATCCAGTACTGCTTTCAGTTGAAATTTATAAAATCATTTTCTTAAAACACTTCTTTTTTTTTTTTTTTTTTTTTTAGGAAAACAGGTTTCTCCAGTCCAGTAGGTGTTATCGCTCTTTCCCGTATTGATGGGCGTTTTCTTCTTAATCTTTTATTTGAAGTGGTAGGCAATGTTAACATCTTGATTTTCATTATTTTCTCTTCGCATTACATGTGCTATTCATTTTAGTTGTTGCTGCTGTTGGTAGTTCTCAAGTGATGTGGTCTTTGTTATTTGCTACAGTTCTTTGTGATTCTGTAGCGCCAGTCCACAATGTTCAAAGTAGGATGAATCTTTGCCAAGACTCTCAGGCTTTACTTGCTCATGGCCTATTTTCACTATTGATCTTACCCTTGGATCTGCGAGTGGGGTAAAAGATAATTGTATGGAATTGTTAACCGGAGAGTCGAGTTCTAATTCCAGCTGGGTTCGTTATATTCACTTACGTCCAAATAACTTTGGGAAAGGTACGAATCCACCTGTTCTTCCCAAGCTGTGCGTTTAGCAAAACTTGTATCACAAAAAGATTATTATCTACAAAAATAAAAATAAAATTGTGTACAAAATATTTAGATTTCGGCATTAATAACACATAGAAAACAAACAATACCTATCAACCAACCAATCCACTGAGTCCAAGTGCACAATTACTATACTAATAAATACTAATAATAACAACAATAATATCAATAATAATGATAACAATAATCACAATTTTATTGGACTTTACAATACACATAGACATGATAATGAAAGCTAACCGCACGTACCCTTGGGAAAGGTACGAATCCACTGCTTCTTCCCCAAACTATGGCTTAATTAGTAAGACCGGTATTACTAAATCATTATCTAAAAAAAATATTCTTACAATATAAAATATTTTCTGGCTTTAAATAACCTGCAAAGGGTTGATAAGCCGTAGAAGATGAATGAATCAATCAATCATTAATAGTATTAGTATTACTATTATTATTAGTAGTAGTAGTAGTAGTTCTATTTATAATAATAGCAGTATCTCTTTTTTCATTACTGATTCTCATTAGCTGTTTTTCATTTCTAATTAGTTATTATTTTAATCATTACTGCTGACGCTATCATTAATATTATTTTGTGTTTCTATTTTCATTTTTTACCGTTTATTATTTTTGTTTACATCAGTTTTTTTATTTATCACTTATTATTATTATTATTATTATTATTATTATTATTATTATTATCATTCATCGTAATAGTCTTATTTATTATTATTATTTATCGTAATAGTCTTAGTGCCATATATGATAGAATTAGTCTTGCTCTCCCCGCCATTAGCTTTTATACAGTCTCATACCATTTATACATATAAATGTCATTATTAATACTTTTTTCTTCGATAATTTGTCATCGTCGTTGTCAGTTCTATTTTTATTCTTAATTACCCACCCTGTTTTTTTTTCTTTTTCGGCATCTTACTCTCATCCTGAATCATTTTATTTTCGCCATCTTTGTCACATCATCATCGTCAATACCACCACCATCATCATCATCATTATGTGGATCAATTTATTCGTCTTCCTTTTCTTCTAGTTGCACTTTCAAAATAATTATCATCTTTTGGAAAACGCAGAACCGACTTTCTCTCCCACCTCAATTTGATCCTAATTCAATGTTTTCTGCTTCAAGACATTTGTTTCTCGTTTCCTTCATTTTGAAAATCCTGTTATTGGCAGACCAAATTAAATAACAAAATTGGACTTTTTTTTATTGCCATTTCATAATTCAGAGCCAATATTCCGACCTGAGAAATGCTGCTAGTAACGCAGTTACCGCTCGTATAAGATCAGATGACAACATCTTGCTATGACCCAATTGTGAACAAAGATATCTTTCTCATAATTACAACATTGTCTGTGTGTGTTTTAAAAACGCTAAAACTGGCAAATCGGTAGTCTATGTTTAATAGTGGGTAATGGTTAGCGTGATCAAAGGCCGAGTCTTTTATATTTGGTCACATAAACTGATTGAACGAGGACACAACACGCTCAGTTACGTGACCACCTACGATAAACTATACATCCATGAGCAAGGCTTCTGATCGGGAGATTTTGAGGAGCGTGGAACCCACCTTTTTAATGTTGTTGTTCCCAGGTCAACCCTGACCCGGGATGGTAGCACCTGTTAGTGTTCCACCTATGGGCAAATAGTTAACCCCAAAACTGTGGTAAAAACACTGAAAGTATAAAATAATTTATAGTAAAAATACCAACAAAACACTTTCATAATAAAAAATACCAGTAACACATTTTTGTAAAAACAATTATTAATGCTCCTAAGAAGATTAAATTTCAGCATTAAATGACCCATAAGCTGTTGATATGCCGCTAAACAAACAAATGTGACCAGCTAGCGATGCAAGATCAGGTATTTGAACAAAGGCGCATATACGTAGGTACACTAATTATTCTATATATTAAGGCTAAAAAATATTTATTTTACGCGATAAAATTTCAGATTAAAAATCACTTAATAAATCGATTAGGTTAATACATACTGATCCATACTTCTATGAAGCGACTCGTAATAATTTTCACGGAGTTCTGTGGGGCTTTTTCTTTTATTTATTTCTCTTGCTTTTCGAGAGTATAGATCACCAACGCGGAAAGGGGGGCACTACAACCCAAACGAATGGTAGTGGACTGACAATTTGGAATCGTGAAGCCTCGTTTTCAGTGATTTCTCTTTTTATCTCCATTAAATTAAGTTAAGTAATTTCCGTTTTAGGCAACTAATTGTAACGACAAATGTAGCACTTTAAATAATGTTTCATAATTGCTTTTGTTTTTTTAATCGAGTTTTACCCCCAAGCAAGGCAGTAAAGCCACTGAGACACGAGGGTTTACTGAGAGTGAAAGAGTAATCATTGCTAAGGAGTAAAAACTTAACTATTGCTCTTAAGGAGGACAGAAGATAACGATTGACACTGCATTTAAATATTTTCATGAAAAGCATGGAGCCAGAAGGGAGTTCCACAAGCGAGAAGTACGAGAAAAGAAACTGTTAGCATAGAAGTTAAGGTTACATCTAGCCAGCTCAACTCTAAGATGGAAAATGATGATAATAAAGTGATTTATATAATACCATATATAACGCAAAAGGGAGTGGATTGATAAAGATTAATCTCCACAGAATTAACTCAAAAGTAAAGCTCCATAAAAAAGAGATAACGTTGTGCGTTTGGCAGTATTATCGGGGTATTTTTCATTTAGACTTAAAACGCATTGCAACACACCCTTCCCCAGTCTTTTGAACTGGAGTAGAGGTTTGTCTATTGTTTCATCTTAAAGATTAAGTTTCCGGTGCCTTTTAAAGTCTACTTCAACTCTAACGTCTCTGGCTGCACGCTGAAATATTATTTACTTAATTTTTTTCTCCTCAATAAGAGTAGAAAGGTTCGTCTATAGCCCGGTATAAAACTCCTCACCGATCTTTTGGACAGGAGTAAAGGTTTATCCTTTATTTCCTGTTTAGTGTTCGGTTCCCGGTTCATTCTAAAGTTTTTTTCATTCACTTTCACTCTCAGTAGCTCCTTGCATTATCGCCTTGCTTGGGTTTAATTGATTAGAAAGTACACACGCAAAAGATGCATTTTTATACGTCCATGAGCTGCAATATGTCTATAAATGTTTGGTCGAAAACGACATGTACTTGGCAATAGGAAAAAAGTTGTTCTCCTACAAAATAACGCAATACTGCATACAGTAAGTATACAGCAGAAAATAATATTGGAATTAGGTCGGTCTGTTCTAGACCATATTTACATGGCCTTGTACCAACCGATTACTACCTTTTGTCCATCGATGCAAAATGCTTTGAGGGGGAAAACTTTCTCTAATGAAAACCAGATTCAGGTATTTGTCGAAAATCTTTTCACATCAAAATCTTCGGATTTTTATTCAAAATGAATCGAAAAGTTGCCCGATAAATTGTAGCAGTTCATTTCAAATAATAGTGAATATATATTTGAGCAAAATGTAGTTTAATTTTTAAGGAATAGAACTGATAAATTGATAAGCAAAAACAGAAATTATTTATGACTCAACAAAATAAGTTCTAAATTCTAAGTCAAACTGCGTGATAAGACAATGAGTTTTTTGTTTTGTTTTTGTTTTTTTTTTTGGCGGGGGAGGGTTGTTTGTTTTTTTCTAATACTATCACCACTAAGAAAAAAAAAGTCATTCGGAGATGTATAATTTGTTTATATCGGAAAATGTCTTTCTGACAAATCGCTGACAAGTTGAACTTATTAATTCATCAATATGGACATTTAAACAAATATATTCACCATCAAAGATGATATCCTGTTATGTTTACATAGAAGTTTGCTATGCGACGATAACGGTCACGGAATAGCAGACGCAGGTAGCAAATTCATTATCCGGTACTATGATGTCGTACGACGTGAGAAAACGAAATATTATCAACAGAAACATATATTTAGATGTAATGTGTTGTGACTAGTTTGAAATCTAATTTTGTTGAGTGTAGGTTGCTTTGTTTTAATGTTAATATTAATGATTTGCTGCCTCAAACAACGCTATATATATATATATATATATATATATATATATATAATAGATGTCGAAAAAATTATAATTTGGAAGAAAAATTTACAATTGAAAGAAAAATTTACAGTTGGAAAAATTATGACACTTACGAACGAACAGGTAAACAAAAGGAGAATTTCATGAACATGAGCGTGTAACAAAAACATAAAACTCATGAATGTGCGCGTATACATAACGGATTAAAAAAAGATGCGAAAAAATTGGAAATAAATTTATTCAGATAACAATCCCCCTTGAAGAATGAACAATTCCAAGAAACTTCGAAGTCGGGGAAACAAAATCAAAAATTGATATTTACACTTAAGTAACTTTATCATTGTGTATTTTGGCAGCAATTCCTCTTTTGTACAAGTTTCGTTAAAGACGACGGACAGGCGATTAAGCTTTATATTTTATTTTTCTTGTGTTCGACCAAGTGTTTTCATATCTGGAAACAATAATTTGAAACACCTACACATTCAGTTAAAAATAAAAAATAAAAATCGTCCTTGAAAATGGCTAAAAGAATAGCCGAAAGCATGAAACTCTGAATAACCGATTCTGATATTGTTGCATTAATAATATTACTATAGTAAATTAACATTTAATCACTGTCGACTTTGAGTCCTCAGTTTATTTTATTTTAAGCTTTTAGCTTATTTAAGCTTTAGCTTATATCTTTACTACTACATATATATAGGTTCGGGGATATGTATATATCCCCGAACCTATTAGATGATTAAACAATTAATTATAATACAAAATCTACAATAATACTAATTACTAAACATATTCTACAATTGCCTTTGCCTTTACCTTTTTTTTCTTTCTTTCTTTCCTTTCTTTCTTTCTTCCCTGTCGAAGAATTAAGAAACCAAACAGTTGAACCTGGAAGTCGCCTAGACAAACACCTAGAAAAGAAAAATGGTGATTTGTTGCTGGGGTTTGTTAGATGACTTGGTACTGTTCATTTCTTCTATCTTTTTCTTTTCCTCTCCCTTCTGTATGCTCAGTCCAAAGGAAAAAAAATACGATCACGTGAGCACAGAGAGCGGGAAAGACCAAGAAAAAAAAAAACGAAAAACGAAACTCTTCTGGACGGTCTCCTTGTTTAAGTTGGGGAATGTTGCCATAACCCTTGCTTTCATCCTTGGTGTTACAAGGAGTTTTATTGGTCTCTCGCTCAACTGCGCCATACACATAAAAATCAGGGGGGTGTGGTCTGGGGAGTTAGGTTATGTGATGAGTGATTTAGCCGAAAAAGATTGTCTAACAGCCATGACTGGGTTCTCCTGCTTGTGTGGTATGGTGCAGAGTCCTGTTGCCAGACATAGTGTCTTCCAGCAGCCACCCTATTGATTCAGGGCAGCACTACCTCCTCAAGGCACTTGATGTAGGCATCTGTGTTGAGTCTGAGGCCCTGTAGGAAGGTGAATGGAGGCATAACGCCGCCGTCACTGGTGATCACTCCAAACATCATGATGTTGATGGGATATATCTTCCAACATTTTCCGAATCCTTTTCACTGTCCTCAGATTGACACCCAAACAATCTGAAATGTTCGTATTGGAGCATCCGGCGCGAATGCCAAGCAGTACGGCATGCCGTTTACAAATTTCTGGCGGAGTGAATTGCATCATGGTCCTCTTTTTCTCACAGAGGGTACCCACTGACCTTACTATACTGTGACAAAATCAAAAACAAACAACACGCATGCACCAAATTAAAAATGTAAAATGGCGACAATTTATCCCTTTACTACTGTATATGTAGATATTGCAAGTCTTAAGAAATAAATTTAAAGGAAAAATATAAAAATAAAATTAAGGATATATATATATTACTTTACGATATATGGTAAGATGAAAGAGAAAAAATATAAAAAGTTCAAAGAATAAAAAACAAGAGTTGAGTAGAAAAGGTTCTGATAGGCTCAACGAAAGGGTCCCTGTTAATCTATACCTTTAAGAAATACAAAAAAAATTCTTGTAGTGATACAGACTCACGGAAAGTAGTATGTACTCAACTGCCTCATGGGCAATAGCCGTAGCTATTTATAGTCTTTATGACTTCATATGTAAACGAGTCTCCTCATCTCCATATACGGAAGAGGTTTTATCACCTTATTTTCCCTGGTACTTCTGCGAGCCTTTGTCTCCTCACTAGCTTTATCCCTTTTTACGTATTCTTCTACATCTGTAGAATAGCCTGGCCACCATGTCTCTAGCCTTAATGTCTTTGCGTAGACGTTATTCCGCAATAAACATCGTCACGTATACTTTTTGTAATTTTGCTCCTTTACTTTACTGGCGGAACTACTACATCTCCATTACAAATTACACCCTTGTCTACAGTCAGTTTCTGTTTAACCTCTTTAAAACACCTTTCTGTCCGTGAGGAATTATTCTACTTATTATTTTTTATCATGGACAATATACTTTTCAGTATGGGATTTCGTTTTATATCCTCAGTTAATTTGTCTATCGATAAAATATCAGTTTTGACTGGCGCAGTGTAAAAAAGTATCTTTCTCCTCTTTCTCACTTTCAGAAGTAATGAACCTCAAACTCGACAAAGCGTCTACATGCAGAATGGTATTGCCTTTCACAGACTCAATATCAAAGTCAAATGCCATTAACATTAAAGTCCATCTTAGAATTCTAGAGAACGTTACCTTAAGAAGTTCCTTCAAAGGATTAAGTATGAATTCTAAAGATCTATGGTCGGACCTTAGTAGGAATTTCTTTGCAATCAAAAACTGATGGACTTTATTTGTCGTTCATATTATGGCCAACGTTTCTTTCTCAATATTTGAGTCGTTCAATTCAGCTTGTGATCATTTTCTCGAACTATACATAATAGGATGACCAACCTGAACTAATATTCCCGAAATTGAGTGTTCATTTGCATCAGTTGTTAATAATAATTCTTTCCTAGGGTTGAATATTTTTACTACTGCCTTCTTTGCTAGAACAGCTTTTAAATTTTCAAATATCACTTGTTGTTCTTTTTCCCCAATAAATTCCACATTCTTTCTTCTTAAAACAGCAAAAGGTTCTGTCACTTCGGAGTATTACTCTACATATCGCCTGGAGAAATTTACAAGTTCTAAGAAAGATTCCAATTCTGTTTTGTTCTTTGGTACTTCAACTTTTAATATTTTGTTAATTAACGCTTGGTCTGATGATATGTCTTCGTTAGATATGAAAATTCGTAAAAATATTTTTTAGTATTATGTAGACATTCTTCGTTAATTGTTAATCCTGCATTTTTTAACTTATTCAAAACCATTCTGTTTTTCCATTTTAATTCTTCGTCGTTAATATCACCAGAACAAATTTTATCTCTACCAATACCTTGTTCTATATCACTTTCAAAAATTGCACTTGCGGTTTTAATTCTAAACGGCATTCATTTCCATCGTAATAAGCTTATTGACGTGTTTATTGTTGTGACTTCTTTTAAGTTTCGTCAAGTATTTGATGATATACTGACTTTAAATCAGTTTTAGAGAATGTTTTCATGTCCGCCAGGGAGTTTAAAGTTCATTCTACATTGGGGGTAGGATATGAGTCTGCACATATTTTGTGATTTACATCTATTTTCTAGTCACCACAAATGCGTAAATTCCCATCTTTCTTAAAATTACTAACGGGGAGGCCTATTTGCTCCCTCCTGTCGGAACTCGTTCAAGATCTTCTTCCAGTAATTTTCTTAGTTTTTCCACAACTATTGGTAGTAGATGGACTGGCAGTTTTCGTGCTTCAAAATAGAAGATGGGTATGTTTTTTTAGTCTTAACTTTGCTTCATAGTTTTTTTTTGGGGGGGGGGTTAACATTCCAGTTTCTTCTGCCTTGACTTGGTTTATTAATTTTGTCGAATTTATGTTCAATACATCATTTTCTATTAGACCATGATTCTTTTCAGAGTTTTCCACGATAATTGGTAATGCATCAAATTTATTTTTTTTAGTTTGACGTAGGCATCAAAATAGCCTAACATTTTTATCACGGATCCGTCGAAATGATTCAAATGGACAAGATATCAACGTCACGTCACTTCCTGTACCTAGTTGCATAACGTAAAACATCATTTATTTGTGTTTTTAATAACCCTTTTTCCGTTTTCCTTTTCAATGAAAAAAAGACAATTATTTCTTCTTCATTTTGTTGAACCGTCTCTAAGTTTTTCTTTTGGGATTTACACATACGTTTAAAATTATTCATTTTGAAAAACCTTTCACATTTTTTTCATTTGTCGGATATTTTTGTTTTTCTCTTTGATTATTATTTTATCTTTTTGTCTTTATCGCCTATGTGTCCATTTCCTCTTGCCAGATCCGTAACTTTTATTCTATTAAATTTTCCAATTAATTCTTGTTTTTGAACAAATTCCACACACTGTTCTAGTGACAACTTTCCCAGTTATAAATGCATTAGAGTCATTTGCCAATACTCCTCATTTTGAAAACCATTCACCAATTTCATTTTGATCAAATCCTCTACGATTGACTGGTTTTCCGTTCCTAGTTTCTCAAATTCACAATGTTTAGCGGCATGTTTTAGACGAAGAACATATTCGATAACTTGTTCATTCACTTTTTGAGAAATATTCATAAACTTCTCTTTCTCTCTCTCTCTCTCTCTCTCTCTCTCTCTGCATTCACTAGTTTTTTCTTGGGTGCTGAGTTTTTCTCTATTATTTAACTTGTACCATCAAACGTCATTTCCTCCAACTGTCTTGGGTGTGCAATTGCTGATAATGTCATAATGGCCTCACAAACAGCAGTTGCCAAAAAGAGAGCCATTATTTGGTTTTCTACTCCGATTGATTTTGAATCCTTTACCTTTTTTGTTCTAGCTTTAGCTGCTAGTATCCTAAGATACGCTTGTGCGTATTCATAATTATCAAGTGATAATTGTTCGTTTGGTTCTTTAGATATCGGCGACTCTATTGTAGTGTAGTGTTACTGACTCACGGGAAGTAGTATGCACTCAACTGCCTCAAGGATAATAACCGTAACTATTTATAGTCTTTGTATATATATAAATGAATCACTTCAGTTCTCACAAGTACAGCTCATACCTTACGAAGGGCTTTATCTCTGTAAAATGTGTGTGATCTTAGGTTGTTAATTTTTCTTTTTTACAAAATTGTGCAGTGTAAAATGTCATGATGTCATTTCAGGCCTTAAGTCTCTGGTTGGGGCCCGGAATGAAATGAAGATACAACAGAAATCAAAATAAATAATAATAATAATCCACGAGATAAAAATCAGTAGAATGTGACATCTCAAGACAACATTATCTTTTCTTGTTCGGACTTTTGGTAAATGATATCAAAAGGAACCGTAGATTAGGTTTTTGTATGTGTGTGTGTATGTGTGTGTGTTTTTTCGTTTGTTTTTTTTTGTTTTTTGTTTGTATTTTTTTTTGTTTTTTGTTGTTTTTTATTTTTGTTTTTTGTTTTTTTATCCATTTATAAAGTTTTTTCCTTCTCATTTTAGGCGGATACATTAGAAGTGTAGAGTTGAAGTAGATTTTAGAGAGAACCAGAAACCCAATTTTAAACAGGAAACAAGGGATAAACCTCTCCTCCTGTTCAAAACATCGTGGAGGAGTGTGAACCGAACGATAGGACAACCCATCTACTCCTATTGATGAGAAAAAATGTAAATAAATAAATAAGGAACCAGAAACTTCATCAAAAAACAAATGCTAAACAGGGCTATAGGCATACCTATCTACTCCTGTTTTAAATAATGGTTGGATTAGACCCCAGGATATCAATGGGGAGACGAGATGATTACATTACGAGTTGGCTTAAGATGACACCTCCTCTTTCCATTATCGTTATTCACCATCAGTTAGAGAAGGAAATGCGTTTGGAGGGGGGGGGGGGTAATTAGGGAACTGACAGTATATTTTCTATTAGGTTAGTGGGCATAAAATGGGGGAATCGATTTTCTATTGTTATAAAGTAATAAACTGATTCCACAAATGATTAATAAAATAATTGGAAAAACATGAGTAGTGAACTGTTATGTAAAATATCAGTTCTACTTTATGCCAGTTAATGCTGGATAATGTTCCCAGAGATGAAGAAGAGACTTGCAGCAACACAAATGTGATTCTACAGAAGGATGCTGAGGATTCCATGAACCAAAAATGTGCGCAGTAACAAGGTTCTGGAGAAAATGGAAGCAAAAAGGAAACTTATACTTAACATTAGGAAGAGACAGTTGAAGTTTCTAGGGTACATAATGAAGAAAGAGGACTTAGAGAATTTGATACTCATGGTGATACAAGTCTTACTAATTAACCCATAGGTGAGGGGATATGATATGGATTCACACCTTTTGCAAGGGTATTTATGTGTAAGTGAATATAACGAACCCAAGTGGAATTGGAACTTTGCTTTCCGATTAACAATTCCATGTCATTATCTATTAAACCACCCACACATGCAACCTTACCACACCTGGTATTCCCAATCCATCTAGGTACTGACCAGGCTAGACGTTGCTTAACTTCGGTGATCGTGTGGGAACCAATGTTTCTACGGGATACGGCCGTAAGCCTTAATAAAGCTCAATTTGAACTCGGTACGACAATACCATTAATCGTTAGGCTAACTCGTCATCTTTATAAGGCTGTCACTTAGAAGAAATGGCATGACAAGAAATTTAACTTACGTGATTAGCTAAAAGGGGCCTAATTATTCCATTGGGAAGAACATTGACTTTCTAAATCCAAATATAATAGAATAATACTCAATCTGATGTCCTTCCGGCGATGCGGTCAGAGGTCAATGATTAATTAATCAACTGCGTAATTAGAATGAACAGAAACTAAGTCAAAATGTTATACTAACCAATATTACCGTCTCTGTCCATCTCTTTATCATTAAATGACGATCCTGTTCGATTGGACAAAAATAAGGAGAACGTTATAGGAGATTAAAAGAGGCTTGATATCTCTTGACCTTTTTTTAGATAGGCACCAATATTTGACGCGAAATACTATACATCAGTTCCTTCGTTATCCACAAGGGTCTCTTCCTGTGTTTTCAGTTATGAGTAGTCAACCGCAGAAATAAACAATTCAGAAATGTTACTTAATAATGGTTTCAAAGCTCAAGATTTGTATTGCTAGTAATTCCTCAGATTCAGTCATCCGCGGTCAACTGCATAAATAAACAATTCAGAAATTTCACTTAATAACAAGAAAATACGTAAATAGAAATAAAAACTTCCGAGATCGTGCGACACTCGGCCGGAAGGTAGGGAATTCCGATCATTGGCTTATATAGTCAAAGTTTGACTCGCAGTCAGACAAAATCACTGAGTAAAATGATATGGCGAGTCATACAGAGACGGATTTCTCGCTAGTCGAAAAGAAGATATGGTACATTAGTCTCTCGAGAGAAGACAGAAGTATCAGCGAAGATCTCTCAAATGTTACTTAACAAACCCCGAAAAGAACCATTTTCTTACCTTACTTGTGGACAACATGCGGTTATTTTGAAATTCTCACATCGATTTTACTGGCGATGCAGCTGGTTTTCAGTGACTACTAATCATAAAATCCTGGTTGTTCTGGGCCCAAATAAAATCATTTACAATTCCCTTGATTACATGGGTGTACAAACCAATCGACCGGGTATTCATTGTGTCTCAAAGTATTGATACCAGAAAATTTGTATATGCCAAAAAGAAGCTTCAAAATGCCTTTTTTAAGTGAAAAAGTGAAAGTTCTTGACTTTATAAGGAAAAAAATGTATGCTTAGGTTGTTAAAATCTACGGTATGTGCGAAATTTATATCCATCATAATACTTTTATTCCAGTATATTGTTATAATTTTTCTATTTTATTATTACTTATTGTAAATCTTTTAAGATCTACATAAGAACGAATCTTCTATTCGTCACATTCATCACGTTCTATACTGGAGAGGAAGATAAATCAACTTAAGGTAGTAAATTCATGACTGGTTACTTCCATTAGTCATTTTAATAATCAACACTATATAATAATTATCGTTGTGTATTTTTTATTTATATATTTTGTGTCACTCTCTATGTACTTCTATTAACAAGTCGCAAGGTCAACCATTTTCTCGTGTTGGTGTCTATTTACCAACTCCAGTGTAGTACTTAATCAAACAACAAATTAAAAACAACCTAAGAATAAGGACAACTAAGTTAATACTCTTCAAAACAAAACCATCATAAGAAAACAAGTTAAAAGGGAATTGACTAAACAGTTCATCGGTAGCTTCTGTTTAAGATGTGAGAAATAATTTCTAAGACCTGCAGCGTATGGATTGGAGCTTGTTATATACCATACCTATGAACCCTAATGGGTATGTCCCAATCCTCAAATACGTTGGACATTATTGCAAGTGGGGGTAATATGCTGTTTAAGTAGTCCACCACTAGCACACCTACTTCACGCAGCTGGCGAGTATTGTATTTTGTTGATGTTATAAAGATTACCATTTCATTTCCAACCTTCGATTTGGTTATTCCTCATTCAGTAACCCTTTCTAGGTTACAACAGTGCTCTTTTTTCGGATTATCAGTTTGATATCAAAAGTCAAAACGACCAAGTTGTTAGAAAATACGTAGTAATAAGGAAACTGTGTAAACACTTGAGTGGCTTCTGCTTTAGTTGTACGTTCTCAACTTTTGTCATGCAATATACATGTAATTGTTATGTTTGCTATCTAATAAATGTAATATAACAAACAATTTTTTAAGGAACATTGATTTAACACCTTTATTTCATTTCATCGCAGTATTAAACTTGCAAACAATTGCCATCCTTTTAGACAGTACGGATATAATAATTTACCATATTTTGTTACAAACATAAAAGACAGACAGAAAGAGTTTTTCTTTGGTGAATGCCCAAGTTTTTGTTTTTTGTTGTATTTTTTGTTTTGTTTTTTGGGTGTTTTTTTCCAGTTATCTTATAATCCTGTTTGTCCCCTCACATTAGTTCCATGGTTAACACGTACGTAAGGTATGCCTTGCCAATACCTAAAAAATAATGGACTATTCGAATTTGATCGCGATGAAAAACGGAAAAGACATCAGAGACTGTTTGATTTCAGTGCGAAAAAGAAAGAAAGATAGAAAGATTTCTACAAGACTATTTCATTATTCAGCTCGTAGTAATGCTTTCACCTTGATTCCTTCATAGTCATTTTTCTTACTCGATCAAATCATAGTACTTCTTATTAGATGAATTCATAGTAGGGTGTTCTGCTAGATCAGGCTAGTACAGCTAAAAAATAGTTATGATTCTGAATCAGCATAAAAGTTCCAACAAAATGGTATACAACATGCCCATATTTTGAAAAATTTATTTTTTGGTGACCAGGCCATATGCTCGAAATGGCCGCCATTTTTAATTCAATATGCGGGACAAATGACCACGGACCAAAAGATGCCATCAACATTTTTTTTTTTTTTTTGATCTCCAGATGATATATTTACAGGATTTTAAGTTAAACCAATTTCACTCAAAAGTGCACACTCAACCTATCCCAGCTCCCAGAGTAAGAGAGTATTGGGCCTCAAACTCACACCCGACCTCATGTGGAACTCTACTACACAATCCATCGCTAAAGATGGTAGTAAAATGATCGGCTCCAAGTACCGCTCCATTAAGTACCTGACTCCCCATAACCTTTATAAAAGCTAGTCCAAGCTGAAAATGGAGTACTGTTGCCATATTTGGGCGGGAGCAGCCCAGTCCTCACTTTTCAGTCCAAAAGCCTCTTCGAGTCCTTGTTGGAGAAGAATTATTTTCCACCCTCCAACCTCTCTTACACAGGCGGGTATATGCGTAAAAAAGAAGAGGGAGAAAGTAGAGTAAGTGTAAGTATCACGTAGTTTGGTGAGGGAGATGGGTGAATGAGTAAGGAAATTTGTTTTAAGCTAAGCGAGTGCCATGTACTGTTGATGTATGTATTTCCTTCCTGGTTTGTCTTTCTAGAAACTTTGCTTAAATAACCTTCAAAGGGATCACGACGCGGGAAAGTGACCTGTTGGTTGAAAAATGTTAAATATTTATTTTCAAAGCATTAATCTATTAAACGGAAGGATGCGTGAATCATCCAGCTCAGAAATCTTTTTTTTTTTGTTTTTTTTTTTTTGTTTTTTTGTCATTTGTTGTTTGACTGTCTTGGTGTTTATCTCCGCCTTCGCTCCACACTCTCAATAACGTTTTCTCAATTTCATTCATTCATTCATTCACAATAAACCCTTGCGTTTTTAGTGGCTTTTATCGCCTTGTTTGGGGTGAATTGATTTACAAAAAAATAAAATAAAATAAAATAATAGATGCCAGAAAGTGTGATATAAATCCGAAGGCGCTTACGAATAATGAAAAATAGATTCTTTTTTTTTTTTTCTTTTTTATCAGATTTTATATTTGTTTCGTTTCTAACAACAAGCGTGATTGCTTGGGACACTGAACAATCACATACTGACTATGCATTTTCTCGGCGGATTTATTTCACCTGTACAGTGAGATTAATCTAAGAGGATTAGGAGATATATTAGGATTTATTATCGGCGGGCGTAATCTTAGCAACATACGCTACACAGACGACAGTGGATATGGTAGGTTCAGAACGAAAGTTGAACAGAACGATTAAACAAAGTAACCAAGTGTTTCAACAAAGGATGTCAAAAGCCACACCGAAATTCGAATGTGCATTGGATTAGCGAAAGACGCATTGCAAAAGACGCCCTGCAAAACTAAACTAAATTCTAGGAAAAGAAGGCAAACATACACAAATGTGCTCGCAATAAGATGTAGAAGGGTCTTTCCTATGACACCACTATTATTTTAACTACCTTCACTCTTCGACGGTGTTTATTGTTTTAAGAAGCTATGATTAGAATTGGAATAAAACCGAAACACATGATGAAAATGAATTTATACATTTTTGTTTTTTTGTTTTTTTTGGTCTTGAGAATTTACAACAAAAATATTAAACACTATTTATTTAGTAGAGTGTTTATTTACAAGATTCAGTTTATATTTACAACATTTTAAAAACTAATATAATTAGAATTAATGCAATGCAATATTTATCATTTACCTACTTATAAAGAAATAAATGCGAAAAAAATATTTTATCTATAAATTTATAAAAATTTAATAAATTATTAAAATCTGTGAAGCAACTCTAAGGAAATCCTTATTATTTACCATTTTATAAAGTTTGAATCATTTAGTAAATGAGCTGATAATGTAAATAACCAATCTAATAAATAAATAGTGTTTATTATTTTTGTTATCAATTCTCAAGAGCAAAAATGTATAAATTCATTTTCCTATGTTTAGGTTTTATTACAATTCTAATAATCACTTTTGAAAAACAATAAACATTGCCGACGAGTGAAGGTAGTTAAAATAATAATAGCGATGTTATCGGAAAAACCGTCCTTTTGTCACTCCGTCCTATTGCTGGCATGTTTGTCCATGTTTGCCGAAAAGAATATTGAACTATTATGTAATATCTGTCTATCTATATAGCAGTGAATGCTGGACAATATCATCACAAATGAAGAGAAGACTTGAGACAACAGAAATGTGGTTCTACTGAAGGATACTGAGAATTCTATGAACGGAGCAGTGTTAAGAAAAATGGAAACAATATACCTAAAATCAGAAAGTGATAGCTGAAATCTTTTGACACGTAATGAGGAAAGAGAGCTTGGAGAATTTAATACTCACAGGACATGTCTAGGGCAGTAAGGACAAGAGAAAGCAGTATGCTACCTACCAGATGCGATTATGGAAATGGATTGCGGAAGGGGTGCAGGAGGTTTGGCAAAGAGACAACGTTGCTAAGGGCTCCAAGGGATAGGAGGTTGTAGAGAGCCATGATCGTCCACGTCCTGAAAGGACACGGCACGTAGAAGAAGAACCAAGGAAAGCAAATAGAAAAGTCATGCACTGTCTTAAAGTTAAAACAGTGCATGGTTTTCAGCAAAAGAAACAAGCCAAAAGAAAGTTCCGTGAAACTAATTCCTGTTGGGCTGAAATACTATAAAGATTTTCCCGACGGTTACAGTTAAATTCCACAAAGTCAATGACAAAGACGAACACGCATAAAGAGGAGAAGTAAGTCAACAACTGTATTATGTCCAAAGGATTACATATAGGGTGTATGTACAATAGATAAAAGAAGACTTGCAAATATAATTTATGTTGGTGCAAAAATAATGTCGTTTTTTCACATAGTAACATATATGAGAAAACGACATTATTTTTGCACCAACCTAATATATTTGCTGACTTTTTTTCTGTGTTTTACGTTCTTTTTACGAACAGTTCAGAAAAGTCGTTTTCAGAGAACTTTTTTTTTTATTTATACACTTCTAGGTTTCAATAATTAATGACTTGTCTCAACAAGTTGTCCGAAACCGTTATATTTGCAACATATAAAGATTTTCCGGTAACAATAAAGTGCCACAAAGTCAAAGACGGACACAATTGAAGAAGTAGGGCAACGGGTTTAAATGTACATAAAAGGTGTATGCACAATAGGTAATAAGAAGGCTTGCAAATATAATTTATATTTACGGACTTAACTGTTAAGAGAGTGTCCAAGAAACAAGTCGGCTTTGCGGCTTCTGCATTCGAATAACGTCGGAAGAGACTGCGAGAAAAATAACGTGTTATGACTACGATTGTCACTTGCAAAAGAGGGAAATTTCAGAATCGAGTTTACCGCTTGGCTCAAAGAAGGGCTTCTGATTGGACAACAGTTAGCCAATCAGAGTCACAGGTTAGTAAGGGTTTCGAGTTCAAGGTTGATCTTTAAATGGTAAAGGAGGGTTAGTTCCTTTTACTATCCTTCTCAAATTATTAGGTTGGTGCAAAAATAATGTCGTTTTCTCACATATGTTACTATGTGAGAAAACGACATTATTTTTGCACCAACCTAATATTATAATACTTTACATACCTCGCGTGTATGCTTATATATATATATATATATATATATATATATATATATATATATATATATATATATATATATATATTATTTATTATGCAGTGTTACATTAGAACATGCACATACCCACTACAAAACTGTACATCTCGTTTCAACGTTAAAAAAAAAAATTAACGTTTTATCAGGTGGGAAATCACGATGCTACTAAAATATTTTAATCCAAAATGCAGTTAACGAAACACATCTTCCACTGCCGTCATTGGAAAGTTTCCCATAAAAAGTAACAAATAATTTACAATTGGAAAAAGAAAGGAAGCTAAGTGATTAGTAACAGTGAAAGAGAGAGAAGAGAAATAAGAGGGAAATGCTAAGAAAAATAAAATAAAGGTCGAAAAAAAATGAAACGTTAAAAAAAATTAACGTTGAAACAAGATGTACAGTTTTGTAGTGGGTATGCGCATGTTCTAATTTAACACTGCATAATAAATAAATATTTAATGCTCCACTTTTGTATGCTGAAATCTTACTCTTCGTTCTTTTACATTTATATATATATATATATATATATATATATATATATATATATATATATATATATATATATATATATATATATATATATATATAAAGAAATGACAAAAGCCAAGAGGAAAACCTTTTATGTCAACGTGTTTCCTTTCCTTTACCAAATCAAATGTAGAAATTTTATAACGTGGGGAAAAATTGTTGAGTAAATACAAATTAAGTAGTTTGTGACAGGTTTATTTCTCATCTCTCAGATGCGGTCTCTTTGGGCAGAGTGCGCTCAGGGGCGGCTCCGTCAAAGGACAGAGTCGTAACTGAGGAAAATTATACTGAGAGGTGCCCAGCCCTGGGGAACAGCTGCCCAAGGCCGCGCCCCCTCATTGCACTAGGGAGAGGGATCGTTGCTCGCACCGAGGCCAGGGCAATTTTTGTTCCTATCCTGGGTGTACGCGCTCGAGTCCCCACCTTAAAAACTGACCTTGTGTCGCATCTCGTCTTAGTGGGGGTGGGGGGACAGAGTAAATACCGTGGAGAAAAATTACGTTCACATTTTGAATTAGAGAACATTCTAAAATATTCTTATCGCGTTAATGTTGTAAGGTAAACTACACACGATGCTAAGTAGCGTAGGGCTTCCAAACTACTTTGAACAAAAGATTAGGAAGGAAACTCCCATAAATATTAGAAAGAACGATAACAACCACAGGACTTGAGAAACCTATTTTCATGAAAAAATGTTTTAAGATTCAACCAAAGGCAGTACATCTCCTTTGGGAGGGGCTGGGTTTATTACCCGGCGCCTGAGGCGTCTCTAAAAAAGGAAATGCCGAGGGGGTTTTGGGAATTTTTTTTTTCCACGCTATTGTCGTTCTCATTTTTAACCTCGACCATGTGTCACATTCGGTAGCAACGTAGGCGCGCTGAAAAATATATACATAGGAATCAATCTTTGTTATCCCCACCCAGGCAAACTATATAAATATAGCTCTTCGGTGCTTTTCTTGAAAGAGTAGAAATGTGATATTGTGATACAAGAAACAATGAGCACTGAAGAGTGTCTGGGTCAGTAAATAGGACGAGTTAACTCAATGATAGGATAATGAAGAAGACCGACATTTTCCCCTTCTTACTCCAATTTTTCGGTCACCTATCATTACCCAAAGCTACCACCTTCCTAACTTGGGAGCATTAGTAATTTATTTCATTTATAAAAATGTATTGCTGGCAATTCCATTTTTTTTTTTTTTTTTTTTCTATAAAGTGTATTGCTGATAATTTTACTAGGAAAATATACTTTTTTTATACTTTCATAGTGTTTTGAACCCAGTTTGGGAATTCACTATTTTTACCCATAGCTGGGACCCTAATAGGTGCTACCACCCTTCGTTTGGATGGACCTGGGAACAACAATTAAGAAGATTCTCAGAAACTCAGACCTTAAGTGACTAAGTCATACTTTACACAAATGAAATTGTCGGGAAAATCATTTTATTAGCATTTTTTTAATTGCAGTTTTACCGCTGAATCTAAAACCTTCAAGTAAAAATTAAAAAAAAGATATCGAAAAAAATAAATAAATAAATAAACCGAACAATTTGCAGCAAGTAGAAATTCACTCACAACAGCTTGAAGCTGCTTGCTACTAAAAATATACAGGGTGGTCCGAAAGTCTTGTCACCACTACGTTATAATTTTCTATTTCAGATAGCTGACACGAAAATGATGGTGTTCATACAGACCTTCTCCATGTGTGAAAGCGTCAATGACAGTGAATAAACTGAAACTAGAGTACATGTACTTTGTATTACTTGTTCTTCTATTGTTCTCATTACTTTTTGGTAGGAGTGACAAGACTTTCAGTCCACCCTGTCGTTTATTTTACTATTTTTACATTAAAAAAGACGCAAAATAAAATGAGATTTAGTTGCAGAATAATATGTACTGCTAGTGCAGAAACCTACTAGCTACATCTGCAAAGTCAAATCAAATTTGTTAACTTTGAATTATTGAAATAAATTATTATTTACAATCTCATTACTACTAGTACTAACGAACATGGTTCACGACATAAACCACGTGTTTAGATCACAAGAAGTTCTAATAATAAGCAAAGGGGATTTCCAACCAGGTGTTGACGTCACTTCCGCTTTATCGGGCGCCACTTCAATCACGATTGTTTGTAGCTGTGACCGGGTGCTTCCCTTTCGCAACACCAAAACAAGTGATTTCAGCTCCGACAATAGATTAAAATCTGGCACCCAGCAAATATGTGGGAGTTTATACTTGATTGCTTATGGATCGTATGGAGCTTCTTTAAACTGATTTTTATTGGGGTATACACATTATTTCAAGATCTTTACCGGGAACATAAGAAACCATCAGGTCTGTGTTTTCAAAAATGTTGTTTTTTTTTTAATTTAAAGTATACTACATATTTGTAAAGTAAATATTTGTTCATAAAAAGATGTGTTACTCTTAAGTCGGAAGAAAAGAAAAACATATTATTAAATCTTAAATGTATTTCTTTAAATATATTTTAAAGCCTCTAAGTGGTTTGTTTTGTAAAAATGTACACCCCGTCATTCATTCATTTTTTAATTTCTACGAAACACAACTGCAATAAACTTTGTTAAATAAAAGATTTTTAAGTGACAGTAACAGTAAAAGTAAACTGATCGCCAGGATTAACGATCTTTTCTTTATTTTTTTAAATATTTATTTCCAATATAAGCTCTTTTAAAAAAGAAAAAAAACATTACTTACGAAGTTACGAAGTATCCATTTTAAAATAAGCAGTAAAAATAAAAAGTGAACATAAAGTAAAAAAAAAAAAAGTTTCAAAATTTCATTTTCAAATAATCAACAATCAACATTATATTATCTTTCTTTACTTGGCTTATTAAGATAATTTTTTAAAATTAAATTGGGACAACTCACAACTGTAAAAGAAAAAAAAAACAACCCTCGCACGCATGTTACATTTTTAAAACTTAAAAAATAAAAATCCTTAATTTATATAAGGCTTATAAGCCTTACATTTCTTTTAATAAAAACAAGAAACTAAACATCGTGGGAAAATTTTTTAAAAACACTGTTCACCTTTTTTCCCTTATTTTTCTAGTCACAAAGCGTGCGCAGGTGCACTTTTTTCGTATTGTCTTAAGTCTTTAAGTAATAATTTCCTGTCCCTTTCTCGAGTTTTGTTATTCATTTTTTCTTTTTACTTTAACTTTATGGGTTAATTTCACTACTTTGGAATTAGTAGTGATAAAAAAGAATAACTAATCAACCACAACAATTATCAATTTGCCGGTTGTCGGACAGCTACATTTTACTTAACCTTTTGAATTAAAATAAAAAGGTTTTCTTTCATTAAAGTTTCGTGACCGATTTCACTTTAAAATAAAAACATAAAATTAAGGAAATTTGATTAATGTCAAAGTCCAACAGTTACTAACTGTTACAGTGTTACTCATACATACACTGTAAAGTGTCATCATAATTAATTATTTATATTTATTTTGTTTAGAAAATAAAAGTTTACTTTAAATTTCTTAAAAATAAATAATCGAACAACATAACACTAACTTCAAAAGAAGAAAATTTAATTTACTTATTTGAATACACTCTTTTGACGGGGAAAAAAGATTGTGTTGCGCCAACTTTCTCAGCAAGGTGTCCTGACTGCCTTTATGGAAAATAAGACGCATCGAATTAAGAATATCTAGAATTTTTCGATTAAAAAACTGGCAACAGTGTCAAGCGGTGTGGACCCTTCAAAATCGTATTTCGAAAAAAAGTCCTACTGAGAGAAATATATGAAGCAAAAATCTTATTTGTAACTAACACATATCTACAGTATATATATATATATATATATATATATATATATATTCCAAAATTCGCTTGAAGATGAAACAGAACTAATGCTTTTAATTTAATTATATAATTAAATTTGAAGTTTTTAGCTTCGGTTTTTGAAACATGGTAATTCCTGTGTAGCGAAGGAACCATATTTTTAAATGGGTTAATATTTATGCTTTGCAAATTTACATTGAGCACTATTTTGTAAAAATGAAAATATGAATAAGAACACCGGATTATTTATCTTACTGTTCTTTCTTTTTATGTATGTATGTATGGTGATGAAACATCAGTCAGCTAAGTGACAAACTTTATTTATATTAATGATTAAATGAATTAATCCTATTGTGTGTATGTGTGAGGGTAAATAGTGGTTTTTATATAATAACTGTGTGCATGTAGACATGAGTCTATTTTGTGTGATAGGTGATGGAAATGTGTAACATACATACATACATTTATATAATATATATATATATATATATATATATATATATATATATATAACCAAGTATATGATTGGTGTATATGGAATGAATTCCAATAACCAACAATTATTATTCTTAAAAGAGTGCTCAATACAAAGTAGAGGAGATATAATTATTTATTTTAAACAAATTTCTAACATAAATATGTTATAAAATCACTACAAAAATAGCCATTTTGTTTCAACACCCTCCGTGTCTTATCTTATATGCACACATATTTCTCATTGAAATTATACATACAGCAACCCAATCTGAAAGTATTTTTAAAACATAAATTTAAGACAATCCGTGTATATGTCTTTTTAAATATATATCAACAAATCTTATTAAAAAAAAAAAAAATGTGCCTTTGGTATCAGGATTATATATATATATATTGTTTTTTATAGTCATTAATAGGATTAATAAATAACATCCATCACTTCTTTAGGATCTAGCTACATAGATACACACACACATAGTGAGCTCTTATTGGCATTACACATACAAGGTAATTTGAAAGTATATTTAAAACATAATTTTATTAATACTATCTGTGTATATGTCTTGTGTGTGTATATATATATATATATATATCTATATATATATATGTGTGTGTGTGTGTGTATGTATGAAGAAATATAGTTTTAAGGTGTGCTATAATTATGGAATAAAGTGCTCAATATCAGAGATAGTGTGTAAATATAAATGTAAAATAAAGGCAACAGGCTGTTTTGTGCTAGACACGATCGTCAGGTGTCCTGACAATCACGTCTAGCATGAAACAGCCTGTCACCTCTGAGTGTTGACTTTAGTGTTTACTTATATAAAGTGGTTTCTTCGATTCAATATATGAGGGTTGAACTATACAGTTTTCAGAACTGAAGCACCAGGCTGCCCACACAAATGATTTGATTGTAAGGATAAAGGCATGTGTAGAATCAGGCACACCTTCCAGAAGAAAATTGGACTTCAGGTTGCATTTCCATTAAAAGGTTTGGGTTTTGTTATTCATATATATATATATATATATATATAAAGTAATAGCTGATTAATTGTATGTTACTATGTCTGTCATTTATACTGCAATTATGCTGAGCAGACCATAGAGTTTCTAGGAGAGAGCACATTATCTGGTGTGATCCACAGTCTGAACAAGTTGTGTACCTGAATGAGTGGTTAGAGTTTGACCATGAGACCCAGTTTCAAATCTCACCATGTCAGGAAGGTGACTTCTTGATGTCATCAGTCTGTAGAGGCAATCATAGAGTGTGGCACCTTTGGAAAGTGCCTGAAAACCATACCACAAGTTGACCTGAGCCATGTGAATGAAATTGAGTAGACATAACTATGTGGGAGCTATCAATGGTTGAGCCTGTAAAAAGTCACAAGTCATTGTGACTGAAGGAATGAGTATACTGACCTTGTTCACACATATACACATTGCTCTATGTAGACATATTTTACCATTTTGGAACCAGGATTATCCAAGGATTGAAAATCTACCTTTCATCTGGTGCTTGAACATCCAGAATTGGAATTTGTGTCTGGATGAGGAGGGCCCAGTTAAAAATTCAAATTTAAAAATAACTGGAAAAGAAATTAGTGATTTTAAAAGTTTTTAATTTATATTGAGTTTAAAGTAGTGCAAAAACTTTGAATTTAAAATTTTTTGTGTTAAATTCAGTTTAAAATATCTCCAAAACTTTGTGATTGAGGAAATCAATTTTATTTCTTCAAAATGCCAAGGAATCAGAATTAAATTGAAAGGTTTCATACCGTGAGGTTTTGAAGTTTTACAGAGTTTGTGAGTTGAAGAAAGAAAACCAATTTTTGGCCTAAACTGGAATTTTGGCCCATATCAGTCATTTGTCAAGAATTGGACTTATAGCCCAAATCAGAGTTAAAATGAGGTTGTGATGTTCCATGAAGTGAACTAAGGAAGTCAGTTATTTCTTCAAAATTATCATTGCTGTCTTCTAAGCTTAACCATAGGTCACTTTAGTTTTGAGCCAGAGGCCCAATTAGCCCTCCACAGGAGCTACCATAAAAGCTTGCAGGCAGTGCAGCTTTTAAGTGTATATATATATATATATATATATATATATATTTAAAGTTTTTTGCTTAATGTATTTAAAATACATGAAAATAGCTAATAGATTAGACAGTAACACTTTAAGTCAACAAACATTTGGACAATTTCTAGACTCATTAAGTCCAGAAAAGAAAACACTTGTTTACATAAAAGAAAAAATCTAAAAAAAGAAATATTATCTGTCATTATGTTTAACAAAATGTATTAGAGGACACTATCCAAATACACAAGTAATATTGTGTATATGTATATGTATATATATATATATACTGTCTAATCTATTAGCTATTTTCAAGTATTTTAAATACATTAAGCAAATACTTTAAATAATAGAATAATAATTAATAAAATACATTAAACAATACAGTAAAAATACATAAAACATTAAAAAATACCATTAAAATTTTTTTAATTAAGTGACAGTTAATTTTTTATATTATTTTTTTTATGTTATTTTTTTATAATAAGAGCTTCCATTATTCTTAAATACTTTCAATTGTCATGGAAAATATGCATCCTTTGACAGGAATCAAAGCCATCATGTAGGATACAGGTTCGATTCCTGTCAAAGGACACATATTTTCCATGACAATTTCTCAGACAATCAGGCCAGTAAATGTTGTTAATACTATTTATTATAAAACAGATGCATTTACTTAAATATTTGTATCTGTAAAAAAGAATGTATAAACATAAAAATGTCTTAAAATAATTGTCGGACTTTGTCCATTTCATAATAAATATATATATATATATATATATATATATATATATGTGTGTGTGTGTGTATATATATATATATATATATATATATATATATATAAAGGCTAAAAATAATGGCAATATTATTATTATTAATAAAGAAGAAAAAGCCTCAATAACATCTTGGAAAAGAAAACATTTCTATAAGTCTAGATATATACATAAAACAATCCATACATTCAGTTAAAAGTAAAGAATAAAATTCATCCTTGATAATGGCTAAAAGCATAGCCAAAAGCATTTGGACATACAAAATTTTGGCAGTTTTTATATAATTTATGTCCAGAAAAGAAGAAAATTTTGAAAAATTAAATAAAAAAACTTAACCACAATACCTTGTTAATGAAACTTGTATAAGAGAAGGATTGCTGCCCAAATACGCAATATTTCAGCAGAATGTTTTCATTGAGACGTTTCATTGAATAATTTAGACAAGTTTTGTCTACTTATTTTCAATTGGATCCTTTTATATTCACAGATATGCTTTTTGGTGTCATTATTAAAGGAAGAGAGAAAATTATCAGTGTTGTTTATTTCAAGACCAATATTGTAGTACTCATCATTTTCAAAGATAAAATTGCTGTGTTCATCTGAAAGTTAAATTTTCTTTTTTACTTGTGAAGTGAAAATGATGCGCACTACAATATTTGTCTTGAAATAAGCAACACCCTGATGATAACACTGTGCTATGTCAAAATTACTTAGAATAAAATAGTATGTGTGTTATATATATATTAAAAATTAAAAGATCAATTGAATCCATTACCATGGTCTCAAACATATGGTATCCTCAGGTGGTTTTTATCAAATGACCTCCCAACACTTTATTTTTAAAGAAAACTAATGAACACTATATTATTTTTTTTTTTTTAAATAAATAAACGCACAATGTTGGATGCAATAGAAAGGGAGGAGGAGAATGTGAAGAAGGAAGAAGAAGAAGAATTGAGAGGAGAAGAAAAACAAGGATATTATAAATGTATTGGTGGTGGGGATTCATTGAAATGTACATAATCCAGCCACTTTTGAGGTCAAGGGGAATTTTTATGTATGTATGCAAGGGCTCATGACTTCGGTTTTCTGGTTCAAAAGGTTCTTTGGATTGGGAAATGTCATTATTGCTAATTTTTCCTGTTGGCAGAGGTTGCTAATATTATTGTGGTTATTATAAAATGTCACCTTTTTTAAAATTTTCCAGCTTACAATCAGATCCCTGCTGTTTTTTTTTCTATTAATTTTCACACATGGTTAACTAGTTTTTGAAATTTCTGGTGTTTTGACTATTTATTATTATTTCTAAACTACTAGTTCAGCTGTAGCTTAATTTAACTGTTTTTATTAAATATCTTATGTAATTATATATATTTAACTTATATATATAATTAATTGATTTGAAGATAGCTGTTATTGGTGTAAAAGGTGAAATTGTTAAGTTCAAATTCTGTCTGCCTTGTTCACTTTCACACTATTGCTCTTGGGAAAGGGATGAATCCATTTCTCCTCCTCCTCTCTCATTGCTATAGGTTAAATAGCATAGTAGACTGGGTTCTCTAGCCTTGACTTGCAACCTGTCTGGGAGAATAACAACTGAATTCACACTGGAGAAAGCAAGCAATGGGGGAAACCCTCAAGTGTCTTTCTCAAAAAGATATGCCAATTCAGTTAATAAAAGAAAGAAAGTTGTGTCAAGGCATGAACACCAACATCCTAATGGGATATACTATTAAATATAATAATACTAATAAAAATATATATAACTGATAACTAAAGAATCAGCAAACTATGTTCACATAATTTTATCATTTTTCAAATTTAATCAGCTTTTGTTTTAGCAACATACCTTCTAATGTTATAGATATATACACATTGCATTGATGTGTGAAACAAAAAGTCATTATTCAGCCTTGATCACTATGTTCACACAGTCTATTTCTATAAATAAATCTGAAATATTGAACACTTTTCTTCTATAAATTAAGCATATTTTAAACAATATATATATATATATATATATATATATATATATAATATACAATTCAAGAAAGAAATTTGGATTACTAACACAGAAAATGTCTCATATCGAGAATATTTAACATTGAAAAACAAAAGACAAAAATTAATTATTTTTAATAATATGTGGAAATCTCCACTGTTACCTGAAGACAGTCACGAGACCAGAAACACGTGTAGTAAAATTATGTAAAACAAAACAATATTTTTTCTAAATAAATCCACATTACAACCAAAAACGTTTACGGCACCTGTCTTCTCTTCTTTTTAATATACATACTTTTCTCTCATTGGAACCACTACAACCTCTTTCTTTTATATATAAATATATATATATATATATATATATATATACACACACACACACATGGAATTAATACAAATAAAGTTTTTCATTTAGCTGACTGGTGTTAGCTTCAGCATCCCATCACCAGAATTTCATAGACCATCCCTCTAGTAATCACCCTGTCCACTTGTCATGTGGTATCACCAATTGACTGTTTGTATTTCTCATTCTGTTTTATATCTGCACTTTTCATTGGTGCAAGGTTGTTTTTTTATTTTTTCCTTTTCATAGTTTGTGCATGTGCCTGCATGCGTGTGTCTGCGTACATGTAGAATGTCATAGTTATTTCTCCTTTTTGTCCTGTTTCTTGTCACTTGATACTTTAATTATACTTTATTTAAATATACTTTTTATATATATATAATCATTTGCTTTCTGACCATGTGACCTGTGTTCAAATCTCACCATGGTCAATTTGCTAGAACAGGAAGGTGACTCCTTGATGTTATCAGCCTGGGGAGGCAACCTTTGGAAAGTGCCTGTAAAAACCATACCATACTATGACAGAAAAGAAAATCACTTACCATGGAAAAGGGCATGTGTATTCTGAATGATATGTTGAAGATGAAATAACCAAAATAGAAACAAGTCAGTGGCAGCTGTTGCCATAAATGCATCTTGGATATGCTAATGAAAAAATTGTTCCAACAATAAAAGCAGTTGGTGTTCTCAAACTGGGAGGCAATTTATTTTTAAACTTCATCCATTGGCTTGCAAGTGACTGTGGCCTTGTATGTTGGATTTCTGATCGTTTGTGTATTTCAGGATTTTTGACATTGGAGTTGAGATTTGTGATTTTAACATTTCTTTCTGACCTGTGTTTGGAGTTGTGATTTCTTCATTTCATTTTGTAATTGAGTCGTCATATCAATTTCTCAACACGTAGCTAAGCATTGTGAATGAAACTGATTAGATGGAATTAATTGAGAGTTGTTGATGGTTGTGTTAGCAACATAAGTCATAATGTCCAAGAGTCTGAGTGTACTGGGCTTGTTCAGACTGTTGATCATGCCAGATAATGCATTCTCTCCCAGAAATTGTGACTAAGGTCTACTTAGTCCAATTGTAGTATAAACCACAGGTGTTCCTGAGCAGGCAACTACAACAGGAATTAGCTAGTCTCCCAAGAAGACAGGCATACTCAGATACAAGCAGCCAGCCATTGTGTGTGTGTGTATAACTCTTTGAGAAACCAATATCTTCAGAAAATTAATGAAGCTATGCAGCATAAACAATGTGCTAAAATTTGGAAGAAAGCAAAAAATCATAACAGCTTTATACAATTGAAAGCAATACAGAAGAAATCTCCTGGTCTCAAAGAAAACTTTGAATCACATTTTAACCCTGATCACACCGAACTAAAAATGCCTGCAGAAATAGAATATACATCAATATACATGTAATCATTAGAAATTCTGTCCCCAAACATTAACAATAATGAACCTGCTGATGAGGAAATTAAGAAAGTTATTAAAAAAAACTAAGGAATAATAAAGCATCACTTGATATTGATGACGAACTTTTGAAAATAATTTACTTTCTTTCCAAATTCATTAACAAATTTCTCTATTTTTATGAATCATGTCTGGAATCAGAAATGCACACGCAAAAATTGGGATTTATCATGCGTTCATGCAATATGGAAATAAAAATTTAACCCTTTCTACCCACACACATACAGAGATATTTCGTATGGATCCGTTATGGTGAAAGTATTAATGAACATTATATTTGTCTATATTTCTGAGATGAGGTATTTTGTACACTATTTACATTATTCGGACTATTGTCCTCATCTTTGTCACCATATTTATTACAACGTTTTGGCCTTTCAGTATCTGTCTATATTTCTGAGATGAGGTATCATGTACACTATTTACATTATTCGGACTATTGTCCTCATCTTTGTCGTCATATTTATTACAACGTTTCAGCCGTTGTACGCTCTGGCTTTCTTCAGTATCTATCTATATTTCTGAGATGAGGTATTATGTACACTATTTACATTATTCAGACTATTGTCCTCATCTTTGTCACCATATTTATTACAACATTCCGGCCTTTCAGTATCTGTCTATATTTCTGAGATGAGGTATTATGTACACCATTTACATTATTCGGACTATTGTCCTCATCTTTGTCAACATATTTATTACGTTTCAGCTATTGTATGCTCCGGCCTTCTTCAGGTGGTTGGAATGTCAAACTGAACCCTTTATTTCGCTCACTGGGGTAGACTGTTCTAGTTCCAAATAAAGGGTTCAGTTCGACATTCCAACCATCTGAAGAAGGCCAGAGCGTACAACAGCCAAAACATTGTAATAAATATGTCAACAAAGGTGAGGACAATAGTCTGAATAATGTAAATAGTGAACATTATATTAACTTGGCTGTCATCATTTTATGAAAGTTGACTCCTCACAACCCAGTTTGGTTTTCATTCTCGTAAGAGATGGAAGAATGGCATATTAAACATCAAGAAAATGCATTTCTCTTTAACAAAAAAATATATACCCATTACGTCAACCTCACAGCAGCATTTGTCCACATCAATAGAAACTTCCTCCTCGTCCATTAGAAACCGCCTTTCAAGTTCCAGATCTATTGGATGCATTGAACTAATCAAGAAACTTTATCGATCCAAAAAATCTTATCTGTCTGGTGAGGACACCAATACAGAAACATCTTGAATCTCATCAGGAGTACAACAAGGAGGAAACGAGAGCCGCAGTCTATTTAATCTTTTCTTGGTCTGTGTTGTCCACATTTACAAACACAGGCATGAAGAGATTAGCACTGATCATGTAATTGTCCCTTACCACATCTCAAACAAATTTACTAATAAAAGACAGCAACTCTGCTTTCCCTCTCAAGGCCAATGTACTGATGAGGATGGGGGGCAGGGCGATGCTGATAACATATGTGTTCATAGTATAAGAATGATCTTAAACAGAAAATCAACCTCCTCTTTTGGGAAATAGAACTCAAAATAAACCTTTCCAAAACAGAAATCTAGAATTGGAATGAAAGCAGTGATGGCACCTACCCTGTGTCTCTATCAGTAAAATTCAGGATGTGGAATTTATAAATACCAAATGCTTCCAATATCTCTGTGTATGGATCAGTTATAACAAATTTAACATAGGAGATAAGGAAATTGAACATAGAATAAATGGTGCTTAGAAGTCATTTCGCCTAACACCACAAATTGCTAGGAAAGCAAAAGATAAAACTGTAAACTCAAGCCAGGTTCTTAAATCACTTCATCATATCGGGACTTTTATATGGATGTCATGCATGGTGCCAAACCCATTCAGAAATATTTAAACTGTCAGCAGTATACAACCACTTTGAGCTTACAGCCACATCACATCACAGCCTGATCAGTACCTAGATGGGTAACCATTTGGAAATACCAGGTGATTTAAGCTCAGTTGTGCAGGTGGTATAATGGATAATGGCTTGAAATTGTTAATCGTGGACCCAATTTTCAGTTGGGGTTGTTATATTCACTTACACACAAATACCCTTGAGAAAGGTATGAATCCACCTCTTCTCCTCCCAGCTATGGGTTAATTAGTAGGACGTGTATCACTAAAACCATTATTATCTCAAAAAAATAAAAATAAAATGGCATACAAAATATATTTCAGCATCAAATAACCCATAGAAGTTGATATGGTGCTAAACAAATGTGAAGCCTGTGGGTTTTGGTAAAGGCCATTCTTCTTTTGAGCATTGTGGACTGGTGCTACAGAATCCCAAAGAACTTTACCAAATAACAGAAACTGCCTCACTTGAAGACTTTCAATAGTAGCAATAGCTAAAGTGGATAACATAATCAAGATGGACATGAGAAACCTATTTTCCTGAAAAATTGTTTGAAAAGAAAGATTTTATAAATTTTAACCAGCAATAGTATTGTCTGATATGAGTGCCAAATGTTTCCTTATAAGGAAACAGCTAATATTATCATTACATTATGAGTTCTTTCCAAGATTGTGTATGTGTATGTATGTATATATATATATATATATATATATATATATATATGTATATGTGAAAATATATAGAAAATCGGAAAGAACTGGTTAGGTAAGTAATCCAAAGTTCTTTAGTATTTTTGTTATTATTTTTAAAAATAGTGCTCGATAAAAAAAGTAGAGCATAAATATAATTATTTATTTAAAAAATTCTAATAATTATATTGAAGTTTTCGGCTCTTGTTTTTGAAACATGAGACCTCTTGTGTTGGAATCATATTTTTAAATAAATAATTATATATAATATATATATATATATATATATATATATATATATATATCCAATACTGAACTGGAACTTGAAATTTGCTACCAGGATTTGTAAAAGAGATCTAGTTGGCACAATTGCCAAAAACCATAGACAAAATGACACAGAATTCACCAAAGTCAAGGAATAATCACTGCCATTATAGAAACCAACAACCAAAGAACTTTGCCACAGAGACACTTGCAGGTACTAAGGAACCAAGCAAAAATAAGAAAATCTACATTTGACCTGTGGACTAGCGGGCTGGAGAATTGTCATAAGTGATGAAAAATTAATTTACTACTAAACGATACCAGCTCATATCAAAAATAAATGAGCAGAAAGTAATTGCTGAAACACAAAAGGTTTAACAAAACAATAGACTAATAGAATATCACTTTAGAATACCCAAACTTTATGGTCTCCCTAAAACACACAAAAATAGACAGTGACCACCCCACTCCCACAAACTTGCAAAATTCTAACCCCTCTCCTTGGAACAATCAGTCCATCATATATAAAAATTCAGGCAACCATAATCACATCAGCTGTATCCCCATGAAACTGATTTACATGATCTTGTAGATAAACTAAACAAAGTCAAACTTGCAATAAAATTTACATACGAAATGGAATAAAACAACACTTTACCTTTCCTAGATATCATTCTAGACTGTGCTAACAGTAGCTTAAAACTAAGTCTCCATCAAAAATTAAGTAATAAAAATGATTTCTATTCCCATCATAACAATAAAATAAAATCTGGAATGATCATTGGATTCTCTTTAAGAGCACTCAGAATTTGTGACCCACAGTATTTACACAAAGAGAAGAAATATATTGGAAATACTTTTCAAGACCCTCCAATACCATAACTATTTCATATTCAATATGAAACAAAAGGCTCATAAAATATTCCAAAACAGAAAAAAAAACACACCTGACAAACCCAATGAATCAAAAAATATATTGTTATCCCCACTAACTCTATCACAACTACAATTGAAAAGAATTTATCTAACCTCAATGTAGAATTTGTCACAACCACGTCTAAAACAATAAAAAACTTATTCAATACAAAATAAGCCAAAATGTGAAAGAGGAATTTACTCTATCACCTGCAAGCATTGCCATAAAGAATATATTGGAGAAACTTCAAAAATTTTAAATAAAAACAAAAGACCTTTTAAAAAACAACACATTAGTTGTTCACTGAGACTGAAAACAATGCTGCTCTAATTGAAAGGGAAAATAATTCACTAAGATGAAAATGTTTAGAAAGTGCTTTAATCGTGAGTTCATCCACAGTAACTTCAAAAATTTATGCCCAGGTTCTTACATTTCACCATTCTTGGCAGATTTTCTATTATCACAATCTTGGATATTTAGTAACAACGTTGATAGTGTGATGACATAGTCCACATGTCATTCACTGCACAAGGTTGGCTGTGTCTACATATACCACCAGCTTGCTATGTTCGCAGGTTTGTCTCCTTGGCCTCATCAAATTCAACAAAGAATAAAGACAAATGCTTTTCAAGCCACAGAAAGAAGACCCTTACATTCACTGCCTGTAGTTTTGGTGACTGCTAACTCAGTCACTGCTGGTCCTTCTTTCACTGACCACTGGTCACTTACCAACTGCTGATCACCTACTTACTCATGACTTCCTGCCTCTCTCTGCTGATATGGATGCTGACTGGGGTCCAACCTCCTTATTCATCTACTTGTGTCCCAGGAAAATTAGACCACCCAAAAGCTGGATGGGTGGTAAGTTTTTTCAAAGGACTCTACTTTTATGATTATCTAAAATCATTAACAATATTTTATGTTTGCCAATTCAAGGGCAAGTTGGCGACAGGATTCCTGAAAACTCTGGCAATTAAGTTGACTCAAAGATGGGCTGGAGACAAAATTCTTAGGAAACTCTGCTAATCAAGTTGACTTAAGTAGATAAATTCCTTCTCCTTTTATCTCCTAAGGATGTGTGAGAAATTGTATTGTTACAATGGAAACAAAAAGAATTTAAGTGGAATTAGCTATATTAATATACCCAAAATACATAAAAAAAGAAAAAGAATTATTATTGCCACCAAGGCTATAAGATTCAGTCTGTCCTGCTATTTATCCATAGCTGGAAGGTGGGTGGGGTAGAAATGGATTCATACCTTTCCGAAGAGTATTTGCACATAAATGAATGTAACAAACTCTACTGGAATTCAAACTTGGATCTCTGATTCCTCAATCAAGGCTGCTATCCATTATTCCAACAATGCCTCCATGAATATTTTACACTCTCTAATGTGAATTCCTAGATTTTTTTTTTTTTCTTCAGAATCTATAACTTTTGCTTTATATTACACTATATTACATGATTTCATTTTTCCCACAATCATTTAGGCTCCAATTTATTATTAAGGCTTAACAATTATAAATACTTGTCAGGAATTTCTAACATTGTTGCTTCTGTTTTATAAGGAAGGCAACAGTCATTTGCATGTAATTCAGCATTTCTGTTATTTTGCATATAATAGATCTTTTTTGGCAGTAACTGTTACATTTAATTCATGACCATAGGCAATCTCTTCCTTCTGGATCTTTTGTGCAGAGTGAAATTATTTGACATGTTTTATAATGGTAAAATCATTAGCAATATATTTGCATTGTGCATATAACATTCCTATTCTGTGAGTAATATTTGCATTCATTCCTAACCAGTGACAATCCCTTTCTTCCTAATTTTCAATGCATTTCTATAATAAACCATATAACAGTTCTGTTCTGTCAGTAACATTTGTATTGATTTCTGACTGCTGTCAATATCTTTCTTCCTGTTTTTTTCGATGCATTTCTATCATAAGATCATCAACAATGCATTTATTGGGTTGGTCAAAAGGTTTGTTCGCTTATTAAGTAAAAAATTTATCTAATAAACTGACTGAACCAAACTTTTTTGGTCAACTCAATACATTTATGCATATAATAGCCATATTTCATCAAAAATGCTTGCTCCAGTTGTAGACAATTCTTTGTTTCCTAATTTTCAATATAGAAACTGAATGGTCAAATTTGCTCAAAATCTAACTACAAAATGGCAATATGTACAGGGTACGATGGGTAAATTGTCACCATTTTATATTTTTAATTTCATGCATGGGAGTTGTTTGTTTTTGATTTTATCAACTGCACAAGTATATTAGGGTCAGTTGGGCACTGTCTGTGAGAAACAGAGCACCATGACGCAATTCACTCCACCAGAAATTTTGTAAATAGCATGCTGTACTGCTTGGCATTGGCGCCAGAAACTCCAATACAAACATTTCAAAGTGTTTGGGTATCAATCTTAAAATATACTAGAGGACACATATTTTTCTCTAAGATTTCTCAAATATTCAGGTCAGTAAATGAACATAAATAAATATAATGTTTAATAAATAAATGGAGCTTCTACTCAAATAGAAGTATCTACTAAAAATAATGTTATAATAGTTATATATGATATTAATCGTTTCACTTCATGCAAGGAAGTAAAGTCACTAGAGGTTATAGAATGTGAAAGAATAAGAAAAATAGAAGAGTAACCAAGAAGATGGTAGATAAGGATTGACATTGCATTTAAATTTTTGAAGATCAAAGGCTGGAAAGCATGGAGCTAGAAAAGTGTTTCACATGCAAGAAGTGTGAGGGAAGAAATTGTTAGCATAGAACTTACAGTTGCATCTAGCCATTTCAACTGTGATTTGATGAGACGTTGCTGCCAATCTAGTACTGTGCTTAAATTCATAGAGTCTAGGTACCATAACAGAAAGTTCAGAACAACTACCATGAAAGTATTTATAGAAAAGTCACAGGGAAGCTGTGCTACAGTGATGGGAAAAACACTGAAGACAAGGTGCCAGATCTGGACTAATAAAATTGCAGATTCTTCTTTGGATTTTATCAAGAATATCTAAATATACAGCAGGAGTACCAGACCAGATGTGGCTGCAATATCCAAAGCATGGACAAATGGTAGACTTATAAATATGTAAGATAGATTCCGGAGAAGAAAATTCTGCGGCACAACACAATAAACTGACTTTCTTAACAATAGATTCAATATAATTGTTCCACTTTATGTCAGTCGAGAGTCAGCGGTTGAGTCATTTTCAGCCTCGCATGCAGGAATGTTCAGGTATGCCCCTCTGGAAAGCCAATGGCTATGTTGATCTTCAGACTCGGTGACTGTCATTGAAGCATTCTGAGATGCGTTTTGATACAGGCGAACCGAATGTTTTAAAGACGATTCATTATCTCTTATTCACACGGTGGACCTGGCAGAAGCTGTTCTTTTCTCTGGTGGCATGTCTTAGGCAAGTATGAATTGTCAAATGGAATGTGTGGGCAAATACCAGAAGAGATTGCTGTAAAGCTACAGCGATCACTCTGCTCAAATAACTTTAGGAAGGTTGGAAAAATAAATGTTGAGTAATAAAAAAAAGCAAGTTGGGAACAATTATAAATGACAAAAGCAAAGCCTTAAAACTAGTAGTAGGCTTTATGCAACGGAAAAGGTAACTTTACTTGAGAGAGATTGAACATTTGGCTAAAAGAAGGGGAATGTGTAAGCAGGGATGGACATACAGTAGTAGAAGCGGAATTACGTGGTAGCAATGAGCTTAGGACTGTGTAGACAATCAGTATGACATAGCAACATTTGATTGGACGTGTAAAAGATGTCATGTTCTGCAGGTCATGCATATGTGCGTGCACAGTGCATGACACAGTGCATGTTGCAGGTCCACACATACACATGTTGCTATGCAACATCAATTATCAAGGTCAGCCGCAACTGATGGGCAACGTGTGGGAGTGTGAATCACACCCACACAGCATAAGCTAGGATTGGAAGGCTATGTGTGAAAAAGTAAATTAAATTTTGCAAATTTGCAGTAAAAAATCAGTTTTTTCATATTTTCACCTTTAAGGTTGTAATTTTTTCCAGCTAATTTGGACTTAAAACCAGGGCCGAAGAATTATTTATGAAACAAAAAAAATTTCATCAAAATCTGATAAAAATTGTGGACACACATAAACAACATCCGATCAGACATGCACACACACACATACACACACAGTTTGAGAATTATAGATATAAGATAATATTATTGTAATAATTTAAACTATTTATTTTTATTAAAGTTTTTATGGAAGATATATATCCAAGAACAGATAGTAAAATATTGCTGAGAGTCATAATAGATAGAAAGTAGTGGAGAGCCATTGTCACCAACAATTTGGACTCAAAACTGGCACTGAATAATTATCTATAATACAAAAAAAATTCATCAAAATTGGATGAAAACTGTGGAAACCCATAAACAGCATCCAGTCTCACATACACATACATACACCACACTCTTTTATAGGTTAATTCTCATTTGTCAAAATTTAGTGCAATATGCAATATACAAGGTGAGATGGATAAATTGTTGTCAAAGTTACGCAAAAATGAAAACAACACTGACATCTCATTTTAACAGATACATTTACCAAAATTACACAAAAATATCTTGAAATACTAAAGAGTAAAGTTATTCATTGCAATCACCATTGGCTTCAAACACAGCCTCCAGATGACTTCTGAATCACCTGCATCTATTCTGGATCTCCTTGTTTAAGTTGATGAATGATGGCATAATCCTTGCCTTCAGTCTATCTTTGGGGTTACAAAGAGTTTGGTTGGGCTCTCACTCAAATGCACCCCACACAATAATCAAGGGGTTGTAGTCTGGAAAGTTAAGTCACCAGATGTAAGGGGTGATGTGGTTGCAGAAATTGTCTGATAGCTATGACTGGGTTTTCCTGCTTGTGTGGTATAGTGAAGAGTCCTTTTGTCAGATATAGGGTCTTTCAGCTGCCACCCTCTTGACCCAGGGCAGCACTATCACCTCAACACACTTGATGTAGATCTCTGTGTTGAGCTGGATGTCTTTACCAACAAATTCGTGTGTTCTTTTCTTATCAGACTGAGTTTTCCAAGCTGCCGTACCTTTGTAATCACCATTAGACTCCTCCAACTCTTTCCAAATTCACTGCACTATCCTCAGATTGACACCCAGACACTCTGAAATGTTCATATTGGAGCTTCTGGCATAAATGCTAAGCATGCCATTTCCAAATTTATGGCAGAGGGAATTGCATTTTGGTGCTGTTTTTCTCAAAGACATTGCCCAACTGACCCTATTATGCTGTACAGGCAACAAAATCAAAAACAACACACATGTGCGAAATGAAAAATATAAAATGACAACAATTTACCCATTGTACTGTGTGTGTGTGTGTGTGTGTGTATCTCTCTTTATATATATATATATATATATATATATATATATATATATATATATATATATGTATGTATATATATATGGTGTTATCTACTCTCAGCAACATTTTACTATTTACTATCTGTTCTTGGATATAATATATATATATATATATATATATATATATATATATATATATATATATATTTAGGCAGCAATCCTTCTTTCATGCACATTTCATTAGATATTCATGGAGACCTACCAGACACTATTCGTAACATACTTGTTAACACTAATATAATAGCATCATCTACATGCAAAAAAAGGCTAAAAATAATGGAAGCCTTATTAATAAAAAAAAAAAAACAACACTTAATAATATTAACTTTGAACATGGACACAATATCTTGACTGTGTTTTGAAAAATGAAAACATTTTATAAAACATACAACAAACTATTTCTTATTTTAACAGTTAAAATATAATACTTGAAAATGGCTAAATGTATAGCCGAAAGCGCTCGGATAAAAAGAACATTCGGACAGTTTTTATATAATTTATCATCCAAAAAGAAAAAAAATTATTAGATCACATGAGAAATTGTATAAAAGAGTAAATAAAAGCACCTTGTCTGTCATTTTCAATGAAATGTCCATATATATATATATATATATATATATATAGAGAGAGAGAGAGAGAGAAAAAGAGAGAGAAATGAACATATGACAAATAATATTAACATAAGACAAATTTTAGTAGATAACACTAAACTTTTATACAGGACAAATTGCAAAGAAAGGCTGCTGTAATAAAAGAGAAGCAGCCAACATTAACTAAGGTCGCTTTCCTCATAGGGCACTGTATATTGAAATTTGTTTAAATAAAAAAATTAAAAAATAAAACACATGCATGCACACACAACAAATTTCAGTTTAACTATTTAAATGCCACAACCTTGAGAGACCAACAAATGTGAAAATGCTGAAATTAAAAAGACACTCATGCAACTATAGACCACACAAGCCTTGTAAAACAAATTTCGCAACATTCAAAAATACTCAGAAAGAAAATAAAATATAAAATAAATAGGAATTCTGGCAAATTTGAAAAATGAAAAGAATTTATACACAAAACTTACTTAACGAAACATATTTGAGAGAAAAATTCTTGCTTCCTAAATGCACTATATATATATATATATATATATATATATATATATATATATACACACACATGAAAACACAATGAGACTGACCACAATTTTGACATAAATATGCTACTCTGATCAAAAGAGAAAATAATTCACTAAAGCAAAAGTATTTAGAGAGTGCCTTGATCATTAGGTCATCCACAGTAAATTTGTGCCGTGGCTCTTAGAACATTTCACTGTTCCTGAAATTATTTTCTATTATCACAGTGTTGGAAATCTGATAACAAAAGTGATGGAAATAAAAATGAATTCAAATGAAATCACATTATATACAAAATAACTAAAATCTTAATTTCAAATTCCTAGCATCACTAGTCTTTGTCTATGTGTAGTTGCACCAACATAACAAATTTAGTCTGACAAATTCCTAAAGAACAAAATGCATCACATGAAAACTTTTTTCTACTTTGTCATACATTTTCTCCCCAATATTGTTATTGATATATCAAAATTTATGTATCTTTATCTCATATATATATATATATATATATATATATATATATATATATGCATGTGTGTATATATATATAGTGATGTAATAGGAAAGAATGCTTAGATTAATGCCATCCTGGGCATGACAATAAACTGCATCCATGTCCTGGGTAAGATGATAAACTACATCTGACAGCGAGGCCTTTGATCAAGAGGTTTTGAGGAGTGTGGAACCACCTCTTAATTGCTGGTCTTTTCAGGTCCACCCTGACCCGGAGTGGTAGCACCTGTTAGGGTCCCAGATATGGGCAAATAGTTAACCCCAAACTGGAGTCAAAACACTGTGAAAGTGTAAAAATAGGTTTTAATACCAGCAATAAATTTTTTCAGGAAAAATTATTACCTGCAATACATTTTTGAAGAAAAAATACTCCCAGCATTACATTTTTGAAGGAAAATGTATTATTAGCTATACATTTCTGGAAAAAAATATTACCAGCAATAAAAAATCTTGTCAGCATTAAATCACCCATTGAGGTTGACATGCCATAAAACAAAATAAATCAAACCAAACCAGCAAAACATTTTTGAAAAACAACAACAAAAAAAATATTACCAACATTAAAAATCTTGTCAGCATTAAATAACCCATTGAGGTTGACATGCCATAAAACAAACCAGATTAATGATCCAAATTGCTTTACTATTTATGTTTTTATTCTTAAAAAACAATGCTCGATATAGAAGTAGAGCTTAAAATTATACAAAATATAATAGTACAAACCAGAAGAAAAAAAGAAAAATCATTTGGTACCCCACCCCAGTTCAACCAAATGGTTAGTAATAAACTAGGATAAAAATTCATCGCTTTAATCAAAAAACATTTTCCTAATAACAATAAACTTAGTAATCTTTAATAAAAACATCCTAAAATTAAGTAACAGCTGTACTAAAAAATTAGAAAGGATTATAAAAAAACATAATAAAATCTTGAAAAAATATGCATTCCAAAATCAAATAAAGATCCTAAAATGAAATTAGACAATAATAATGAAAAATTATGTAATTGTAGAAACTCTGAAAATTGCCCTCTGAATAAAAAATGCCGCATAGAATCCATAGTATACCAATGCACAGTCTCATCCACTTAGAAACCAAATATTGAAAAGATCTATATAGGATCCGCAAGAAATGAATTTAAAATGAGGTGGAGACAGCACCAAAGTTCCTTCAATAATAGTAGAAACTGAAACCAAACATCCCTATCTAAATATTTTTGGCATTTAAAAGAAACAAATAAAACACCAACAGTAAAATGGAAAATAAAAAATAGAGCAAGAACTTGTAGAACCAGGGATGACCCATGCCCTTTATTCCTGCATGACAAACTACACATATTTTTTCTAAAAAAAAACAAAAAATTATTAAATCAAACAAATGAAATGACATCTTTTTGCAGGCACCACTAAATATACACCTTAAAAAATTAATAATTTCTAAATGGATAGAAAAAATTTACAATAGAAATTAAATCCTAAATTAATATGCTGATTTTTTAGCATTTTCATGGAGGTACCTAGTTTTATCATAAATACAATAATAATTACAAAATTAACCCATTACTGCATAAAGTTTCCTTAAAATTTGGCAATAGCCCCACTGTAAAAACCATGATTAATAGGTTAAATAGTTTCAGCATCTTAGTTTAGTCATAAAGGCATAAAACTTACTAATTAAATCCAGTGGGTGGCTCACAATTTTGGCCCTGTGTGTATATATATATATATATATATATATATATATATTTTTTTTTTTCAGATATAACTAAAAATATATCTGTAAAAAGGCAGTAGGAATAATGAAAAAAAGGAAATTTATTTCAGCCGATACATTTCCTCCTTTGATGGACTTTATCAAGGCAAATATAAGGATTTTATTTTGCAACAAATATTTATAAACAAAAGTAAAAATGTTGTTAGTTTTACACAATTTTTAAATTTAAGAACACTCGAAAATATTCATCAGGCTAACTCAAAGTCTAAGTAAATTATGGAAGATTCTAAGTAACATAATTTAATGTCTACTAAACAAAATTGAGTTAAATTTATTTTTATGATGTTATTATATTATTTTAGTTTGGGATCAATTTATGTATTATATATTGTAAATTTAACCATTTTATTTTCATTTTTTTGCAACATTTATAGTAATGCATGTTGGCTTGGGAAAGGTGTATTTCTTTCAGGAAAGGAGATATTTGAAAAAATCTGGGACACAGATTTATATTTTAGTAAAGTTAGTGACACTCTCAAGAATTCTCCATCTAAGTAAGTTACTTTTACTTATAATAACACACACCACACACATATATATATATTTGCATACCTATGGAGGATAATGGGTATGTTCCCATTCATATAAATACAGTAGTAAATACTGTATGTTGGTCAGCAGTTGGAGATTCATTGTGGAATTCACTTGACTCACTTTTAGCATTTGACTACTTCTACTTGCTGCTGGAAAATCTTATAGGTGTTGTTCTTGTCCTAAGTATTATCATTCATTACCAACCTTTGTGTGCTTATTCTATTCAGTAACCTTTCCTAGGTTACAACAATAAATAAATATATATATATATATATATATATATATATATAATTAAAAGAAGAACATTCTTCAGAAGAGTGAGTCCCACTTGTTTGTTTATTCCTTGTCTTGTTGAGAAAGAACACAAATGTGTCCAAAAATTCTGACACTTTTTCAATTAAAGGGACACAACTCTCTAACTTTCACTAACTCCTGACTTCCTCAGCTGATAAGGCTGTATTCTTTGCTCAGAAATTCTCATTGAACTCAATGTTCGACTCATCTGGTGTACTCACACCCAATTTTCCCTTCAGAACTGAGGCTCTATTTAGCAAGTTGCACATAACCCCATCAATGGTATTGGGCATGTCTCTAAATTAGACTCCCATATGCTAGTGGTGGTGATGGATACCAACCATTGTCCTGAAGAAATGTGCTCCTGAACTGGCTCCTGTCCTTTCCAAACTATACAAGTACTGCCTCAACAACTCTTGTTTTCCAGCCTGTTGGAAATCCCCATCTGTTGTACCAGTCTTTAAGAACTCTGGAGATCCTTCTAATCCATCTAATTACTGCCCTATCAGTCTTCTACCATTCTTCAGCAAAGTATTTGAAGCTTTAATCAATGCCAAAGTGGTTAAGCACCTTACATCCCATGCTCTGCTCTTTGACACACAATATAGTTTCCGCTTTGCCTGATCTACCACTGATATGTTCACAGCCGTAACTAAATTTGATTACCACACACTTCACAATAACAGAGAAGCTCGAACTGTGGCTCTAGATATCTCTAAAACATTTGATAGGGTTTGGCATGCCGGCCTTCTTCGTAAGCTTCAGGGATACAGAATTTCAAGACGATTATTTGACTTAATACAATCATTTGTGTCAAACCATGTAATGAAGGTCGTCACGAACTCGGGTGTTTTCCCAAGGCTCTATCCTGGGTTCGAGACTGTTTCTGATCATTAACGATCTTCCCAATGTCATCAGTTCCCAAGTAGGTATGTATGCAGACGACACCACTGGTATTGCTGATAAAACTAACCTGGCTGTTGGTCTCGAAAAGTATCTCCAATCTGTGGTTGATTGGGGCAAGAAATGTCTGGTAAACTTTAATGCCTCAAAAACAAAACTACTCTCTTTTACCCACCACAGAGAACCTACCCTGCCTCCCATTAGAATGTCTGATGCTCAACTCCACGAGAGCACCTTTCTACACCTCTTTGGTCTCACACTATCCACTGACCTGAGATGGAACAAATACATTGAATCAATAGTTTCATCTATCACAAGGAAAGTTGGTTCTCTGTGTCATGCCAGAAAGTTTTTCTTGCCTGAGTCCATCCTTCAAATCTATAAATCAACCATTCACCGTTGCATGGAATACTGCTGCTATATATGGTCTGGTGTCCCTGTTGTTCATTTCAAGGTCCCTGACAAAATCCAGAGACGGATATGCATTGTGATTGGTCCTGATCTGGCATCTCATCTACAGTCACTTTCTCACAGACATCCTGTCACATTCCTCTGTCTTTTCTACAAATCTTTCATGGTAACTGCTCCAACAAGCTACTTTTGCTGGTTCTCAAACTGCACAAATTTAAGCATGCTACTAGGTTGGCATGTCAGTTCCAGTCTTTCACTGTCAAAACTGTTAAATGTAGTTACTCCAACAGCTTATTTTCTTGCACTTCCCGACAGTGGAACTACCTTCCTCTTACTTGCCTCCCTGACAGCTATAATCTTCAAATATTCAAATGTAATGTCAGTTGACATCTTCAGATACCTTGATTTATTTCTCATTCTTCTCTTCAACCTTTCCTCTATCACGTCTCTTTACTCTTGCTCCCACTCTCTGTAATCCTTTGCCTGCTAGTGGTACTCCCACCTTGCTTGGGGTGAAATGCTTAAAAAAAGATTTTAAAAAACTGATCTTCTATTTAATAAATGTGAATGTCAGTGTGTCACTGTGCCACACTTTTTCAACTTTACTCCTAGATGCTGTATCCCAATATATTATTTTGGAATCAGACCAACTCTATGAGCAAATTAAAAACATTCCAGGCTGGATCCAGACCCACAATCCTGAAATTTTGAATTCCCAAGTTTTCATTACTGCGAATGATTTCAGCAATTCTTTTTTTTCTTTCTTTACATAATTTTTGTGACAAATTCTTTTGTACGATAATAATTTTTATAACTTGGAAATAACTTTGGGAATTATCAAAATTAATTGTGAAATCTGGTGGTTTTTTTTTGGTTTTTTTTTCTATTCCAGCATTATTATTCCCTCAAATTTTATTAACCAGCATATGAAATCTACACACACACACACACACACACACACACACACATATATATATATGGACATTGAAGTCAACACTCAGAGGCAACAGGCTGTTTCATGCTGGATACAATCGTCAGGCCTGAGTGACTTCAATGTTCACTTTTATATTTACATACGCTTTATCTCTAATAATGAGGACTTTATCCCATAAATATAGCACACCTTAAAACTATATTTCTTCATATATATATATATATATATATATATATATATATATATATATATACACACACACACACAGAGTTAAAATAGCTAGATGTAACCATAAGTTCTATGCTAACAGTTCTTCTCATTTATGAAACTCTCTTCTGGCTTCTTGGCTTTCCAATTAATTTTGATCTTCAAAAATTTAAATGCAATATCAATTATTATCTTGTATCTTAATTCCTGTTCTTTTAACCCTTTGCATCTTAGTAGCTTCATTGCCTTGCTTAGAGTGAAATGATTTAGAGAACAATATTCTTTTCATTCTTATCTATGAAATGATTAGATCATAACATTTCTGCATCAGTATTATTTTCGTTTCATTTTATACTAACTTATTTTTTTATCTTTCAAGTTGAACTTATCATATTGTCTTATTAAGCCACCTGGATAGATAACACATGTCTCCAAACTGACATTAATCCCCAGGATCATCTCTCTGCCTTTCTCATCCTCCGTAATGTCCTTCACAAAACAAAGGCATGTAATATAAATTGATCAATCAATTTAAGCCCCAAATATTTCTCCACCATATTTAGCTAATTCTTTATACTTACTTTCGGGATGAATAGAATTAACAATAGGCCTGTCAAAAACTAAAATGTCAGTATCATTGATTCAGCATGTTTACTTAGTTTATAATTCACTGTATTTTTTTTTTTTCGTGTTCATGTTTTTTTTCCTAGGGCTAACAAAATATCTACTTGATCGTCATTAACATTTGTCAGCTAATTTTATTTCATCTTAATCTAATTTAACATTTGGCTAAATAGGCAATGGCTAAATAAAATTCATGTTTTTATTTGTTTTGGTTTTTCCTAGATTTGAAGTAATATTTAAATAATCACTGACTATCAATATTGATTTATTTATTTCATGATTATTATTAGTAGTAGTAGTAGTAGTAATAGCAGTATTATATATGAATCATTTTTTATATGTGTCCTTATCTTGCTTGCTTTATTCACAATGTTTCAGCTGTTGAACCCTTTTTCAATTGAGGCTAGGATGAGAGTCTCAATTCTGGAATGACACCATCCCTTGAGAAAGTGACCTGATGAAAACACTCAGTGTACTTGGACTACCATGAGTGCCTGAGTTGGGTGTCAGGAAGAGCATCTGTCTTTATAAAACCTTCTCTCAAATCATTAAGAATAGCTTTATGCAAGACTAATGCTTCAACAAGAAAACAACACTGTATGTATGTATGTATATATGTATGTAATGTTGGTATTATTATTAGTTGATCTGCAAGCGCAGCAAATTTTGCTGTCAATGGAACCAAAATACAAGATGTCCACAACCAGTGGACTAAGGTGGCACAATTCCATCATCCTTCAAAAACTCTTTGGAGTATATGAGCAGAGTCAAGGTGTATAGCATTCTGCAATTGTCCCATCTTGACATTGACCCCCATCTTCTCCAGCAGAGTACCAATAACAATGGGGGTTGATTCTTCTCTACTTCATTGCAATTTGTACACATCCCATTTTAAAATATCACAGTTTTCCTGTTTTTCTTCTTTTTTGTTGACTACCCTATTGTCTCCAAAACATGCAATAATTATAATGATGCATGTACTTTCTTCTTTATCTACCACAACATCTGGGTTTCTGTCCAATACTTCATAGTTTCACTAGGATATGATATCCAACTATTATTATTATTATGATGATGATGATTATCTCATTGTGCATCTTTCTCCAATGAGAAAAACACATCTTTATCACTTTGCACTTTTTTTCTTTTTTTTCAGTAAGGTTTACCCTGTACAAGGCCCAAGGCCACTCAAGGTAGAGGGTTATGTTAGGGAGTAGTTTATATGTACAAGAGGGGAAGATAATGGTTGACTCTAGACTTGATCAGGTTAAGAGTGTAGTGATTGAGGAAACATCCTCTTGAGAGTCTGTTCCATAAGGTAGTGGTTCACGAGAAGAAGCTTACTTCTTGTAAATGGAATACAGAGGGAATGAAAGTGGCATGGTGGGTCCTAGCTGTGAATGCCAGACCTGGTTGTAACCGGTAGATACAGTTCATCTGAGCACTTTCCATAGTAGTAGCAATAGACCATTGAGAGACTCGCCACATCCTGCATGTGAGAGAGAGTTTGGAGTGTGGAAAATAATTCTTCTTCAACAAGGACTCAGAGATGCTTCTGAAGTATATCAAAACTAGAAGGTGAAGTCTGGGTAACAGTACTCCATTTTCAGCCTGATCTGGCTCTTATGTTGGTAGAGGATAGCATGAGGAGTCAGGTACTTACTGGAGCGGTACATGGAGCTGATCACTTTATTTTGATTTATATTCCTTGTCTATTCTCATTAGTCATTTTCATCTAATAGATTAGGATTTAACTGTATACAACTGCTTTTTAAGATCAATGGTTAATAATGGCTTTGAGTGAGTGAAGCCTCTGTGGATAGAGCCTGTGAGTACTAATCCTGAACCCCACCGACTTGTGAGAAAATGCATCTATGTCACACTACTTTTGCAATTAATTGTATTCACAAAAAGCATTTGTTTATTTGCAAACAGTTTTATCCGATGATGCAGATGTCAGATTATTTATACGTACCTTTCTTGTAAATCTTTTTAATCCAACTTTGACATGATTCACTTTAACATTTATCAGTCCCCAGCATTTATTTGATTAACTCTTTTGTTAATTCATAGCATCATTATTTTGTCCTCAAATTATTTTCATAATTGTTTCAGTTTTTCTTTTGAATCTGCTAACACAAGTGCCTACTTGATTTTTGTCATTCCCAATGTGTAATTTGCAGTATGAGTTGTCCTTTTTGCTTACAATTTTCTTTTGTCTTCTCATAATTACTATTTATGAAATGGACAAAGTCCAACAATTATTTTTTAAGTTATGTTTTTATGTTTATACGTTCTTTTTATAGATACAAATATTTAAGTAAATGTTCTGTTTATAATAATACTTAAATATTTGTATCTAGAAAAAGAATGTATAAACATAAAAAAATGACTTAAAAAATAATTGTTGGACTTTGTCCATTTCATAATGTATGATGTCATTTGTTTACATTTGGATATGCATCTAGCAGATATGAATGTATGAGAGAAAATTATGGAGGGAGAATTGTGTTTAAAAGCAGTAAAATCAACTTTGCTAACCAAATGCTCCTCTGTGGCCCAATCAGTTAAGGCACGTCAGGCTATATGACGTTTCCGTATAGGATACAGGTTCAATTCTTGTCGGAGGACAAATATTTTCTATGAAAATTTCTTGGACATTCAGGCCGGTAAATGTTGTTTAATACTGTTTATTATAAACAGAGCATTTACTTAAATATTTGTATCTATAAAAAAGAACGTATAAACATAAAAAATAACTTAAAAAATTACTATTTAGTTTTGTCTTCTTGCTTTCTTTGACTTCTTTGTCTCATAGTTCTTTTAGTTTTCCTTTTGAATCTGTTAACACCACACTGTCATCTGCATATCAGAAGCTGTTAAAGTTATGATCACTGATAATAAACCATTATAATTTCACTAATTTACAATTGTCTCACTCTACATTTTAAATATATATCCAGCGAAAAAACGCATCTTTATCACACTCCACTTTAATTTATATTAATTCTTTGTCTGTCCTCATATAGTCCTTTTGTTCTGACAGATTAGGAATTAGCTATATACAACAACTTCCTAAGATCAATGTGCGAGTAAATCCCGAGGGTCTTAGCAAAGACCATCTTTCTTTGAACATTACGGAATAGCACCATAGATTCACAAGCAAAGAATACTATGGTTCTACTGTTTCTATAGAGGGAAACAAACAAGTAGCAAAAAGCTAAAAAGAAAAATTAACTGACATGCGTTATCTCCCCTTAACATGGAGAGTGGAAAGAGAACACACTACCTCCAGGAACATTGTCACCTGTGAGACCGGCCTTGACAATAGGATCAAAGTAACTCATACTGTGTACAGAACGCTTTCACCTTGGGTCTTCAGCAATCACAGCTTCACTATAAACACCAAAATCATGATCTTCTGGGTCATGGTCCTCTACACCCTTATGTACACTTTTGAGGCCTGGACTTTGTATCATCAGGACATCAAATATCAAGAACAGTTGCAGCAAACAAAGCTCCGAAGAATCCTTCACATCAGTTGGGGAGACCACATCACCACCAAGGTTCTCTCTCTCAAACATCTCTCTCCTGTATCGAGTCTGCCATCCTTCAACATCACCTTCACTGGACAGGTCACATGCCCAAAATGTATCCAACTCAACTCCCATATATCATCCTGTTTGGAGAACTCACCAGCGACAAGAGGCTACATGGAGGCCTAAAACGACACTTCAAGAATCAGTTGAAACATCCTTGACACAGGCCAACATCGTGTCTGAGACCAGAGACACCATGGCTGCAAATCAACCTTCCTGCTATAGGATCATGTGAGAGGATACCAAGACTTTCAAGTCCAACCATCAACATGAAGAGGATCTGCAGTGTGCTATCAAGAGGGCCTGACTCACCCAGTTGTGTCCACCACCCACACACCTCTGTGACTCCTGCTCATGACTCTTCAGGAGTAGGTTGGGCCTTCCATCTCTGTCACTGCCACCAGAGGGGAGAAAGAAAATAAAGAAAGGGGAATGACAATCCCAATGCGAGCGGGTGCTGAAGACCTCCATGTATTGAATAAAGTGTTTGATTCAAAGGGAGGCATGGTGGAGTAATGGATAGTGGCTCAGATTGAGGAATCGGAGAGCCAAGTTCAAATTCCAGTCAAATCCATTACATTCACTTACCTGCTAATACCCTTGGGAAAGGTATGAATCCTTTTCTTCTCTCCCCCACCCCAGCTATTAGTAAATAGCAGGATAGACCAGGTTCTATAGCCTTGGATGGTAACTAGTCTACCGCAGAAAGAAACAGCAACCTACTAGTCAGTCATGTATTAAAACATACATGATCGCCCAGCGGGTATCGCACATAGCACATAACTGACTGTTGGGTTCAAAATTCCAAGAAAATTACTGTTTACTAGAGACTCCTGAAGAAGGCCAGAGAGTATATCAGGCAAAACATTGTGAGTATAGCAACTAAGATGTCTATACTTCTTCAAATGGGAAAATAATAAATAAAAATAATAAACTCATTGAATTTCTAGGATGAAGAGTTATTATTTATACAATTTATAATCGGACTATTGTTCTCATCTTTGTTGTTGTTACAACGTTTCAGCAATTGTGCTCTCCAGTCATCATCAGGTATATATCAGTGGACACAACAGCTAAGATGTTGTGATAATAACAACAAAGATGAGGTCAATCGGCCGAATATAAAATGTGTAAATATATAATAATATATCATCAAACACAAATCCAATGGAATCCAGGAGTATGTCAATTGTAGTGGATGTCAAATCGGTTTACACCTTCCAATCCTTTTGAATATCATTTGCTTTTAACTTTTATCACTCTGTATGTGACTTTATTTGCTGTACAAAAAGTTTATGTGGCAGACATATTGAACCAGAACCAGAGTCAAATGGCAGAAATGGTGAACAGGACTTGCCTTATTCTTGACGAAAGAGAGTTCGTCTTTGTCTGGCATGTAGGCCTTTGATTTGAGAGAAGGAGAGCATGTCATTCCATCAAAAGAGATCCTTCTTCTTTGTTGTCCTACAAGAAATTGGTTCATTAGCAACTGTGGATAATATTAGTGTAGTTGAACGGAATCGAGAAGAGACATCCAGGTGTGTTAGTGCTCCATTCTGAGGTGCCCGTATATCTAATATGTCTATCAACCGGGCGAATGATTGATGATTCCCCAAGTAGACCATCATGGAGATGAGAAAGGTCTTCTGTAGGGGGATATCATACTATACGTACAGTTGTGAGGAGGAATGAATGACAAAGTTCATACAGGGAAGAGAACAGCAGTAAATACCAAAATCGCAGTGTATTGGGTTTGAATCTGAAGGTGGCTCTGATCCCTAAATTTTTCCTTTCTTTTCTTTTGTTTCTCGTTTTCTTTTCTTTTGTTTCTCGTTTTCTTTTCTTTTGTTTCTCGTTTTCTTTTCTTTCGTTTCTCCTTTTCTTTTCTTTTTTGTTTTTCTTTTCTTTTCTTTCTCGTTTTTCCTTCCTTTTCTTTTCATTCTCGTTTTTCCTTCCTTTTCTTTTCATTCTCGTTTTTCCTTCCTTTTCTTTTCATTCTCGTTTTTCCTTTCTTTTCTTTCTCGTTTCCTTTTTGTAATAGAAGTGACAGTGACTTACCAGGAGCAAAATGAATTCGCTGCCTCGCATGTCGAACCATTCTCTGAGAGTCGGTCGCATGTGCGTACGCCTACTGCCATTTTTATGCAGCAGGCTTATTTGCATAAGAGAACAACGCTACCTGTTAAAAACCAAGTGAGTGGACGTGGGGGACCACTGCTCTTCTAGACTTCGGTGAGACTAAACGTATTGCTGAAAGAAAGTGGCATCAATTTCTGAACACCTGACACTTTTGTTTCTCATTTTCTTTTTTTTGTTTCTTGTTTTCTTTTCTTTTTTATTTTCCCTTTCTTTTGTTTCTCTTTTTACCTTTCTTTTCTTTTGTTTCTTGTTTTTCTTTTTTCCCTTCACTTTTCTCTTGTTTTTCTTTCTTCGCGTGTTATCTTTCTTTTTTCCCATGTTTTCCTTTCTTTCTTTTTTCCCATGTTTTCCTTCCTTTCTTTTTTCCCGTATTTTCTTTTTTCTTGTGTTTTCTCTTCTTTCTTTTTTCTCATGTTTTCTTCTTTTTTTTTTTTTATTATTTTGTTAAGTTTGACTTACCGCATGGGAGTGGGGTAATATTGATCATTCCACTTATCTGATTGTAATATTACTTTTCTTTATTTTCTGAGACACGGCCATGAAAGTTGGAAGACAAATAAATATGAAAAAAACAAATGAGATTTACAAATATATTTTCAAAAGATTAAGGGAAAAAATTTCTTTAAGAAAAGGAAAATAATCTTAATTTTTCCAAAGTAAAGACTGATACAAATGCCTTGCGATAAAGGGTCCAATACTATTTTCATTTTTTCACCACACCTTGAATGGAAATTGTTTTTGTTTTTTGTTGATACTCCACCTTCAAAAAAGAAAAAAAAAGCATCTATTTGGTAATTAAAAAAGGTGTGCTGAAAAGTTCTTGGCTTGACCAAGAATGGATTAAAAAAAAACTAAATTCTGATGTTTGCTCTTTTGATTAGATTTTAAGAAGTGGATTGAGCCGGGAACTTTTCAAAAGTACATTTATATCATTTGGTATTTTCACACTAAATGCCTCAGAAGAATATTGAAAGTTTTCTAGCCAAAAACAATTTCTAATGAAGAGCATAGATGCAGAAACATTTGAGAGACCTTCACAGTTTATTATCCAGAGATGTTGATAAAGACAGCTTGGATACATTTGCAGAATTACCTTAAGCTCATCTGTTGAAAGCATCCCTCTATTGGACACTAGTGGGCAAAGGGATCTGCAGCAGAGCCAAGAAGCAGATTAGTGGAGTGAGAGCTCAGGGTCAAGATCTAATACTGTAAATGGCTCCCAAAACAGTAGCTGACAGACAGAGGCAGTTTTCCCTCATTTTTGCCTCAAGAGTCACATGTGGATGTGCAGGCAGTGTAATGGATAACAGCTTGAAATGAGAAATTGGAGGGCAATGTTCAATTTCCAGAAAAGTATGAATCCATCTCCTCCCCTCAGCTATGGGCTAAATAGTAGAAACTGTATCTGAAAAATCATTGTTCTCAAAAAAAATGTTAATGCAATATTCACTCACGAAGAATTATTCTTACAGTCTGAAATATATTTGGGCTTTAAATAAGCCACAAGGGGATGGTAAACCATAAAAATTAAATCACGGTTGTAAGAAATCAAAAGATGATTACTTAAAAAATGTTACATGATATTATTGATATTTCAATGTTTATTTACATTGTAAGTTGAACAATATGAAAAGAAGTGACTTCTGCTGCTAAAAACTTTCATGTTGATTTTCTTTTCATAAATGTTATTCATAGCTGACTTTGAGACAGAATTGGCTTGCTTCTTGTTTTCCAAGCACACCCATCTGCAACAATTAGCTAACTAGTCCCTGTGTTAGACACTCACTCAGGTGTTACCCCCTGGTTTTATACTGCAACTATGCTGAATGGACCGTAGTTATACTTTCTCGAAAAAAGATAGCATAATCTGGTGTGATCAAGAATTTGAACAATGTCATTCACAATGACGTGAAAGTGGGAAGAAACCAGGTTGCAGATTTATATTTTGATAAGATTCAATAAAAGTACTTTTGAGAATTAACCTTTTAAGTAAGTTATGTTTTTTTTAATAAGTGTGGCTTTCATTAGTTGTGGTTGAATTTATTTCTTTGTATAACTAATTCATTTGATAAATTGTTGTGCATAAGGTCTCTTTTATGTTCATAGATATGTTTTTTTAAATTTCTGCATGTTTCCCCAATGTATTGTCAGGAACAGTTCTGACAATTTATTTTGTATATACCCACTTCAAAATTATTGTTGTTGTATTTTTGGTTCTAATCATATCCATAATAGTTTTTGTAGAATATTGGTTAGGTTGCAAGTGGTCTGACACACAAGTAGACTGGTGTAGTCACTTCTAGTTGAATTTTTCACTGAGTGATTTAAAAGTTGTGAGTGGTTGGGACTCCTCATCTAATAAAATAGAGTGGTAGCCATTGACAGCATCCAGCACTGTTTTCTTGGTATTGAGTGGCACCTGCATAACCAGCTGGAAAGGTGAGGCAGTCTGGTACATTTCTCACTTGCATTGCAAATTTAGATGTTGATAATCGATGGTTTGCCTTGGTTGACCATCCTTTTTTGTTGTAATGACCATGGTGCTGCACCAATCTGCAGGAGTGCCAATGGGTATTTGTTTTAATATACCTGTTTTTATGTTTTGCATAAAGGCTTGCCTCACTGGTTCTTTAAAGTGGTATGACACTGGCATAGGTCTGTGCTTAGCTTTGGGGATTGCCCCCTTCTTTAGGTGGATAAGTGCTGGTTTACCAGACATGGCTGGGAATTGCCCATCAGTCTTGAATGCTGAATTAGCAAATTGTCCTATTAACCAACCGTACTGCACATGCCCTACCTCCGCTTCGTGAGGGCAACACAGTCTCATCGGCACAGTTGTATAATTGGATGTTGGTCTTTGTAGGGGGCATGTTTATCATTCGTACAAATACCTCCCAGTCAATTCTGAACTTTTGGAATTGCTGAGATGTCATCTCTGTATGGAGCTGGAGGAGTTTAACTGCAGGGGCTTTTGTGGAGCTGTCTGATGTCAAAGGCTGCTCCTTTGCTAGTTTTAGAATGGCTAGGGCATGTCCCATGGTTGTAGCACATAGCTCTTTAAGGATTTCCCGATCTATCATAGAGAGGATATCCTTGGTGATGCTTTATTTCACAAAAGTTTCAATATGTCCTGGCAGAGTCAGCTGGAATGCCAATTTTGATAAGGAGCTCTTGCCAATCATTGGATTCTGTTCGTAGCACCATGTAGAATATTAGTTGGCTTGCAAGTGGTCTAATGTACAAGTAGACTGGTGTAATCACTGCCAGTTGAATTTTTCACTGAGTGATTTGATGGAGAGATATATTGATGAATTGAGTCCACTCATGCAAATATGTTGGGCAGGTTCATTCTAGTAAAGTAGACTAACCCACCTGCTGTATTAGGTACTCTCCTATAAATAAGGTAGAAATGAGGTAGCCTGCCTTTACAAGGAGACAAGTAGGCAGCCATGTTAGAAGGTAAGTCATTTGACTTCTACAGTTTTGGATGTGGTTGTAATTATTTACAGATTGGATAGATTGTTTTGGATAGTGGATGGTTATTGTCTGTAGTATTATGTAACTGCTTTTATCTAGCTTATTATTGTCCGTAACATTATCGTTTTTTGTGGTCATATATTTTGTGTACCTTTCTTTTGGCATTATGGAGGAAATGATAAGGACAGTGGATATTTTTTAAAGTATTTTCTATGTGTATTCCTTCTTTGCATAAATATTGGTGGGGTGGGGCTGCAGATTCTTAACACTCTTAAGTAGAATCCTATAATTATTCCTAATTTGATTTTATTACAGTTGTAGGATGAAAAATGATATCTAGGAAGTGTAGTGTGCCGGATAGTTTATGTGGGGTGCTGCCTATTCTTGATATAATGGGTCTCATCGGGGGTGTCCAATTTATGTATTTTTAGTAACCTGTAAAGTGTGGGTGATTTCATGTCATGATTTTGTGTACATTTACATATATATATACATTTACATATATATACACTGCAGTTCAGAAGTTTGAAACCAGCTCCACAATTAGCATGGGATGAACTTGACAGAAGAATGAATAAAAAAAATGAAAAAGAGTCATTAAAAAAAGTATAGAATCAATTATCAAACATATACTTTGAGAAACTTTTGCAATGAATGCCAAATATTTGTGCAGCAGTAATCAAGAATAAAGGAGGAAATTATGACAAGAGCAAAATTTAATCATAAAATGCTTTTTTTCTTTTTGTCATAATAAAATTTCTAATAAAAAATCTCACTTTTTTTTAACTGTGTATAATATTTTTCTCTTATTTAAAGTACAAAACAACTATTTTGGGGGCCAATTTTAAAAATTACCAGGAATGGCCTCAAAATTTTGAACTGTAGTGTATATATATATATAAAAAATCCCCAACACACTTTTCTTTATTAGGCATTGAACTGTATCACCTCACATCCATGAACTCATCTGACTTTTCTGCTAACATGATGCATATTCATGAGCCCTCCTATATCAAAAATTTTTCAAAACCAATAATATTTTTGATCCTGTATATAAATACTTGTCACAAACTAAAATCCTTACCTTTTTCTTGATAAAGTCCCTCAGAGGATGAAACACATCTGCTATATATATATATATATATATATATATATATATATATATACTTTCCAACAATTCTTCCAGTGAAACCATATTCAATGAAGCTAAGTAAAACTATAAAGCAGCCCTAAAAGATAGTGGATTCCAAGTAGCATTCACACACACACAGCACAACAAAGACCAACAGGAAGAGAAACATCCTATGGTTCAACCCACTGTACACCAAAAAATTAAAAAAAATTGTAGGAAAAATATTCCTAAAACTCATATACAAACACCACTATCAAGCACTCTCCACAAGATATTCAACAAAAACACAGTAAAAATCAGCTACAGTTGCACCAAGAATATGATACAAATAATCAAAAAGCACAACAGGAAAGTAATCAACAAACCACCTCAACAAAATAAACACACATGTAACTGCAGAATAAAGAACAAATTTCCCTTAAACAACAATTGCTTGCAAAACAATGTACTATACGAAGCCACTGTAAAATGAGCAGATAACAAAAAAAAAATATACATACATGTAAATGAAGAAGTCTGGAAACAAAGAAACTAGGCACACAAAACATCCTTTACAAATAGTAAATACACTAACAGCACAGTGCTTTCTAAACATATGTGGAAGATTAAAAACAAATCCCATCAAAAATATCATCCGCCTACAACAATTAATCAAAAAACTGTAAACTATGCCTAGAGGAAAAAATAGCTATAATTACCTTTCCAGACCAAAACAAACTACTGAATAAACAATCAGAACTCATCTCAAAATGCAGACACAAAAAAATGTTTGCTACATTACTTGAAAATCAAAAACTGAAAACAAACAAGAATAAATGAAAATAAATAAAATAAACAAAAACAAGTAAAATAAATTAATCCAAACAAATAAGTAAATAAAGTAAATAGTAAACAAATTAACAAACCACAACTACCAAAATAACCAGTAGATTACCCACAATGCATCACTGATCATCATATATGAAATGTCAAATGAAAATGCATATGGTCTGAGGATTGCATTTAGCATGAAACAGATTGTCACCTCTGGGAGTTGACTTCAATATGAACTTTTATATTTACATATGCTCTATCATTGATGTTGAGCACTTTATACCCATAAATATAGCATATCTTAAAACTATATTTTTTCATATATATATATATATATATATATATATATATATATATATATGGGGAGAAGAGAATATTATATATAAACACTCTATTTATCAGACTAATGGCGGTTAAAAAATTCAGTACAAAATGTATCATAGGATTTTTCCATTTTGTCATCCAATTACCCACCATATGTACACACACACACACACACACACACACACACACACACACACACGGGTGTACATGCGCATACACATGCAAACAAAGAAGAAAAATCAACCTAACACCAATAAACAAAGCATATCAAATATTTTTTTTTTTTAAACTTAATATAAAAAATAATGTGACAAAATTGACAGGCATTTACTGATACCTCCTGATGAGTGGACAAACAATTACACAAACATTTGTCTATAAAACTCTGGAGTAGAGGTGCTGAATATAACATCTAAGTTAATATTTGTATTAATCCTTTACATATAATCTGGCTATTTGTATTTTTGGGTATTGGCTAGCCAGTCCCTGTTGTGCAGATCTCTGCTCAGGCACATTTGTATTTGTTCAACATCCACAGAGTCTACGAATGGTTTATACTGCGAGCAGACATTGCAGTTTCAGGGAGAGAGAGAAAGAGAACATCATCTAGGATGATCAACAGTTTTTTTGGGTTTTTTTTAACAAGGCCAGTACATTTAAAACCTCAGTTACAAGGACTTGTGACTTCATACTAGCACAACTACTGACAGCTTCCAAGTACTTCCATCCACCCACTTTCACTCACGAGGCTTCAATCAACCTCAAATGTATTTTTCAGGAACTTTCCAAAGGTACCATTGTTTCTCTGGACCAACAGTATCACCTTCCTGATAAATCGACTGCCAGCTGCCTATATATATATATATATATACGATGCAAATGTCAGAGTGTCACTCTCTCACACTTTTTCAACTTTATTTCTATAGGCTGTAGCCCACTATATCGTACCATTTT
>OZ010605.1:17710218-17755218 GCA_963932145.1 Acanthosepion lycidas
TACTATAAAAACATGACTTAAAGTTGTAATGTTCGTTCAGGACGTAGGTAATCGTGGTCCTCCACATTTTCCTTTCTTTTTGTAGCTCTTAATAAGTTTTTTTCTTTTTGTTATTTATCCTCAACCCTCTTCTGCCATCCAAGTTCTGTGCATCAAGTATGTTACACACTGCTTTCCTCTATCCCTGAATCTGTCCTGTGAGTATCACATTTTCCAAACCCTCTTTCCTCATTACGTGCCTTAGAAATTTCAACTGCCTCTTCCTGAAGTTAAGTATAAGTTTCCTTTTTCCTTTCATTCTTTCCAAAACCTTGTCGTTGCTCAGATGTTCCACCCATAGTATTCTCAGCATCTTTCTGTAGAACCACATTTCTGTTGCTTCAAATCTCTTCCTCATCTTTGAGGAGATTGTAAAGCATATAGGAGGAGAGGTGGTTACTTGAATTTCAAAGCTGTAACATATAAATACCTATTTTCAAAAATGACCAGTGATAGTTGAAAGTGTGTGAATAATATTGAATATTGCTGCCACATCTGGTTTGGTGCTTCTGCTATGTATTTAGAGTCTTGATAAAATACAAAAAAAAATATTGGCAATTTTATTAAACTTGGCATCTAGATTTCATTCATTTTCTCACCACCATAATGTAATTTCCCTGTACATTTTCTATAAATACTTTGATGGTAATTGTTCTGATGAACTTTCTTCTATGGTAGAGGTTTAAAGGGAGATAACTGCAAAATCGAAATCAGAACAATGCCATTGATAACTCTCTCCTCCAATTTGCAGACCCTAGTTACTATATTCTTAATACTTGATATAATGCAAAAGTATCACAATAATAAAATCAGTCAGTAATAATTTATAACTATTTATACTCGGACTCATGCATACAATTCCAAGTAATTCATAAAAATATTTTAAATTTTGAAATCATATTTATTTTTGGCTTGTGATTTTTTTAAAACTGTTTCTAAATCTTTGTCTTTCAATCATTCTACTTCACCTGCTATCCTCTTCTGTCACACCATTTGGGAACCACTGTCTTAGGGGCATCTCATACTTGCAAAAGCCCCTAGTAGGTATTTAGGGGTATTTAGTACTTTTTCCGGTACTGAAAACTAAAAATGATTAAATTTATCCCCTTGGCCTCAATCTATGACACTGCTATTGAGCTTCACTGCATATCTTTTTTCGGAAATAGTCTTTTTTTTTTTTATATTGCAATGTCCCTTCAGAGCATAGTTGATCTTGACTCTCCACAGATTGCTTTTTTTTTATTATCTGTGAATTGCCAAACATTTTTGCAAAATATAATCAAGTAGTTTCCCAGTGGCTTCCCCATGGTTTGGAATTCAGAATTTTCCTTCTCTTAGACAAGGTGATACAAAGTCTACAAAACTCAGTTACCTCTACTATTTAACCCCTATCTGGATGAGAAGAGATATGTCTTTCCCAAGAGCATTTGCATGAAAGTGAACACAATATACTATGCTAGGATTTGAACTCAGCTTGCTGGTTCCACTTTCTGTACTCTTGTTACACTACTCTCACATGTTTCATTGAATAGATTAAAAAATATAATGTCTCACTCAGGACTTGCTTATACTCATCAGCAGTAATCTTTTTTTTCTGTGTCTTCCAGGTAAGCAACTTGTGTTCTTAGTTATATGGTTGTTGAAGCATCTTTTCCATTCACCTTTGGTGGCTCCTTTGGTCTCACCAATAGCATTCCTTGCCAAACACATTCTGTTTCATGGACATTCCTCTTTTACTCTGCAGTTACATCTGCAGGCTTCTCTGCTATCACACCCCACCCTTATTTTTCTATAATGGTTTATTATAATTTTCTTTAGTTGGTGCATCTACAGGTTTCCTTCAAATTGTTTATGTTGAGTAACTTTTTCAATTCTGGTGAATTGATGAAATGTTTAACAATTTAGAAACATTTCTGCCATGTTATTTTTAACATTAACATTTAGGATTGTAAACCATGTGATTTTCCTTTTTCTATTCTTGTTAATATTATTTTTTCATTTTCTTATAATTCTCACTGCTACATGCCCCTCCCCCTCAGATTTTAAGCAAGTGTTGTGTTTGCTCACATTTAGTGCCTTTTGACATGCTATAGCTTCATCATTGAAGATATCCGCATTGGAGGAGTTTGCATACAATCATCCCTGTATTGATTTGTAAAGTTGTCTCACTAAGCTTGGTGGATAGTTGGATTCAGTACTAATATACCTCAGGGCATTTAGTTTCTTAATAAAATGTCTGAACAACCCTGTTCTTAGATTAAATGTGACATCCAAAACATTAACATCCATCATATTACTTTTATGGCTATTTTTAAATTGTGGCTTTTAAAGAATTTGCATATTTCCTTCCTCAATATCCATATCCCTGGTGGCTTGTATTTCTTAGTGCCATAATTCTATCATCTCAGTACAGGTTATAAATGTTTAAAAGTTTGCTGTGCTGACATAACAAGTAAGCACCCACCAATTCACAGGTCTCTGCAGAGTCATATACCTCCATTGCAATGTCAAATTTTGGATCCAATTTTTTGTCCATACCTCCCCTTCATGAAATAACACTAATTTTTAGGAGTGTATTAAAATTTCTGTTTTTTCTTGTGTTATATTGCAAAATCAGCCAGCCAATTCCAATATATCTTTCACTAATTTTTCTGTAACGGGTCAAATAATATTGAATTGTCTTAAAACAATTTTTCAGTAAACTCTATTTCTCAAGTACACCAACTATTATTGCTCTTTTTAGTATTGATGAGGGTTCCTTTCTAATCTTTTGTCTGAAGTTGTGTGGAACATCAACATTTTGATTATGGCTGACTTTGTTCATATGGATGCCAAATATGAATATGCATCTATTTTTAGAAATAGTGAAATTTGGGATCTTCTTGTTATTATTTGTTTATGTATTTTCTTATATTCTCGTTGTGAAAGCTTTCTGATTGGGTGACCGAAATATGGCTTTGTAGCCTGGCAATTCTGGTTATGCATCTATTTTTAGAGATGTTGAAATTTTGGTCTCCTTGTTATTTATTTTTATTATTTCTCAATCACTATAAATTCATTTGAAGAAGTCATACAGGATCTATCAAGAAAGTATCACACCATTTAATTCTTAGTTGCAATTTACTGCAGCTTTTAATCAGACCTTCATTATAAGGCCACGAATAGACAACTCAGAAACATTCTTAGTCAGGATTTCAAAGAATATGTGCAAATATTTAACAGAAAAATGCTCAGCTCTGTTTGAATGTGTGTTACTTAAAAAGTTTAATTTTTCTAATAATTTCATAACTATACAAGCATAAAAGTTGAAACTTTACCAATTTGATATTTTAAATACTGGATAATTTTTAACTTTCTCTATAAATTATAAGTTAATTAAATTTTATTTTAAGTTGGTATCCACCTGGCAGGGATATTGTATCTTATTTATAATTTTCAATAAAAAGTGGTTTTTATTTTGTCTGAAACTGATTAATTAATAGAATATGTTCTAATAGAGTATAATTTGAATCTAATTTCTTTTATCAAATCTTAATTCATACAGATTTTTAAAGGGTTTCTTTGCAAACACTGGATGTTAATCTCTGATTACTGACAATCCCTTTCTTTCTGATTTTTCAATGCACAGGATACAGATTGAAATGGACGAAATCAAAGTAAATTAAGAAGTGCACATTTCAGTATCTAATTTTTTCCCTACTACCAGAAACAGAAAGGTGAAGGAGTAATGGTAAAGTCAGTGGGTAATAATAGGAAAAACCAGAACACATTTAAACAATGATAAAATGCCATCACAATCTTGGTTTCATTTTTGTAATAATATGGGTCTTGCTCTTTCTTGTCAGTCTTGGGCTATATCACCTTGAAACACCAATGTGATCAAAGTTAAGCAATGTTGAGACTGGTCTGTACCTAGATGGATGATCCCTTAGGAATACCAGGTGCTGCAAGCTTGGGTGTGTGGGTGGTGTAGTTGATAACACCTTGGAATGAGAAATTGAAGAGCTGAGTTCAAATTCTGGTCAGGTTTGTTATATTTACTTACACACAAATACCCTTGAGAAAGATATTAACCCACCACTTCTTCCCCCAGCTATGGGTTAAATAGTAGGACTTGTATCAGAAAATCGTTATTATCTCAAAAAAAATATTTTAGGACTTCAGCAGACTAAGTTTATGTTTATGTGAGTCAATGTTGTATGAAAACCTTTCCCACTTTGTCATACACCTTTCCCCCAAAATTGTTCTTGATATGTTAAAATTTATATATTGGTTTATATATATATATATATATATATATATATATATATATATATATATATATATTACAATTCCAAAACTTGTTTTAGCATTAAATAACTTGAAAAAGGTTGATAAGCCATAAAAAATCAAATTAGTCAATCTGCCACCTTGTCTGCCAAAACACCTGTTAGATGGCACTGTTCATATAATAAATATATATATATATATATATATATATATATATATATATATATATATATATATATATATAAGCTAGTAGTAGTGAAAACAATAGAACTTCTCTCTGCTAGAGGAGATTTTTTTTTTATTCTGACTGGCCATTCTCTTAATTTCAGCCAGCCATATGGCACATCACACAGACACATTTTCTAACAGCAAAACCTATAAATGTTTTGTCTGCCTTTTTCAGCTATGTACACACAAGTAGATTTTTGCTCTTCTTGAGTTGCATTATTCTTTACATGAAAATCTATACATAAAATTCCTCAATGTTGGAAATTCTGTTGCTTCCAGTTGGTATAGAAATGACTGCAAAATCAACGCCCTCCCCAAATTTTTTTGTTTTGTTTGTTCAATGACATAACAACTCTTTATGGGTCATTTAATACTGAAATTTAATTTTCTTGTGAGCTTTGAAGTAATAAAAAATGATATATATGTTATTCTGCTTTCACAACTGACTACATAGTAGATGATACTCAGCATTTGTGCATATGCATGTTCTGTGGACATGATTACTCAAGGTGGTAATATCTGTTTTATGTCATAACTTTGTTGAAGTTATTATATTTTGGAATACAGATTGAATTCTTTAAGAAATTGTAGAACATTATATGGATTAATGTCATAAAAATTTCTTTCATGTTAGTTGTTTGGTTGAGTAACATATCAACCCCTATGGGTTATCTAATGATGAAATCGAAATATTTTGAATGCAATTACATACCTTCAACTACAGATAAAATGTATTGCTGATCATTTTACTTTAAACAGGAATTGTTTGTAATTATACAATAAAAATGTATTTTCCTACTTTCTCAGTGTTTTGTCTGTGTTGACTATTTGACTCTATCTGGGACCCTAACAGGTGCTACCACTCCAATCTCTTCATCAGAGGCCTTGCTGCCAGATGTAGTTTATTGTCATACAATCTTGTAGCATCCTTTCTACATTTAAAGTAAATGAAGATATTGTTTTTTAAATAAATAAATCCTACCTCTGATGTTGCAGGTTACATTATATTTTCTTTTCTTTTTATTTTTTAGCTTTGCCTCCTCAACATGGCAGAGTTGCCATTGTTACTGGTGGATCGTCAGGTATTGGTTTCCATGTAACCAAAACTCTCTGTGAGCTTGGTATGCATGTCATCATTGGTAAGTTATTAAACTTTATTCTTTAACAAGTTGAAGAAGAAAGACTATTTTGTTATAGTTATTACCATAATGAATTGTAGCTAATCAGTGATACTAGCAAAAGTTTCTTATAATATCGGTTTTAAGATGGTCCTTTGTGTTCATAAAGTACTAGTTTGGTACCAATCACTTCACTGACAGCGAGATCAAATTTCAAATCTAAATTGTTTACATATTTAAAATATATTTATTAGAAAATATATTCAGTTTAAATGCAAGAGTCATCATGAAAATGACTTCAAATGACTGAACATTTTGTCTTGTACTCTTTTATTGTTATCCAGACTGGACTGAGAAATTTGCATTCGTGACACAAATGTCCATTTCAGTTTCATTGTGAAAAACCTGATTTTTCCATATAGCTTGTGTATAATGTAACCACAGCTTCCAGGGAATACTAGCAGGCCTATCGTAATCAAATATTGTACTAATGGGAATCGTCTTGGACATATTTTATAGAAAATAAATGATCTTCATTTTGGGGGGGGGCAAAGCTACACCCAAAATAATGAGAAAAATCACTTACCGTAAAATATCTGTTATAAAGATTTAGATACAATACTTTTGTTTTCTTTCATGCCCTACTATGGTAGCTCTTTTACCTTAAGCCTGCCTTCTACATAGGCTAAGTTTCTTCCCTTTTGTCATTACATGAAGAACAAAACTCTCAACCACTATGCATGCTGCATAAAATCAACAAATGCCTTATATGTATTAGGTTGCATCATAAGTAGTTTCTATTTGAAGGGAAATAATTTTAATGATGAATGTATCATCCTTACTAATAATCATAGGTGCCAGTTAAGGATAAAATTATTTTTTTGAAGTTTTATTTTGAAGAAAGACTCATTCATCAGACTTTAATGATGAAACTAAAGTTATTAGTGGAAAACAATCTACTAATACACTCAGGAATTAACAAAGATGTTAAAAATATCATAATCTACCATTTGAAACTTAGAAAAGATAGGGAAAGTCATCAGGCTGCGTATTTGGTCTTCTCTTAGCAAAAAGACAAAAGTAGATCATTGATAAACAAAAACTGAAATTATCTATTAAACAGCCTAATATGCTTGTATGTGTATGGGGAGATTTATAATTTTATTCAATGAGTGACCTAAAATATTTTTTACAAAAAAAGTGCATTTCAGAGTTCAATTTAGAGAAACTTACAAAGAGGGAATTTGGGTTTGTCATGAGTTTGGTTGTACATTGGGTTCTCCCTTGTGCTTCCTTGGTTGGCCAATGGGTTCTGCCTTGTGCTCCCTTGGTCGGCCAATGGGTTCTGCCTTGTGCTCCCTTGGTCGGCCAATGGGTTCTGCCTTGTGCTCCCTTGGTCAGCCAATGGGTTCTGCCTTGTGCTCCCTTGGTCGGCCAATGGGTTCTGCCTTGTGCTCCCTTGGTCGGCCAATGGGTTCTGCCTTGTGCTCCCTTGGTCGGCCAATGGGTTCTCCCTTGTGCTTCCTTGGTCGGCCAATGGGTTCTGCCTTGTGATCCCTTGGTCGGACAATGGGTTCTGCCTTGTGTTTGGTTCTGTCTTTTACATCCTACAATAATCCCATCATGCTCTGCAATAAAGTGAGAAATTCATTACCTCACCTGGCTAATTAACATACAATAATTAATCCTTATTTAATCATATGCATTGTTATGCAAACTCACATCACCAATTAAACATGTGGATTATTGTTTTTTTTTTTTGTTTTTTTTTTTTGCTGGTGTTTCACAAAAGAAAACGCCAATGCCTCCTTCATCTTTTAACTGGAGTTTATTTGCAGCAAAATCTTGAACACCTGTAACAAACGCTGCATTCAGCATTACTGTTGTCTTTCACTGCTTATACTATATATCTATTAATACACCCTATTTTTCTAGCTTTATAAATTAAGACTATAATCAAATTAGCTTATTTCTGGAAGACCAAATTTGATGTGAGATGACTGAGAGCAGATTTTTTGAAGAAGTTGATAGGTTGAAAGAAAATAAAAAAAAAATCAGACACTTTTTGAAATAGTATTATTTAAAATTAAAAATAAATTCTTATGTTGGTCACCAAACCTAACTCCCTACCCAACCCAGATTCTGCACCCAGGGTATATGCTTTTCCTGAAGCCCCTGCCCAACCCAGATATGTCACTAAGGGCATACACTCTACCTGAAGTCCCTGCCCAACTCAGACTCAGCACCAAGGGCATACACTCTACTTGAAGTCCCGACCTAACCCAGACTTGACACTCAGGGTATATGAAGTCCCTGCCCAACCCAGTTAAGCCACTGCTTATTTTGTTTAGTGAACAACCCATCCCCCCCCAAACACATTTTTGTGGGGAAAAATAGGAAATTACCATTTACTGGAAATAAACAGCTATAAAGTTTCTGACAGTGATTTTTCCTGAATGCCAACATTTTAGTTTCAAAACTAAACTTGAATTTAAAATTTAAAAAAATTATTATTTTATAGAAATTTTTCCCCTGAGCTACAATTGACAGGAAATTGTGGAGCCGTGATTTCCCATGTCCTGAAGCGGCATGGCATATAGAAGTCTTTAAATACTCACAAATGTATTCACATGGCATATATCACTGCATCCTGAGTTAGTAACTGGCTGTGTATTCTTTTCATCTAATTTTTGTTGCATTTTCTCATAATCAAGTTCAGATCATTTTTACTCAGTATTTCCTTTAAGGACAATGAAAATTATTCTGAAACTACCAGAATTTTAAAGAGCCTAAATTCACAAACACTTAGTGAAGGTTGGAAGGCACAGTGGCTAAAATGTTCTGATAACAACAACAAAGATGAGGACAATAGTCTACACGTAAATAATGATCCCAAATTTATATAATTATTTTCACTTCGAGTATTCTCTTTGTTATTGTTATCATGTTTCAGCCATTGTACCTTTCGGACTTCATCTGAGTAACATTCAGGGAATTTTAAACTAAACTCATTATTCAGTCTATGGGAGGAAAGTGTTCGGCTGATGACGTTTATTTCGTCTACTCCCAAGAATTCAGTTCGAAATTGTCTAAAGGTTACCCAGGTCAACAAGCATCTGATGAAGGCTGGAGAGCACAATGGCGGAAATTTTGTGCTCAATAACAAGAGAAATGAAATCATTAGTTCGAGTGTAAATACTGTAAATAATGATAATTCCTTAACCCAGAAATTCAGATGGAAAATAACGGAGTAGTAATAAAAAGTGAACAAATATAAAATATCCATAGACACAGACAAAGTAGCAAAGATGAGGACTATAGTATGAGTGTAAATAATGATAGCTCCTCATCCCAGATATTCAGAAAGAATAAAATGGAGCAGTAATAAAAAAAGGACAAGACGAGATATTCATAGACACGGACAGAGCAACAAAGATAAGGACAATAGTCTGAGTGTAAATAATGATAGCTCCACATTCCAAAAATTCAGAAAAAAAATAACGGAACAGTAATAAAAAATGACAAGTCGAGATATCCATAGACACGGTCAGAGCAACAAAGATTAGGACAATAATCTGAGTGTAAATAATCATATCTCCTCATCCCAGAAATTCAGAAGAAGATAACAGAACAGTAATAAAAAAGGACAAGATGAGATATCCATAGACACAGACAGAGTAGCAAAGATGAGGACAATCGTCTGAGTGTAAATAATGATAGCTCCTCATCCCAGAAATTCAGAGAGAAGATAATGGATCAGTAATAAAAAAGACAAGATGAGATACCCGTAGACACGGACAGAGCAACGAAGATGATGACAATAGTCTGAGTGTAAATAATGATAGGTCCTCATCCCAGAAATTCAGAGAGAAGATAATGGAACAGTAATAAAAAAGGACAAGACGACATATCCATAGACACGGGCAGAACAACAAAGATGAGGATAATAGTACAAGTGTAGATACTGTAAATAATGGTAATTCCTTATCCCAGAAATTCAGACAATATTTACTAGTACCTTTAAGCAGAAAAAACTAATTTGTCCAGTAGATAAGTATCATTCTAAGCAGAAGTAATTTCCGCACAAACGGACAGACAACCAACTTTATAAATATAGAGGACGACCTTAAATAAAACGACGATGTCAAAAGCTTCAGATCAAAATGGAAACCATACAATGGAGAGTGCATGTAACTTAAAGAGAAAATAATGGCAATATGTTGTCATTTTGCAAAACTTTGGTTTTCTGTGTTGTGCCAGAAGTTTTTTCTCGTCTGAGTTCATCCCTCACATCTACAAATCTACCATTCGTTCTTGCATTGAATACTGTTGCCATATATAGACTGGTATGCCGGCTGTTCATCTCGAGGTTATTGATAAAATCCAAGGACGGATATGCAATGTGATCAGTCTTGACTTGTGGTCTCCTCCAGTCACTTTCACACCAACGTAATGTGGCTTCTCTGTGTCTTTTCTATAAATATTTTCATGACATTTGTTCTGACAAGCTAATTTCACTGGTGCCCTGATTGCATGAATTTAAGCGTGCTACTAGACTGGCATCTCGATCCCACCTGTTTGCTCTTGAAACAATTAAATGTAACCGTCTCTTCTATTCCAACAGCTTCTTCTCTCACACTTCCCGACAGTGGAACTCCCTTCCACGTATTTACTTCCCTTATAATTATAATCTTCAAACATTTAAATGTAATGTCAATCGACATCTTCAGATGCCTTGATCCTCATTTTTCTTTTTATCCTTTCCTCAGTTCCCCTCATACACTCAGTCTTTTCTCTTACTTTCAGTCTCTGTAGCCATTTGCGTATTAGTGGTACTCTCACCTTGCTTGGGGTGAAATGCTTAAAAAGAAAAGGGAGGAAGGAAACGCCCATCAGTACTGGAAAGAACAATAACATTTACTGGATTTAAGAAACCTATTTTCCCAAAAATTTGTTTTAAGAGAAAGATTTTATAAATTTCAAGCAAAAGAAATATTGCTTGTTCGATTAAGGAATGCCAAATGTTTCCTTAGAGGGAAAAGGCTAATATTATCATGCGTAATAAAAAAGGACAAGATGAGATATCAACAGACATGGACAGAGCAACAAAAATGGAGACATTAGACCAAGTATAAATAATGAAAACTATAATAGCTTCTCAACCAAGAAATTGCAACAAGAACCTAAATTTATTTAAGAGTTCATGGGTACATTTGATTATTTTGTCTGCTTAATTAATATTTTCTTTTTTTTTTTTAAATTCACTTCTCACAATTTTAATTTTAATTCTCACAATTAAATTTTTCATTTTTTCTAAGTTGATTACACTGGTTGCACTTCACTCCTTGACAACAATGCAGGTAGGTAAGCACTTCCTATTTTATCTTCAATAAACATTAACAATTTTTAACCCTTTTAGTGGCACAAAAATAATATATAGTAGTTTTGGTTCTTTAGTAGTTTACTAAATAAACAATCAAAATTCACCTCAAAATGCAGACATGAAAAAAATGTTTTACTATGTTACTTAAAAATTGAAAACTGAAAACAAACAAGAATAAAAGAAGATAAAAAAATAAAATAAAAACAAAAATAAATTAATAAAAAATAAATAGTAAGCAAATTAACAAACCACATACACACAAATAAATGCAAGAAAACAGTAATAACTACTCATAAAATAAAATAATAAATAAAAAAAGTAAACTAATAACACTCTAAATAGCTAAAAACTGCATTTGGATCCACAATTATACCCACTCAATAGCCACAAGAATAATTTCAAACACAACCGTTACTGCCCACCAAAACAACTGTTAGAATAATTAGACTACCCACAATGCATCACTGACTTCTTTATATAAATATTAGGTTGGTGCAAAAATAATGTCGTTTTCTCACATGTTACTATGTGAGAAACCGACATTATTTTTGCACCAACCTAATAGTTGAGCAAAAACACAACACACATGGCTTGATGATTGCATTTAGTAAGAAACAGACTGTCTCCTCTGGATGTTGACTTCAATATCCACTTCCATATTTATATATGCTCTATACCCAATATTGAGCACTTTAACCCATAAATATAACATACCTTAAAATTATATTTTTATCATATATATTATAGTTATATTATAACTATAAGAGCAGTCCATGAGTAACTACTGACACTGAGGTTCGAGTGTAACACTCTGGACATATATTTTAATCAGGTGTATGAATAGCAGTGTCAGGCTACTGACTGGAGTGATTATTGAGTGACTATTAAGTGGCACTATCCACTCGATTGAGTGTGAATTATTGTGCATCGATGATTTTGATTTAGGATTTACAAGATTTTAAGCCAAGTTGTGCTACTAACAAGGTATTCACGGAAATGGTTAATTATCTTTGGTTAACTTTTACTTCTTTGCTCTTGTTAAGTATTTATTTGTGGTTGTAATTAAATACTGTTTTATCTTAACATTGAAGTCTTAAATTATACATAATTATTAATGGCCACTGTACGTCACAAATAGAGAAATAGATTGGCCAAAGTCTTAGTGATCTAAAAAATTACATCAGAGATGAATTTCAAGAAATTAATACACAAAGATGCTGCTCCAAAAATGTCTGTCCAAGCAAAGAAGGTAGACTTCAAAGCTGTGTAAATTCTGTGAAAGAAACCTTTGAAAATAACTTTCTCCTACACTTACAAAACTCAACATTAACAATAAAATCCCTTTCTTTGATGTATTAGTCAATGTCAGCTGGCTTAATTTCACCACCTCCCTTTACAAAAAAAACACTTGTTGAAACTCATGTTTACTCAGCTACAAAAGTGAATGTTCTCACAGACCAAATAGCTGTTATAACAAACATGATTTACCAAGCCAAAGTAATCTCTTTTTTTGGACATATTATTGTATAAGGAACTTAAGAACATTAAACAGATTCTAATCCACAATAATTTCCCTAACCACATTTTGATGAACGAATAATATTAGCCATAACAAAATTTAGAAAAAATGACGCCAGACCCCACCCTGATGCAAACAAAAATAAACACAATATTAACTTATTCTATCATAACTGTTGTAACCTAAGGAAGGTTACTGAATAGTATAATCAAATAAAGGTTGGTAATGAACAATAATACTTAGGACAAGAACAACACATATAAGATTCACCAGCAGTGCATAGTAGTCAACTTCTAGAAGTGATCAAGTGAATTCCGCAATGAATCTTCAACTCTAACCCACGTTCAGTATTCACTACTGTATTTATGGCAATGGGGGGCATACCCATTATCATCTGTAGGTATGCTACAACAATAACCAAATGCACCCTGATTATAAACAGGATGAAAAATCAATTAAAAACATAATTCACTGGTGCAATATCACTCCATGATCCCAACACATTTATCATCACCTACTAAAAGTTTAAAACATCTAACTTAACTTTTACCAAACTGCAGGCAACAATGGTTGCCATAAAATTCTCTCCCTTTGCTACTCTAGGCGTATTCTGTCACCTTGAGATGGATGCTATAAACACTTGTCAACTGTTATTTCCGGTATTTTAAGCTGGAAATCACCTACTACTGCTTTAGAACAAGGCTAAATTCCTGTTTTCCAATGCCATTTTGAATTCTTCTAGACCCTAAATGAGGTGTAACATCAATTAAACCCACATTAATTTTTTTGCAATTGTTTCAATTTTTTTGTTTTCAATGTCAAAACATGCATGCAAAACGTATTGCATTAGATCAAAATATTACTCATTCATTCTTTTATTAGTGTACAAAAAATAAAATCTATACCCCAAATACAAAGAAAGTTCTAACAATTTTAAAACAGTAGGTGTTCATGTTTTTGCACCCTCAAAAAAATGCAGTGGCAGGGGGAACAATTCTAGAAAGAAATTAGCATGGTAAAGGTTAATTATTACCAACAACACGAGATCTTATAACCCCCCCCCATACAAAAATAATGTTATCTATGAATTCTCATTCTCTCTGGAATCACCAACACTAATAATCAAAAAACAGCATTAAATACTTATATTAAGCATATGCACATAGATTTTCCTGTCACCTGTCGAAACTCAGTGCAATCCATGCACACATTGACCAGCACATCATGAACAACCAAAATACAACTATCAACATAAGACAAATATTAGTAGATAACACCAATATGCTCTATAGTACCCAATGCAAGGAAAGACTCAAAACACTAGAAACTATTATTATACGAAATAAACGGCCGACATTTCATAAAATATCATTTACCACAGGAGATGCTATCCTGTAATGCATATGATATAATTAATGTCTGCACATATTTTTATTAATATTATATAAAAAAATAAATAAATCTCATTCTTTTTGTGTAACCTCATTCCCAATAGGCATTGCATATGATAATCAAACACATGAAGTCAAGCTAGACCAATTCAAACATCCAGCTTCCCAAAGAATACCAGGATACAGACAAAAGAATTCTAACTACCACACAGACATCACATCAGTTCTTGATAATGACTAAAAGTCAAAAATACTTGAACAAAAATAACAAAATATGAACTTTACAAACTTGAGACAGTTCATCTACAACTCTGAGCACAATACTCAATATTTTATCTGAAAATTGGAAAAATACAATAAAAAAATTAAACAGACAGACCTTGGCAGTTCTTTTTAATCAAATTTATTTCGATGAATAAATGCTGCCTAAAACAATAGCCAGGTATTACTGCCTTTCCACAACTTAGTTACATTTTCAAAATATCCCATGTCTGTCTTGCAGAGTTCTTGATGATATTTCTAAAGACAATGAATCACTTGCTGGCACCCATCTCCTCTTTTAAGTAAAATTCAACTGGTTGTACCAGCAGCAATAATTCTTCTCCTGTGGCTGGTTTTAAGAGGTGAGCTCACACCTTTCGCCCGAGTAGAAGTGCAAAATGATTGTTTCTGAGTTATGATGACCCACGCTTAATATCGTTACAACATGACTGGGTATATGTGTACTGAAGATGTTTTATGGGTAGGTCAGCTGCATGATAATAGATGAGTGGACATTTCACGTGTACACTGGGAATTCCCAGTCTTAACTTGGCTTACCTTGCACAACAGCTGCTTACTTGTTAATATCCTTTAAGTAAGCAGCTTCCATATTTTGTATGTCTGACAGCAATTCAAGTATAAAGTAACTGAGTAGACACTTCCTTGCATTTTTTTTATCACCATGTGTGTCTATAAAAACACTTGAAACTTTTTAGTTGTTCATAAGAAGAATGAGTGGTGAAATTTCTGATATGAAAAATGTTTCTTTTTATGATGTTTAGAAGCAGAGATTTTTTTTTTTTTTTTTTTTTTTCTTTACCATAAACTAGTCGTTCCCAAACTTTTTTTCTCTGGGCCACATTTTCGAAATGAAATTTTGCTCGTGGCTCACCAAATTTGATGTGATAAAAAGTTGATTTAAAAATAAAAAAAAATAAAGAGAGGGTTACAGGGAGATAACTGCGAATTTGAATTCAGAAATTATGATTGATAAATCTCTCCTCCAGTTTGAAAACCCTAGTTACTATACTCTTTATATATAATGCAAAAATATCACAATGATAAAATTGGTCAATAATTATTTATAACTATTTATACTCGGACTCATGCATGCAATTACAAGTAATACATAATAATATTTAAAATTTTTAATTCATATTTATTTGTAGTATATGAATTTTTTGAAACTTTAAATTTTTCATTGACTTTCAATCATTCTGCCTCATCTGCCATTCTCTTCTGCTACACCCTATGAGGTACGATGCACCATTTGGAAACCACTGCCAATTTGTTATTACTGTATAAACTTTTTTTTTAGTGGTGTTGTGCGGTATATTGATGATTTTGTAGAGGAGTTATAACTAAGTTGAATAACTTTGAATAAATAATTATAAACCTCCTTACATTTATATATGCAAAAGTAATCGTAAAAATGAGAAACAGAAAGATGTAGAAACAACAAAATGAGTATTGTTTATTATCTGGTTGATGTTGGAGAAACAAGAGAGTAATACTGAGTAAAATTGTGAGTTTGGGATCAGATGTAGATTAAATATGGATCAGAATCTGTCAAAAGGTTACAATAAAGAAAAAGCAAAGTGTATACAGTCTTTCTAATGTTTTCTGTTAAGGTGTGTAATGAGTGTCCAGATAATTTAGTTAGAAAATACAAGAAACGTTTTAGGTTTTCTTACCTTGAATTTTTGTGGAATATTAAGAGATAAATGTTTCTATTATGTCATGAAATGGAAAAGGAGACAAAATTTTTGTTGATGCACATGTTAATGACCTCTCCGTGTAAACTGCTTGTCCAATAGTGAGAATTTCACATGTTTGTGTACATAAAGGAGACAAGTAGGATTGATTTTCATTGGTTTAAAATGATTAAATTAATGATAATTATAGTTGTTATAATTAATTTTTATTTATTAATTTTTTTATGGGTGCCTGGTATATTTGTTCTGAAAACAATATTGGCAGACTCACGGAGTCCGAGTAAAAATAAATAACACAGAACAATGGATATAAAACAAATGACATTGCATGTATTAAGAAAAGTATTTGGATGCAGGCCCACTTGAAACGAAAAGAACAGACATTAAAACTAGCTATAAGAATGGGCTTGTGAGTGTGTGCGTGTAACAAGCATGTGTGGTAGAATGTATGTGTGTGCATAAAAAGCATGTGTGGTAGAATGTATATGTGTGTGTGTGTAACAAGCATATGTGGTAGAATGTTTGTGCATGTGTGTGTGTGTGTAACAAGCATGTGCGGTAGAATGTATGTGTATGTGCATGTGTGTGAGAAGAGAGTTCAAAAATCCGCAGACCAAGATACATGTCCTAGTGACAACATTCTTTTCAATAATGTTTGAGTTTATCTGGAATAAGACGATGAAAAAGGAAGATGAAGGAAATGTTTGACTTTTTATACACCTAAAGCATTCCCATTACAGGAGTTTTTTGGCTAAGCCAAGTGGGGGGGGGGGGGTAACAGACACACACGCACACACACGCACTGAGTATACATGGTTGAGTTGATATTCGTGTTTTTTTATTTTCTTAAACAATAAAATTAATAACAACCAGAGCCCAAATTGTGAAATCCCATTAAAGAAAAATTGTGTCAGGAATCGAACCTTTAATGTTTTGAAGAGGAATAGAGGTTTTTAACCCTTGTTTCCTGTTTAAGATTGGGTTTCTCATTACTTCTAAAGTCTTTTATTCTCTTCACATCCAATAGCCACTTGCATTTTAGAGGTCTTATCACCTTACTTTGGGTGAATTGATTAAATAAAAAATAAACAAATGGTACCAATACAGATTTTCTGGAAAAAAACTCTAAACAGATTTTTTAAATACTTTCTTTGAACTTAAATTTTGGTTCTGTTTGAAAGATAATGCCCTAAAAAACTAATCCAAATTAAAGGGAAATTAATTTACATATTTATGAATAAACTTTTTAGGTATTTTTAAAACATTGGCATGTTTTTTTCATCACTCATCAATCTGCCATTAGATACAAAAAATATAATGGGAAATAAGGTTGGATAAAAAATTGTGGGGGTTCACTCACATCATAGCAGCAGAAATTAGTCTTGTGTTCACGGAAAGAAAAACATACTTGACAGAAAATAAAATGTACAGAAATAATAGGAAAAGCATGATAAATTGTATGTTAATTTCATATAATTTATTTATACTTATTTGTATATTGTTGTGTATATTTTTTAGGTTACAATAATTTTATGGTACATGTGATAAAAGGGAGAATTTACTCCATAGTATTACAAGCTATATCACAGAAAGAAGCTAGTTGCATGTTGCCCATACCAAGGTTCATGGCAAGATGTCTGTATTTTGCTGCAGGAACAGATTCTGTTGCATGCTAAGAGTATTTTAATTATTTTTAACTTTTATTTAATTTATTTTATACAACATTTTTATGTTATTGTTTTATTTTATTTATAATGTTTATTATTATTATTATTTTACACTTTATTTTTATTTATTTATAATAATAGTAATAATAATATTCCTATAAAATCCTTTCAAAAAATTAATGTTTATATTTTGCATACGAAACTGAATCTAGTAGATATAGATTCATAGAAGAAGATCTTTTTTGTCTTTTTTTTTTAATGCTCTTTCCACTGTAAACATTATAATGCAGATAAATCGCATTAGAAGAGTTTTATTTTTAAGGAGAACCACGCCCAGGTTTTAAAAAATCTACCAAAAATCAGCTCATTGTTAAATGTATGATTATTATAATAAAATTAAAATGTCACATGGTATTTGTTATTGATCTTTTTATATTGCGGTTTGCTTTCACTTCTGACTTTTTTTGTGTCTTTTATTTTGGATTTTTTCTTTTACTTGAAAAATAAAAAAAAGCTGCCTTCTTTTTAAAGACATTTGATGTTAACTAACACTGCTTCTAATATTAGAACTCATTATACAGGATTAATTCAGAACTAAATATTCTAGGACAGAACGCCATCATAAGGCAAAAACTCTTCTCTATGCCATGTCTCTTCACAACATGAACAATCATCACAGCCTCCCATACGCTTACAGCCACATCACATTGAAACGTCAGTTCCCATATGATCACCAAAATTAAGCAATGTCAAGCCTGGTCAGTACCTAGCTGGGTGACGCTTGGGAAAATCACATAATGTAAGCTTAGATGTGTGGGTGATTTAATGGATAATGGCTCAGAATTGTTAATTGAAGAGCAGAGTTCCAATTCCTGTTGACTTAGTTATATTCACTTACGAAGTAAAGGTATGAATCCACCTCCCTCATCTATGGGTTAATTAGTAAAACTTGTATATAGTAAATCATTATTATCTCTAAAAGAAATTAAAATATTTTCTGGCTTTAAATTACTTGCAAAGGGTTGATAAATCGTAGTAAATGAATGAATCGATCGACCTCGTATTCCTTGTAGCTGTTAGTAACATTCATCCCTTTGCCAATCCTTATACCCACTGTTCAGCAATCCATCTGAACAAGTTCATCACATAGGTGGATTGATTCTTTCCCCTGCCTTCCTGTGAGTGTGAAATTCTCCAAGCCTTCTTTCCTTACATATCCAATGAATCTCGGGTATCTCTTTCTGATTTTAATTGTTCTTTTTGTCTCCATTTTACTTTAGACTTCTTCGTTGCTTACTCACTTAAATTAACGATATTCTCAATATCCTTCTGTAGAACCACATTTCAATTTCTTCAAATTTTTGCTTCATCTATAGGAAATTATCCAGTATTCACTGCCATATAAGAAGATTGATATTACATAGAAGTTCAGTACTCTTTTCTTTGTTTCAAACAAAATTCTCCTGTTTCTAAGTACTCTGCATGCATTCTTTGCTATTGATTGTTTTTTTTTTGTTTGTTTGTTTGTTTTTTTTTGTTTAATAGCATATCAAATCCGTATGGATAATTTAATGGAGAAATTTAATTTTCTTGTGAGTATTAGTAATTTCTTTTCCAAAATTATAAAAATGTATTGCTGGTATTTTTACTAGAAAAATGTTTATACTTTCATAGTGTTTTAACCCCAGTTTGGGGGTTAACTATTTGCCCATATGTGGGACCCTAATAGGTGTTACCACCCTAGGTCAGGATGGACCTGGGAACAACAGCAATTAAGAGGTGGTTCCAAACTCCTCAAAATCTCCTGATTAGAGGTCTTGCTGCCAGATGTAGTTTATCATCATACCCAGGACTTCTTTGCTGTTCCAGTTCACTTTTGGATTTCAGTGTCACATTGTCCATCCTCTGCTAAAACACTTTCCAGGTATTTAAACTTCTGTATTTGCTTGATTTTGACCTCTCCCATTCATAGTCTGCATAATTGACTTTTTCTCTTGCTGAAAACCATATATTCTGTCATCCTGCAGTCGATGCTTAGTTTTTTCTTCTTGCTTTCCTTTAATACCTCTTCTAAGAGTTCTTTCAGTTTTCATGCTGTATTTGCCTGCCACACTGTGTCATCGGTGTATCTTTTATTGTTAAGGTTGTGGCTGCTGATAATAATCCTGGTAGGGACTCCTCCTCCCTTAAGATAATCTCACTGTATTAAATAAATCCTGCAAGACACATTCTTGTCTTACACCTCTTTCTATTTTTGTGCATTTACTTAATTCATTTTCTGTCTGTGTGCAAGCAATTTGCTTCTAGAATAAGTTATTGATTCTTCTAATATTCTTCCCAAATATGTTGAGTTTTCCTCATATTTCAAATAGATCTTTGTGTCATAACTTATCAAATGCAAGGACTACGTGTATTTAATCAAGAATGTGTATTTCTTTGACAGTTTTTTTTTTCTTCCATGCAGTTAATGGTAACAGTAAAACATTAAATTTCTCTACTTGTTTGATTTTTACATTTCCAATTCATAGCACCACGGTTTGTCCCTTTTCTTACAATATTCCTTTCTTCTCATTTTCCTTCATTATTATGTAGAAGTTCCTAATGATAGATACAATTTTAACATAAGCACATTCATATGACGCCATGTTGATGGCCAATGGGAAGTGGATTGTTGTATTCTATCAAGAAGTTTTGCAAATTTGTAATGATAAAAAGTGCAGAGTGAGAGACTTGTTTCCCCTGAATTCTTACCACTTGACTATCAATTTCTACCTTTGGAGTTCATGTTCTTTGGGTTTGGGGTATCTGACTATTATTCATCAATACAAGGCTCAAGAGCAACTAAATGAGATTGCTATAAGGGCTTAAAGGGAGGAGGAAGAGGTGCATATTATGTGCATATCTAGGATAGATATTGGTTGACCCTAGACTTGAAAAGGTTAAAATTGTAGCTGTCAGGGAAGCATCCTCTCAGGACTCAGTTCCACAAAGTGACAGTTCTGGGAAAGAAGCTGTGTGGGACTTCCTCCTTAACAAAGTGATCTTGACATGGCATAAAACTTTAGTCTCTTTTTCACTGGGATGTGACATCCCTAGCTTTTCAAATTATATTTTCATGGCAATTGTTCTAGTGAATTTTCCTAGCTTAGTGTCTCAACTACATGCTACTAGATTGGCAACTAGTTCTCACCCTTTTACTGTTGAAATGGCTATATGCAACCATATCTACTATTCTAATAGTTTCTTTTCTCACCTGTGAAATGCCCTTCTGAATTCTTGTTTCTCTGCTTCCTACAATCTTTAATTAAAATTTAAAGGAAACACTAATCATCTTCTGTCTTCCAAGAAAGCTATTCATTTATTAACCATTTTTCTCACTCTATTTCACTTCCAGTAACCTCTTGTGACATTATCACCTTGCTTGGGATGAAATGATGTTTTTAAATCCCAAGCAAGGCAATAAAGCTACTAAGACACAAGGAGGTTACTTAGTGTGAAAGAATATAAGGAAAAGAAAAGCTTTATTAAGGGCCAAGAAGAGGAATTAAGAAGACAGAAGATAACAACTGACATTGCATTTAAATTTTTGAAGATCAAAGTTGACTGGAAAATATGGAGCTGGAAGAGAGTTCCACAAGCAAGAAGTGCAAGAAAAAAAAAACTTGTATGAACACAAGAAAAAATAAATAAAAAGCTTAATTGCAATACCTTGTCAGTTGTCTTTAATGAAACATATATATATATATAAACAAAAGTGATGGAAAGAAAAAGAATCTAAATGAAATTGGCTAGATTATATAACCCCCCCCAAAAAAAAATTCTCAGCATCCCTCATTCGTGTGCATGCGTAATCACACCGATGTAATAAATTTAGTCTGATGAAATCCTAAATGGCAAAACCTGTCACACAAAAAGTTTTCTACATTTTGTCATACATTTTTACCCAAACATATATATATATATATATATATATATATATATATATATATTAGCATGAAGTCACAAGGCATTGTGACTGAGGGTTTGAGTTTATTGATGTTTTTCAAACCTGCTGATCATACCAGATTATGTGTTCTCTTGCAGAAACTCATTTACTCATCATAATGAAAGTATAAACCACAGGTTTGGTCTGTGGGTGTTGAAAAAACACAAATGTGAACAATAAAAATAGCAAATGTAATTTTTCTGGTCTAATAAGGTCAGTGCACTTTCCTCAAATGCTAGCATTTTTAATAAATGTCTACGTGTGTGTAAATGTAGCAACGCAAAATGTGCTTATCCAACAAGTAGCAGATTAGATTATTGCTTAATCTCTTAAGCTGACATCCTTCAAGCTTTCATTTGATAGCACTTTATACAGCCTCAATTACTAATTATTAAACAATCGAATAATGTGACCGATACAATAGAGAAACTAATATATAGTCATTGGCAGAATTTTATATATATATATATATATATATATATATATATAAGAATAATGAGAAAGAACAGTAAGATTTATAATCTGGTGTTCTTAATTATTTTTATTTTCAAAAAACAGTGCTCCATACAATTCTGTAGAGCATAAATATTATAAATTTACTAATTTAAAAATATGGTCTCATTGCTACACAGCAATTACCATGTTTCAAAAACAGAAACTAAAACTTTAAATTTAATTATAGAATTAAATTAAAATTCCTAGTACTGTTTCATTTTCAAGCAATTTTTGTAATAACTTATTTTGAAATTGACTGAGTTTACAAGTACATACAATCTTGATATTAGTTGCCAAGTTTATATATATATATATATATATATATATATATATATATATATATATATATATATATATTATGTACCTACAAAGTAAATCCAGTACCTAAGGTTTAAAATGAATTTTTCAAAAATAAAATATACTTTCCTGAAACTTTATTTGAGTAACATTAGATCATTTAAAGTTTAATTAATCTAATTTGAAGCAAATATTACTTTTAGTTTAAAATATGGCAGAAATGCAATTTTAACACAGAAGCATTTTTATTAGGTGCTGTCAGATTTATTGATACCTTGACAGCCAAAAGTTTAACTAATTTTTTCTATGGGGACATATCTGTGAAATTTACTTGAGGAATATAATGTGTGTGCCTTCTTTTTTTTTTTGTATAATTTTTAACTACCCACTACCTTAAAAATTTAGGAAAATATTCTCCATAATGTAATGTAAACAAAGGACAAATGTACAAAAAGGAGAATAAATCCTTGTTTCAGATGTGGTAAATTACATCTTGGAAAAGATTGTCCATTTAAGAATACAGAATGTTACAAGTGTGGTAAAACAGGACATATAAATTCACACTGCAAAACCAAGACAAGAAAAAATTCTCACAGGAAGAAATTTGTACACAGTACTGTGACAGAAAAAATGGTCACAGAAAATGAAAGGAAATTTGGGAATGTCAAAATAATGTTGATGAGAAAATGCTACTGGACACTAGTAGTAATATTTCAATAATCAGTGAAACCACATGGAAGGAAATTGGAAATCCATTATTAAAAAGGACTTTCAATGTCACAATTTCAGTTTCTGGTGAGAAATTATTTTTTTTTTGAGAAATGACTTGTAATGTCACATTTCATAATATGCATGTAAAAACTAAAACTTATGTATTAAAAAATTCTACAGATTTATTCAGTGCTGACTGGATGGAACTATTAGAACTTTGGGATTTACTGATTATTTAACATAAGTGGACAAGCAACCAATTTAAAACATCAGAGCGAAAATCTTAAAGAAGAATTAAAAAAATGTTTTCCAGATGTTCAGTCAAATGAACTGTGTCGGTGTTCAAAATTCAAGTTCAATGCCAATATTTGAGCTGAAACAGATTGTATCATTCACAGCATTGGAACAAGTCAACAAAGAGTTAGACAAACTCAAAAGAATTAGTGTAATAGAAAAAATTAACGATTCAAAATGGGCTGCACCAGCTGTGTATGTAAAGAAATAAAATAATAAATTTGGAGTGGCATTTGGAATGTTCTATAGGATTAAACAGTTGTTTAGAAACACATAACTACACATACCAAGTCCAGAGAAAATTTTTTTGAAGTTAAACAGCAGAAGTATATTTTCATAACTGGATCTCTCTGAAGCATATTTACAAATTCAGATTGAAAATGAATGTTCAGAATTAACGACCATAAATACACACAGAGGATTATATAAGATTAACTGACTGCCTTTTGGTATAAAAGTGGCACTAGTTATTTTACAACAAGCTATGGATACCATCCTTGCAGAATGTGATTTTGCTGTGGACAACATTTTGATCAAGAGTGTCTCTAAGGAACAACATGTTGGGCATGTGAAAACAATTTTGAAAAAACTAAAAGAGTATGGATTCAAGCTCAGTGAAGAAAAATGCAAATTGTTTTTGCCAAAAATTAAATACCTTGGTCAAATTATTGATAAAAGTCGTTGTTAACCAGATCTGTCAAGGGTAAGTGCAATTAAAAATATGCTTCCACCAACAACGTGACTACATTACAAGCTTTTCTAAGACTGGCTAATTACTATCAAATATATGCACATAATATGAATAATTTGGTGCTCCACTGAATGATCTACATAAAAAAGGAGTAAAGAGAAACTGGAATGATAACTGTCAAATGGTGTTTAATGAAATAAAAAAAAAAATACTTACGTCAGATTTATCATTCATACACTATGATCCAAAAGTAGAAATTGTAGTGGGATCAGATCCTAGTGAGTATGGTACTGGAGCAGTGATTTTACACAAATATGATGATGATAAAATGAAAGCCTTCACTCATGTATCACGCTTGTTTCTACCAGCAAAGAAAAAAAGCGACTCCAGCAGTTATATTAGGTTGGTGCAAAAATAATGACGGAATAATGTCGTTTTTTGACGTTAAAAAATATGTCAAAAAACGACATTATTACGTCATTATTTTTGCACCAACCTAATATTTGCTTTCAAGAAATTTCATCAATTTATTCATGGAGGAAATTTTAAGCTGCAAACAGACTACAGACCTTTATTAACAATATATGGTTCAAAGAAAGGAATACCTATGCATACAGTTGATAGACTACAATGCTGGGGTACCATCTTATTAAACTATGATTTTATGCTGGAGTAACAACCATCTAAAAAATTAGAACATGCAGATGGATTATCAAGATTAATATCTAAAAATGCGGAACCATTTGTGGACATGGTCATTGCAGCACTAAAAAGCAAAATGGAAATAAAAAACATTTGTGCAACGTAGTACAAGAATTTCCAGTTACTCTCGAAGAAATAAAAGAATAAACAAGAAAATGATGTCTTTATTGCAGAAATAAAAAAGCAATTGAAAGAAAGTAACAAAGAAATCCAGGCTTAAATGCTTACTCGCTATGCAATGGTGTAGTAATGTTCAGGCAAAAGGTTGTAATACCTATTACATTACATAAGTGAATATTGAAGGATTTTTATAGAAATATCCTGATATTTTATGAATGAAATTTCTGATGAGACGTTTCATATATTGGACCAGAATGGACCAAGATATGTAAAAAATAGTGAAAACTGGCAGCAAAACTACATATCATAAAGTTAGAATCTTGGTCAAAGCCAGACATGCTGTGGTCAAAACTGCATATAGATTTTGCAAACCCTATGAATAGATCACATTATCTTGTGATAGTTGATAGTTTCACTAAATGGCCAGAAATTTATAAGTGCAAAAATCCAACATCTTCAGTGACAGTGAATTTCTTGCATGAACTGTTTGCGAGATATGGCATACCAGATACCATAGTATCGGATGACGGAATGCAATTCACAAGTAAAGAATTCAAAGACTTTTGTAAGATGTTCTCCATTGAGAATATTACGACCCCACCATATGGTCCAACAAACAAGCAGAACAGTTTATGGAAACATTCAAAAAAGCGTTGAAGAAAGCAAGTCTTAAGAAAATAAATGAGGAAGCACTTCAAAGTTTTCTGAGAGTTTACCATGTAAGACTTAACCCCAATACACCATCAGGCATGTCACCAGCAGAATTAATGTTTACTAGAAAAGTAAAATTAGTGTTTGACAAGTTATTACCAAGTCGAAAAACACAAATGGCTAGCAAAAACAATACCAAAAGTTTCAAGTTTGGCAATAAAGTGTTCTTTAGAGCTTATAAGGAAGGAAGGTGAAGAAATGTGAGAAGACAACATAATATCAGCAAGAATCGGGGAGTTGATTTACTTGGCAAAAGGGAAAAATTTGAACTTGAAAGGCACCATCAACATCAACAAGTTTATTGATGAAAAACCTAAAAAAATAAAAATGCTATATGATATTTTCCATGTGGCAGCACCACAAGAAATCATAGAAACTACAAAGACAAGTTCCAGAAAAAGAAAATGTACTGAAGAACTGCAAGTGGCTGAAGCATTACTTATATTATAAGCACTGCAAGGTGCATTTTAACATTTTATATATATATATATATATATATATATATATATATATATATATATATATATATATATATATATGTTGTGTGTACATACATACATACACACCAAATCAGGCATATACATATATAGGAGCCTTTTTTTGTTTTTTTGTATACTTGTACATACATGTACATATATTCATGCTGACACACATATATATCTGTGTATACATATATACACACTGTATACACAGCCTACCATGGTAGGATTATTTAATGTCAAAATGTGTATGGGGCACTTAGTTACAAATTTACTATTCATTAGTTATGGTCAGCTGGAGTAATCTTGATAAACATTATCCAAAACTGAAGTGATTATTTAGTTAAGTTGGTTGATTTTTGTCATATTTTGACTATTGTTGGATTACAAATTTGTATATGGCCCCTAGTGACTACTCAGTCATACTGATCGATCAGTGCTTTTGAATTTAGAGACGCCTTTCTCAATTATTTTCCCTATCAAATTTAAAAGGATCAGTCTTCCCTGTTATTTTCTGCATAAAAAGAGATTCCCAAGAGCATTAGCGTGAAGTGAATGTAACAGTCTTAGGTGGAGTTTGAACTCGGCCTGCCAATTCCGTTTTTATGTCTGAATAACCTTTTTATCACATTATACTATATGATATTGAAATTTTAAAATATTTGCTAAAAAAGCAAGACAGTTTTAAATACATTTTGTAATTGAATTTTTTTTTATTCCTTTTTATGTTAATTTCTGTTCTATTTTATTTTAATTTTTTAAAATGTTACTTTTGTAAACAGCTTATTTGCAATATTATACTGGGTAAAAAAAATTTTCTTTTTTGTTTAATTTTTGCAAAAGAGAAGATTACTTCTTTAATTGCATCTTCTGATTTGATGAGCTTCTATTTTTTTTTATTTTTTTATTTCTGTGCCTTCCAACTTGGAAAATGTTTGGCATGCTTTTCCTCTTGAGAAGGATCCATGGATTCTAAGTACCAGATGATAGCAACTTACATTTTCTACCAAAAACTACCTGAAGGTCTTTTTACTTCCAGGTTTGCTTGTCAGAATTAATAAGGATATTAAGTATCTCGTCCATTCGAATTTCTGATTGGTCGGTACCTTGTCATATCTGTAGAATTGAAATGCTTCACTCGAGAACTGAAGTACACCATTCAACTTTGATGTGGAAAGATTGGAAATGCTAATATGAGAGTTATTAAGTCAAAAATATAAAAAAAAAAAACAAGTAAACCAAATTGAAAATATAACCAAGGCTGCTGTTATCACTGATTAACTGGTACCTTTCAAAAAGGCATGAATCCAACTCCCCATGGAATTTATTTTTACGTTACTAGATATCTGAGTCATAGTTATTTTTCCCTCTTAATTTTATACTATTGTTCACCTGATACAAGTGGGTATGTAGAAGGACAAAAAGAAAGTATGATGCAGAGAGGGATTCCAAAGTGGGGTCATGGTAGATAAATACAGTTGTGCGTACTGAGGGGTTAAATCATGTTTCTTGACCTAACAATCTGTTGACATTTCAGTATTTTTAAGAGAGATTATGTCACTTTTCTTATAACTATCTGTTTATTTTCATAGGTTCAAAAGTATAGAGGGCAACATTAAAAATTTATTAGTAAGTCCTTCTAATTTACATAGGTAAATTATTTAAACAGGGGTGTAACTACTTGTGAATTATTTCAATAGTAAATTTCTAGAAATGTAATTCTACAGTAAAAATATTTATTACATGTACATCAAAGATATTAGTACATTTTGTTAAATATAAATTTCTAAAAGAATGACCAATGACATAATAATTTTTTCTGAATTTATTCAATTTACTTTTAGTCACAAAGTTCTATTTTTAATTGAAAATAACACTTTGTGTATTTATAAGGAAAATTAAGTAAATCCATTGAGAATAAAATTACTTGGTGGTATCCTGATAAAATATGGTATTTATAATGAAATTAATCTTATAAGACTGAGAAATGAATTGATTATTTGCTAAAGACTAATCCCTTTTAACCCACTCTGTAGATTTGTCAAAAATAGATCACTCCTATGAGCAGGTTTAAGCAAGCCATGCAGTGTCAACTTGAATTCACAGAAAAATTCAAATTGTTATATATGGGATATTAAAGAGACAAAGAAATGATAGGAAGGCGTGGGGAGCCATGACTGCCCATGTCCTAAAGGGACACAGCACATAAAAGAAAAATTACTCTTAGCTTACAATATGGATTAAGGCAATCACTTGTCAGCAGATACTTGAAAAAAAAAAAACATTAATTTTGATTAATATGTGTGGAATTGCTTTTCATGCATCCATATAACAGTATAAATACATTCAAATTCAGGTATAAATAAATTGTATCAGTGAAGACAGTATTGATAAAAGAAATGAAAAGAGGAAAGTCTTTTATGCCAATTGACAAACTTTATGAAGAAGGCAAGTGTTCTTGCCACATTTCAAGAGTGAAGTCTGTTTCTGGCGCATGTCTAGAGTGAAGTCTGTTTCTGGCACATGTCTAGAGTGAAGTTTGTTTCTGGCGCATTTTCCTGTGTATACTTTTTTGTGGAGTACTTTCTTAAATGAAGCCTTTTTTAACAGGGTCCTTGAATTAAGCTTTTTTTAAGGCTGTTTTGCAAATTCAGCCAGTTCTGAACAGCTGCCTTACTTATTAGACTACAGAGACCCAATTGTTCAATCTATTATTCTGAGAATTTTAATAATTATTATCCAGTGCTACCTTTAAATCACCATCCAGCAATTTCATGCAATTAAATGTTGAACAGAGCCAGTACTCCTATATGACAGTGAATCTCCTCACAAATGAAGAAATGACTTGAAGCAACAGAAATGTGGTTCTACAGAAGGATGCTGAGAATAACCTGAAATAAACATATGAGCAATGACAAAGTTTTAAAGAAAATAAAAATAAAATGTACACTTATACTTCTTTTTTTTTTTTAATTGATATCACCCCAAGCAAGGTAGTAAAGCCACTAAAACAAGGGGTTACAGGGTGTTAAAGAATTAGGAGTAGAAACATTAATAATGAGCAGAAAGAAAAAAGAGTAATCAGGAGAACAGTTGATAGCAATTGACATTGCATTTAAATTTTTGTGGATTAAATTTGGCCAAAAAGCGTGGAGCTGGAAGGGAGTTTCACAAGCAAGAAGTGCGAGAAAAGAAGCTGGACTATATGTGGCAGCAATATTCTAAGAATGGTAGACTTATAGATATCTGAGATAGATTCTGGAAAGAAAAATTGTCTTGCCCAACACAGTGATCCAACTTTCTTAGCAGCTAACCTAGCAGTGGAATCAATATAGTCTTTCCACTTCATGTCAGCTGAGAACATGAGTCCAAGAAAATATAACAAGTCACTCTCTTGGAGGTTAGCATCAACCATGCTGTTAAAATTAACAAGCCATCTTTTGCCTCATTTATTACAGACTTGAGGTCGTTTTGAACATCGGCTGTCATTTTGACCTTGTCAGGCTGATCAGCCTTACTATTGAGGCAGGTGTAAATGGTTATGTCATCAGCATAGATGGCAAGTCTAGAACTGATGCCATCAGGAAGTCCATTAATCAAAATTAAAAATTGAGTAAAACCAAGAATGGAGCCCTGGAGTACACTCGCAAATATAGAAAGATCTAAATGAGTGGCCATTCGGGATGATTTTCATTTTGCAATTTGATAGAAAAGACTGTATCAGTTCAAAAAATGTCCAGAGACACTGTAACTTATCGGCTTGTAGAGAAGACCTGAATGTCAGACCCAGTCAAAGGCTTTTGGAATGTCTAATACTACAGCTTTGGCTTTGAGCTGCCTCTCTACATTGTACCAAAGACTTTTGGCTTCTAATAACCAATAGGAAGCAGCAACCAGCAAACTACCAACCTGGTACCATCACAATGGAAAGTCACAGCCACTGGTTAGTCTAATCACCAAAAAGTGAAGACAGTTAAATCATTGTGGCCCAACTAGAAGAAAGAAAATAACCAGTAAACCATATTCTGAACAGGGATCAAGGGACAAACCTTTACTCCTGTTCAATAAACATGGAAGGCGTTCAAGCCAGACGATAGTTGCGCCTATCTATTCCTATTAACCTGTTTAAAAAAAAAGCACATAAAATACAAATGGTTTAAATTATGATTTAGTTCTGATGTCTACTAAGCACATTGGCAAGGAGCTGAAGTGAGAAGTTTAATAATTAATAGCAACAGAGAAAAGAGAATACAGAACAAAGAAGGAAGGAGAAGTGAAAACATCAGAAAAAAATGAAAAAAAAACAAAAGAAATTAAATTAAAAAATTTACCAACAGCATGATTGCAAAAGGTATTGTAAGTTATTAGGTTGGTGCAAAAATAATGTCGTTTTCTCACATGTGTTACTATGTGAGAAAACAACATTATTTTTGCACCAACCTAATACTTACAAGAGACTCATCAGTTGCTTCTTTCCAATATTTAAATTGGACATGTTTTTTACAGACAGAGCAAGCTGACTTAATTTTAATGATGCTTTGGTAAAATTGCAGTGACTTTAAAGTGAATTTCCATGGCCAAAAGCACACGACTCTCACTTGGGATGGGTGGTGATGGTTCAGGGGAGTTGAAAGGTCTATTTTTTTAATGATCTACCTATGTTTCTTTCTTTCTTTTTTATTTTTGGCTTATATCAAAGGAATTTGTTTCTTTCCCAGACACCAAAAACAGTCAGCCACAAACAAATGGCAAACTTAAAATTATACATATACATATATATATATATATATATATATTACCAATTTGTGACTAGTAGGGATAATTCCAAGGAAGATATTAATCCAGGGAGAGCTCAGTGTAGACTACAGAGCATTATAATAATAATAAAGAAGAAAACCTTAAAGATTCCTTTTGGTTATAATTTATTTCATGAATATCTATATATTCATCTCTTCAGACCGAAATCTTTTAGTAAATGGAGACAATTTCCCCCGAACTGATATACTAGATTGGCAGGGGGAAGGGAAAGCAAAAGAAAACAGACAAAAGTAACAGATTTTTATAAAGTGACATAGAGAGAGGTTAAGGAAAGAAAAGGGAAGAAGGAAGAGATGAATGGGTAGTAGCAAGCCTAAAATAGACTGACATGGTCAAAAACTTTTCCTTAAACTTTGTACATCAGGTTATACAGTAAATATGGCTTGTTATTTTAAGCAAGACAAATCAACACAATTCCAAATTAGTCTAATAAAAGGACCCCTAATACAAATAACAAAAATTACAATAATGATGATAATATTAAATATAAATTAAGGAATTTTAAATACAGATAAATAATAAAAAAGTAAAGATAAACATAAAAACCTGAGTAAGATCATGTATGGACAGTCATAGATCCAAATACATATAAAGAAACATGCAAAAAACACAAAACCATGTAATACGTAATATAAACATGCATCCACATATATACATACATACACATGAATATATTTACACCCATATATGCTAGCACCCATATAAATAAATCAATACTTCAAGTGTGCATCACTTCCCCAAAAAAAATGTTTTTAGGGAATTTTAAATTTGTTTTTATATCTACACTTGAAAATCAGTTTGTTCCTTTGATTTAACAACTGGTTTGATTATTACAATAGTCAAATACAGAAATTTAACAACTGGTTAGTATTTTTTTTTTTGAGGCATACTGCTGCTGTATGTGATAGGCAACAATAAACTATGGAACTTAAAATTGATTGCTGCATTTAAGTATTGCATATATATATTTGAGCTTACCTTTTAAAAGTTTAATGATTATTCTTCTGCTGCCACTTAATTTAAAGTCAGTTTGATGTGCATAGGTCCTTACTGTCCATACAAATAATTATTTTTATTTCATGGGTGACTTTCACTGGATTTCACAATTATTTCAATTATTCCCAAATTTATTTCCAAGTTATAAAAATTGTTATCGGACAAAAAAATTTGTTGCAAAATGTCACGTAAAAAAATTGCCAAAATCAATCACAGTAATGAAAAGTTGGGAATTCAAAATTTCTGTAACATGAGCTATTGAAAGTTAAAGAGTTGTATCCCTTTAATTGAAAAAGTCTGACACAGTGACATTTGCATTTATTATATAGATTTAATATTTTTTAATTAATAATACATTTTATCATGAGTGAATATTACATTAACAATTTTTATGACAATGACTTTTTTTCCAAAATAAAAGTCCTACTGTTCTAATGTTTACCCAGATGCTATAGTCCTTCGGTGCTAGTCAAACTGGCAGCCTGCAGGCTGTATGCAGCCTTTTACATGCATCTTGGCGGCCCTCACAAAGGTTTCTATAGTTTTGGTATATCAACAATTTTGTCTATGTTGGTAATGCAAATTATTAAAAACAATGGGATTTTTTTTTTCAATTGGTATGATTAGATTGTTTTATTCTATCTCATTGGTTTTTTGTTTTCGAATGTCAGTGACTATTTTTAACTTCCAGTTAATCATGTGATCATCCTTGACAACTAATTAAAAACAAATGTAAAGTGAAAACGTTCATAATTCTGTAACATTTTTCCTTAAAAATGTCGAATTCTACTCCATCTCGTAAAAAGAGAAAATTATTTCCTCCAGAAAGACATGTGTTTCAAGAAAAGTGGGATTACAGTACTTTTGTAGCCCTGTTAATGGAAAGATAGACTGTTTGATTTGCAACCACTGCATTGCAACGCCAGAGACATTATGAAACAAACCATCGATCTCATGATAAATATGGAGGAGATATGCATGTTTCAAAAGTGAAGGAATTCAATGTTAAGTTAACACAACAACAGAGTTGCTTTATAACTGAAAGGTAATATTAGTTCTGTTATGGCAAGCTTTGAACTCTGCAAAATGATCACCATCAATAGAAAATCTTACAGTGAAAGAGATTTCATAAAGTGATGTCTTGTAATAACAGCTGAAATTGTATGTCCAAAAAAGTCACACTAATTTCAAGACATTTCATTAAGCAGAAACACTCTTGTTGAAGGCATTGATGAAATGGCAGGTGATTTGAGTCAACAGTTAAAGACTTTATCATCAAGTTTTGAACTGCTGACATAGCTGGAATGGTATAGCTTGCCGTTTTCATCAGGGCTTGTGACAATGAATTTCAAAGTTATGAAGAACTAATTGAACTGGTTCCAATGCATAATACTACAACAATCCAGGACATTTTTGAATAAGTTGAACAGCTTCTCCATGAGTATGGCCTTGATTTGAGTAAACTTGTGTGTTTATCTACTGATGTTGCTGCCAATATGGTTGGGAGACATAATGGTGTTGCTGCCAAGTTAGGTACAAAAATAGAAAACATATATACAGATTCAACATTCATGCATTTTCACTGTGTAATTCATCAATAGAACTTATGTTCTAAGATTTTTAAATTTGATCATGTGTTTTGTCACAAAAACAGTGAACTATATCAGAGGTCATGCTCTGCATCACCATCAATTCAGCCAGTAATTAGAAGACGTGAATAATCAGTTCACAAATGTCCCATTCTACACAGACATTTGGTGGCTTTCACATCATAAGGTACTGAAGAGATTTTTTATTGTAACATAAAATTGTTATATTTTTGGAGATGAAGGGTCAAAGCACAGATGAATTGAAAGATGAAAGCAGATCCAAGATCTAGCTTTTTCAGTCGATATTACTGCCCAATTAAGTGACCTTAATTTGAAATTACAAGGTAAAAATAAGCTCATCACTCAGTTATATGATGATATCAACTGTTTCATTGCAAAATTAGATTTATTGAAGTTCCAGTTGTCACATGAAAACTTGATTCATTTTCCTGTGTGCAAAGAGATGAATAAAAAACTGCCAATACTGAGTCTGTATTTATCTTTGCTAAGTACGACAATTACTTGGAATTGCTGTCAAAGAAATTTCAGTGAAGATTTTGTGATTTTTCATCTTGTGAAGATCAGTTTGCATTATTCTCAGTACCATTCACTTTTGATGTTGCTCAGGCAGGGGAGAGTCTACAGATGGAACTACTGGAAATGTAGACTGACTCAACATTCAAGGGAAAGTACCTAGAAGAACAGGTACCTGGATTTTTTCATAGCTTCCTCAGCCATTTAAGAACTTCAGAAAGTTTGCCACACAAAGATTATGATGATGTTTGGTTGCACATATGTCTGTGAGCAGTTATTTTCATTTATGAAGGCTACAAAAACGTCTCACAGATTAACAGATTAACATTTATCATCTTTGATCAAAGTGGAATCTACACAAGCATTTCACCCTGATATATCAAGAATAGTTTGTCTAAAGTGATGTCAATAATCAGGACAACATAAAAATGATTAAATTGTACTACCTTGTATTGTTAGTATTTTGTATTTAAAGTTTAGTTACTACTAGCTGTGATTAATGTAAGTCTGTAAGCAGGTGCAGCCTTCAAGGCTGCTGATATGGCCAATGCTGCCCTCCATAGGCCCTAAGTTTGATGCACCTGCTTTAACTAAACCTGTTATATTCTAAATAGAATATGGTATGCATTTTGTATACCACTAAATATGGTTGTTTTGAGCTTTTTCATTTTCATTTCATAACAGGAATTTGAAGAAAAAAATATAATTTTGAATAAGTCCTTGAATTCTCATTTTGGGATGTCATAAAAGTAAATCCTCCCTTTAAGTGTCATATCCTTTCAGGATATAGATGGTCATGGCTTGCTACAGTTTTCTTTTAATATTTATAAACTGTACAATGCTTTGATTGTTCCTAGGAAGAGTTGTTTTCCATTGTTCAGAGTTGTCCTTCTCCTAGACTTCTCACTAACCAAGGCTAGAGAGCCTTGTCTTTTTTGTCATAGTTTGGGAGAAAGATATAAGTTCATGCCTTTTCTACCTCAGTTGGGATTTGAACCTTGCTTGTCAATTTCATTCTCCACACTGATAGTTATTCATGCACCAACCAGCCCACCCTGTATACTCATGATAGTATTTAAAAAAAAAATCATTAGTAAAGCAATACTTTTAACTTATTCTTCATGGATTAATTACTTTGTGTACATAAACAAACACTTGTATAAGTCATATTCCCTTTAATATGCATATTCTTTTTTTTCCTATAAGGCCAGATTTACATCTAGTAATGCTACTGCAGTTTCAGTAGTGAATTTTAATAGATGCCCAGTTATAGACTACTTTACAGGCTCTAAAAGGCACCAACCTCTTTACTCCTATAGCTAGAAGTCATGTTATATCTTTCATAAAGGCATTCACATGAAGTGAATAGAAACTGTTCCAGCTGGAGTTTGAACACTGTTCACCAAATCCATTTCCCATTTCAATAACCATTATTTCTCCCTTATGCTCCTTGAGCAACTCAATATTTGCCTTCCTAACCTCTCGTTCAAAACGTCTATTTCCAAGATTTAATGCAGTCAGATACATAATATGAACAATGATTTGACAATGAATATTTAGGGGGAAAAATGTCATTTTCTATTAATCCATACCCCCACCCATCTACAGTAAGGTTTTGGTAACAGATTATAGGCTAGAGATTATCTTCTTGTTTACTGTTGCAAACATAGATTTCCCAAGCACCAACAATTTGTAAAAAAGAACTCACTTTTAATCCTTTTAATCCCACCATACAAACAGGACATATTCCCAAGTAGATTAATATGCTAGCATAATACCCATAATAAATGAATGATTTACATATGGATTGGTATTTTTGTCTAGGATCAGTGTAGTATCTGTGTATTCTGCCTCTAATCAAAATATTACATCCCAACCCTCTACTTAGGATCAGTGTAGTATTTGTGCGCTCTCTCAAAAATCAAAATATCACTTCACAGCCCCCTACCTAAGATCAGTGTAGTATCTGTTCATTCTGCTTCAAATTATTATTTCCCAGCCCTCTACCTAACATCAATGTAGTATATGTGCATTCTGCCTCTAATAAGTATATCGCTTTCTAGCCCTCAACCATGGCACTATGATAAAAGTTTTACACACACAAATATATGGCCTTGAGCTACTTATCTTTTATTTCTACAGCAGAATTGGGGAAAGCAATAGAGAGAGTAATGGGAAGAAAAGGTACGAAGTATAAAATCCAGATAAAAATGAAAAGAAAGTTGTCTGAAAGGATAAAGGAACAGAGAGAGGCAAATGAAATACAAACAGTTTGCTGCCTTGAGTTTTATAATGGCTTTAACCCTTTTGATATTCTAAAGTGGGGGAACTTTTATTTTATTGACCTTTTTTTTCTTTCTTTTGAACCATAATTTATATAGGAAGGTAGGTCAATAATATAGTGTTAATGTAGATCTTTCAGGAAATGTGAAGATCACTCTCACTAACAATATTTTACAAGAACATTTCTTAGTTGGGTCAGGAAGAGGCACTTCCTGTTGTACATAATTGTGCAGAAGGTCTCCAAGAAATATCAATTCTCCCTAAACCAGGAATTGTGTTTAGATACTTGACAATAAAAAAGAACATTTTATTTCCGATTCATTAAAAGCTTTTCAAGAATAAAATATTGACAGAAAAAATACACTAGCATATTTGTTGGCTGATTAACAGATTATGATTAGAGGTTTTACTGGTGTTACTTTGGCTTGTTATCTATATAGAAAAAATATCTACTTTTGATTATTATCCTGAAGAAAAAAATATGTACACTACACAAATTTTATTTTGGAATGATATCTACATCGTAAAACAGGTGCGACTTTGGCTTGTTATCTTTTCTTTGTAGATAACAAGCCAAAATAGAACCATGTTTTACTGTGTAGATATCATTCAAAATTAAAAATTGTACAGTGTAGACATTTTAACCACTGTACGTACTGTTTATCACTAGAATATAAAAAATAGAATTTTATTAATATTTTAATTAAATTTTCTTTGTTATACAGTTCTGTGCGAAAGTAAGCAAACCGCTAAGATAATATTTAAAATAATTGTCTCTTTTTTCAGGTGATCAACAAATCTTAATTAAAATATATATTCATTAAAAAATACCTTTACTAAATCAATTACAACCACTTTCAAAAATTTTTTATCAAGCTGGAATAAAAATATTAATTAAAAATTAAGATGTACAAATGTGTGTGAATCCTTACATTTACACTCTGTATTTTTGTTTTACATGGTTGTCAGTGCAAATAATTTTTTGCGCACGTGTAAAAATCAAAATGACATGTGTTCATTTCCTTGGTAAGTGGTGTATACTGCAATCAAACAATATACCTCATTGTGCATGCAAAAGTGTGCAGTTAGACTAAATTTTAGAAAATATATATGCAAAGATCAAAATAACTTTAAAGAAAAGCTTTAAAAAAATCATATAGTTGAAACCTATAATGATGAAGAAGGCTACAAAAAAGTTATCAAAACAATTTGGAGTGCATTTCTCAACCATGCAACAAATTATTTATAAGTAGAAAGCCTTTGGTATGACGGCATCACAATCAAGAAGTGGCTGTCCATGAAAAATAACAGCAAGAGCAAGTGGACATCTCGTTTGGCAAACCCAGACAAATCTTACTGTGACCTTTGAGGTTCTCCAATGCTCACTGGCCAATGTCGGAATCAATGTGCATACATTTACAGTGCAACGAAATCTGAACAATGCTGATCTTCATGGCACAATGTCTAGGAAAAGGCACTGCTTATGAAATAGCACAATCTGTGCCAAAGCTCATATTAATAAGATAGAAACATTCTGGTAAAAAGTTTTATGGTCAGATGAGACCAAGCAGGGAGCTTTTTGGAAGAAAGAATAGGTGATATATCTGGCGAGCTCATAATATGTCTTTTGAAGAGAATTTGCTATGAACCATTAAACATAACAATGACAGCATTGATTTGAGAGCGCTTTGCTGTAGGTGGAATAGGGCAAAATAGTACACATTGATAGCACAATGGACTCTGCAAGATACCAAGCAATTTTGGATGAAAGTTGGGTTTAGGTCGAGGCTGGAACTTCCAATAGGATAATGATCTGAAGCATCAAACAAATCCACAAATAATGGGCTTGTAAAAAGAAATTTCAAGCCTTAGAACAGATTCGTCAAAGTCTTGATCTAAACCAAATTGAAAATCTGTGATTCATGTAAAAGAAGGCAGTGCATGAAAGAACCACAGGTAAAATCAAGCAATTGTGGGAATTTTGCTAAAAAGAATGGTCAAAAATTGGCACTTGCTACTGCAAAAATCTTCTTAAAGGTTATAGAAAAAGACTGTTTGACATTACAACCTCAAAAGAAGCAGTCACCAAATATTAAATGTAAGGGTTCACATACTCTTGCACATCTTGATTTTTAATTTTGAATTAATATTTTTTATTACAGCTTGATAAAAAATTCATGTAAATGGTTGTAATTGATTTAATAAAGGTTTTCTTTTTAATAAATATATAGTTTAATTAAGATTTGTTAATCATCTGGAAAAAGAGACAACTTTTTTAAATCTTAGGGGTTCACTTACTTTTGCCCAACACTGTATATATGTTATTTTTTATTGTGTAGATATCATTCTAAAATAAAGTTTGTACAGTGTAGATATTTTTTTCCTTGTAGATAACAAGTGAAAGTAACATCATGTTTTATCCTAAATACAAGATTAGTAAAACGCTTTATTATTTTATATTTTGGCCAATACTGATGCGAAGCCACAATTGTGATATATCCAATGAAGATCGAATGTGCAACAATAGTCATTGTTTGTCTGAGGAGTTTAGTCATTATTATTGCATGGATAACATGACCAGAGTTATGTTCCTTCAGGATGTAAGTAATCATGGTTCTCCACAGAAAATAACCCTAAATCTTATTCCATAGAGAAAAAAAAAATGTATAAATTGATTTCTCTTTGAATTAAAACTGTTTTCTGCAAGTTTTTTTTCTATTTTAAATTAATTTATTAAGTCACCAAAGTATTGAAAGTATTGAAAGTACTCTAATTACTGAATCTTCCATTGATCTCCTTTCCTCACAAAACTACTGCTGTTATTATGTCATATAATTTTAAACCAGACTGATAAAAACAATTGAAATCTGAATGACACTAGCTAAATTAAACATCTTGATACACCTAATGTCAAAATTGTAAGCTGAGCATCCCTGCATTATTTGGTGGGAAAGTGACTGAAGCCAAGATGCTCGGTCAGGACCAATAACATTGCAGATTCTTCTTTGGATTTTATCAAGAATCTCTAAATATATAGCAGGAGAATCAGACCAGATGTAGCAGAAACATTCAAAACAAGGATGAATGGTAGATTTATAAATAGGTAAGATAGATTCTGGCAAGAAAAATTGTCTAGTACAACACAGTGAAGAACCTTTTCTAGCAGCAGACCTAGCAATTGATTCAATATAATCTTTTCACTTCATCTCAGTGAAAAATGTTAGCCTGAGAATGTTAGCAATGAATCACTGTCCTTGAGGTTAGCATCAGCCATACTGATGGAAGTTAAAAAAGGTTCTTTCAGATGATTAAAAGAGAGTAATTTTGTTTTGGATGCATTAAGATTAACAAGCCATACCATATCCTAGTTAAAACAGATTGTTGGTCATCTTTTTAAATCAGCTAACAATTTGACCCTATCAAACCGATCACTATTTACCCATAGCTGGGACCCTAACAGGTACTATCACCCAGGGTCAGGATGGATCTGGGAACAACAACAACTAAAAGGTCACATGAGTTGATAAATGTCTGCAATTTTTGCTGTAAAAATTTGGTTGTTCACCACATTTCAGAATTATAGAGCAGTACCAATTTGACACCAGAGTTAAAGATGTTAATTTTTGTAGTTGTACCAATTTCCCTATAGGTGTAAATTATAGGTTTATAAAGACATGTTACTAATTACAAGTTTATACCTGTAACCAATTAATGCCTACTGTTCCATTTTTGGGACACTAAGCTCAAACAGAACTAATTATCCTGACTAGTGTATGCTTTATAATAACTGTAAATTAAATATTACAGCTGACTGCATGATCGATAAAGAACTGAATAAATTTCTAAGACTTCTCTAATATTGTTCAAAAGAGTATGCTGGGAACTTTAATATGAACTCTTACACATGAATTCAATATGGCTCCTTGCAAATATAATTCTCAGAGTTAACAGCTAATCTTGTAGTAAATGAGATTTTCTCTGCTAAAAGAAAAAGAAAAAAAAATCAATTTGATTTTCCCTTACCCAGTCCAGAACCCCCATCTTCAATTTGGATATCCCTGCCCAGAGATTTCTTTGATGTTTCTTGGTTTTAATTAACTAAAAGAAAGGACTCCCAGAGAAAAAAAAAAAAAAAACTCTTTTGCCGTTCTTCCTTTCAATTTAGCTGCAAATATTGAAGGCTCATTCTTTGGCCTTATATTTATCTTGAAGACTTGCATTCAGAAAGAGGATTGGAAAGGTAAGCAAATAGGATTTTCTTCTCAAGACAAAGAGACTTAAAAATACCACTTGTCATTAAAGAAAGATCTTATAATCTTGTATAAAAATCTTTAAATATATTTTTTAACCCTGTGGTAGAATTAATAAAGAATGTCGGCCATGTTTAACCTTCTTGCCCACATAAAAAAATGATGTGTCAAAAGGACAGTTATTTCCTTGGCACTGCTATTACTGTATACACTTTTGACTCCCTCAGCAATGTTTATTGTTTTAAAAAGCAATACACACACACACACACACACACATATATATATATATTAAATTTGCCAAACTTCATTATGGTGATAATAGCTTGGTACTGTTAATCTAGAGCCGACTTGCAATTCCAGTTGGGTTCGTTATATTCACTTATATGCAAATAGCCTTGGGAAAAATATGAATCCACCTCTTCTCCCCACATCTATGGGTAAATTAGTAAAACTTGGATCACTAAAACATTATCTCAAAAAAAAAAGAAAAAAGATTCTTGCAATCTAAAAATATTTTCTGGCATTAAATAACCTGCAAAGGGCTGAGAAGCCATAGAAAATGAATCAATCAAATCTCCACCCTAAATATGTGATAGACTCTTCCGTCAATTTTGATGTATGAGGATCCAACAACCTCATTCAGTTTTTATGTTTGTGTCATATGTGATACTTCATTCCCACTAGTGACCTGCATACAAGTCCACTTATTGTACAACAGCGAGGATCTTGGGACATAGCAACAGGAATATTTGCTGGGATTTTTTACCATTGTCTTTTGTCTCTTAACTGGTTAATATGGATGATTTCAAAATTTCTGATACCACACTGGCAGAAATATATCCCATTATTTCTATCCAGGGCGACTCACTCGAAGTTAGTATAAGGCACATTCACAGCTGAGAGGTTTATTCTTTAGCTTGTTTTTATACATGAGCCATGCCCGTCCAACAATCCTTTGTCCACTGTCAAACTGGCTAAACATGAGGACTCTAGGTATTCTGTTGTCACTCATCTTTACAACAGGACCAGCCCAGCAATGTTGTGACTGCTTCAGGAAAGTATAAATTCCATGTTGCATTTTGTGACAAGATCAATATTGGACACCCTGTCATCTAAAGGAGAGCACAGACTGCATGGAGACAATATCCAGCCGATTGATATGGGATCTTTATGGGGTCCATGATTCTGAGCCATACAACAGTGTGGTCAAAATGGATGCACTGTAAACTGATATTATGGTGTCTAAATATGTTGGATCGGAATCTGACAGAATGATAACATAAAGAGCAAAAAGGAAATGTTTATCAGTCTGACATGTTTCACTTTGACTTTATTATCCTCTTATGAAGCTTTATTAAAAGCGAAACATGTTAGATTGATAAACATTTCCTATTTGTTACCTTATATAGATATATATGTATGTATGTATGGTGATTTTTCTAACCATAGCTTAGATGTGGCACAAGGCCGAAAGTATGTGTATATTTATGTATATATGTATGTGTCTGTGTGTAAAAATTTCAGATAGATTATATCTGTAAAAGGACAATAAAGACAAAAAGAAAACTTTGCTGGCATGTTTCATCCTTTGAGGGTCTTTATCAAGGCAAATGTAAGGATTTTATTTTGTAACAAGTATTTATATACAAGAGCAAAAATGTTTTTTGTTTTACAAAAGTTTTAAATTAAGGAACACTCATAAATATTCATTATGTTTGCTGAAAAGTCAGGCAAGCTATGGACGACGTGAAGTGACACAATTTAATCTCTAATTAATGAAAGTTTTTCAGTAATGTTTAATTCATTTTTATGCAAATTAATATTTAAATTGTTTTAGTTTGGGATTAATTTATGCCTTATATATTTTGAATAACATAAGGTTAAAGATTTAACCCTTTTCTTTCAATTTTTTAACAATTTTGTAGTCATGTACTTAGGCTTGGGAAAGTTGTAATTCTTTCAGGAATGGAGATATTGGAAAAAATCCAGGGCATAGATTTATATTTTGATAAGATTCAATAGCAGCATTCTCAAGAATTTTCCTTCTAAGTAAGTTACTTTCTCTTTTAATAAGTGTGGCATTCTCTAGGTGGAAGTTGTTGTTGAATTATAATTAATGCATTTGATAAATTGTTCTATGTAAGATCCCTTTTGTGTTCATAGTTATGTCTTTTAAAATTTCTTTATGTTTGCCCAATGTATTTTGGGGGACACTTTGACAGGTTATTTCATATATACCTGCTTCAGAATTGTTATTGTTATGGATATTTTTGGTTCTGATTATATCCATAATAGTTGTGGTTGTAATTATTTTGATATTATTTAAATTGGCTAGATTGGTAAGGATAGTGGATATTATGGAGTTAGTAGACAGTATACAGAATATACAACCGCAAAAAAGATAACAACATTAGTAACAACAATAAACTTGATGAAAAAGATACATCATACTATCTACTAACTCCATAACATCTATCCATATATGCATGCATCTATCAACACTATTGTCTATAATTTTTAGAAAAGAGTCAGTATAATTCAAGATTTCCCAACATCTTTTTTGTAATTTTTATTTTTCCTAAAACATTTCAACAAATTTGTTACTTCTTTAGATGCATAACCAACTCTCTCTGTCTTTCTCTCGTTCTTTTTCATATTGTTAAAAAATGCCACATCAAAATCTGAATACACATTGGATTAGGGAAAGATGGATTCTGAAAGCTAAACAAAGTATTAAGAAACAGAAAAATTTTGTTAAAGAAAAAAGAATACATGATTACTATGTAATATCCATCCACTTATATGGTAGTGAATGCAGAATAATCTCCTCACAGATTAGTAGCCTTATACCAGACTATGCATAATGAATAACATCTGAGGTCAATGCTACTAAGATAAATTATAGAAAAATGTTATACAACGATGGGTTTTGTAAATGTCTGCATATTTCAAACAACAAATATGTTGCAAAGGGTTGATAAGCCATAGAAAATGTATTAATCAATCAGAACAAAGATGAATGTCACCATAAAACAGTAGACAAAGATCTTATATATTTTTGATTGTAACGTAAATGTTGACTTTCTTGTAGTAATGCAATTTCGCTATTTTATTTTCAGCTTCATCCAACAAGAAAAACCTTGACTCGAGTATTAAATCCATAAAGAAACAGGTTCCAGATGCTGTTTGTAAGTAGGACCAAGCCTAATTAGTTTTCTTTTATAGTTGCTTTTCTTTGACTTTCCCAAATTCTCTGTCCTTCTTCTTTTCAAATAATCTTTTATACAATTTAATCTTGAGAAAAAAGTTCAGCATGCCTATCACTAATTGACATTAAATATTTTTGCTACTGCACCACTTAACAACCTAACAATGATAATTACTGAACCATTCCCTTTTTAATTTGCACTTTGTATTCATTTTGTCCTCTGCACACTGCTGAGACTAATACCTGCTATCCAGCAATGCTATTTAATCTCAAGAGAATCCCCATTTTTCTATTCTGGGCCTCTACAAGTCAAAATCAATCATTGCTGCTGATGAGAAAAATAAAAATCAATTTAGTATTAGTGTGTGTGTGTGTATATATAGATATATATTTATATATAAAAAGTGAACATTGAAGTCAACACTCAGAGGCAACAGGCCTCTGAGTGTTGACTTCAATGTTCACTTTTTTATTTATATTTACATACACTCTATCTCTGATATTGAGCACTTTATCCTATAAATATAGCACACCTTAAAACTACATTTCTTCATATATATATATATATATATATATATATATATATATATATATATATATATATATAGTAATCCATTGGCATATAATCCAAGTGAATCCTATTAACACAATATGAAATATTAAATATAAAATATTAAAACTGATTCACACATAGAGCTCAATGTTTTTTTAATAAACAGAGCAATATATTTCATACAATCGGAATTAAGATACAATTATGTAAATGATCATTTTCACCTTGTAAAGTTAAATTTTCAGGGTTTTTTAAACAGTAAATGTATGATAAATTTTTGAAATAGGAAAACCATACAAGGGAGAGGAAAAGAAAGGAAGGAAAACGGGGGGAGAGATGAGGAATAGAGAGGGAAGGGAAGGTGGCAAAAGAAAAAGGAAGTGGTGTAAGTCTTGATATGAGTGGTGGTCAGAGGGGAAAGGAAGAGAGAAAGAGAAGGGAAGGATATAAAGAGATGACCAGTTTAATATACCCAGTAGAAATTAGATAGTAGACAGGTCAAATGAACCTTCAGAAATTAATGAAAAAAACAAACATTATATAAAATAATAAGAGATAAACGCAAAAATATGAAAAGAGATAATTCAGATTTAAAAAGTATTAAATTAACAAATATGTCAGAAAAGAATATTAAGGGAAATATAAAAAAAATTTAATATAAAGGGGTGGGGGGGGATATAAAAATCATAGGCTG
>OZ010605.1:17768627-17771127 GCA_963932145.1 Acanthosepion lycidas
TCATTTACTATAAAGAATTTGTTTTCCTTTTTTCGAACTTATTAAAAATTGTCCCACTTCTGGCAAATTCATGTGTTCATATGATGCGTGCTTCCTGTTTACTTGTCTCCCCCTTATGGAAACAATTAATATCTGATCTGATTTTCTTTATTGCAGTTCTTTGTCCCCTGCAGATGTTCCTGAGGTAATTTTTGTGGAATTGATGAAAGTTACCACTTAATCTGTCGAAATTAGTTTCAACAATATGATGTATCGTCAGATTGATGGTGTTGCCACTTGTGACACTATTTTCCTATGGTAATTGGCTAACTAATTAACCATAGAAATTAAAAACAAGAAATACTAAGGCGAGAAAGAGCTATATCGAAAGATTGACTGAGTGACATTAAAAAGAATAATTTATTTTATTTACAAAAAAAGATACTTTTTGCAAAAGACAGAAAATCTGTAAGAAAAAGTGAGATTGTGATCCTGTCAAAATCAGCTAATGTCACGATAAGTGTGTGACGTGCCAAACAAAACAGAATTCTGAAAGAAAAGCAAAGCCAACCAACGCATGCGACCGTAAAAAAAAATTTCAGCTTGACACCACCACGGAGAATAGATATTAATTATCTTTCAGAGATATCATTTAACTTTAATTCCTGGTTCCAGCGAAGAAAGCCATCTGGTATATGCACGAATCTTGGCATAAGAGGAAAATCGAAAAGGGAATCATTATTATTACTTATTCACACTGTTGACGTCATACATAGCATCTCGAAAATAAGCATCTGGTGATAAGAGAATTTTAAAGCATGAAAAAAATTAAGAATTTAATTATCAGGTAAACATGACCACCTAGTTAAAATTGGACTAGCGAAGGAGCTAGGTGTCGGGTTTTGACAATGTTTAATGAGTCAGTAGAGGTCCGCGCTAAGTGGATTTGGGTGTCCCCAAAATCAAGATGTGATTAGAATTAATTGGCAATCTGGGATTTGTAAAAGTTTTGGCCAAAGGAAAAAGAAAAAGAAAAAAGTATTTTGTAAACAAAATTCTGGAATAATTCTAAGAGGGCCAGTTTAGCTACACCCACACTGCCAAGCGATCATTGGCCAAGTGGTAGCATGGGTGATAGGCAGAGGAAAATGTATGAGAAAGACGGAGAAGTTGTTAACACCCACTGAGGGGATTGGTATGAGATACCAATGTGATAGAGAGGAAGAGTCTAGGAGGATAACTCTCCTCTGACCTTCCCTCACGGATGAGGGAGGAACCTCCGAAGTGGAAAGTGATTAATCTTCCAAAAATGGGAAGTAATTAATTTTCCTGGCCGAGGAACAAAGAGAATTCTTGTTGGGAATTGAGAATTGTCAAGGAACCCAAACCACATCAGGCCCCCACACTGGGTTTGGGTCAGTGTCCATATAAACTAACGTCTTGGGGCAGTGAGTGCCAATTCAGTTCGAGTTGCAGTCAGTTCGAGACACAGTCAGAGTTTGGAGTTAGTTCGAGAAGTTGGAGACCAGCCTCGCAGAAGCTGACTGAAAGATTTCCACGTCCTCTTGACTTAGTCTTCTTACCAAAAGCAAGTTCTTATTGACGAATGACAATATACTATAACTCGCTTAAGAAATGCAAGACATGTCATGAATCCATAGAAACAGGCTGGGAGAGAAAGACACTCCTGTATTCAATAGACAGATAAAAATAATTGTTATTTCTCAACATATTTGAACCTCTTGAGTTTGTTTTATTATTTTTTTTTTTACTTATGCTTGTATGGTATCACCTTTACCCTGGATTCAGCTTGTACTACGGCCCGATGATTGATTTCATCTACCTAAGATCAAAGTCACAATATGGGTAGGCTAGACTTGAGATCAAAGCAGTTGCTTCGGTGAACAAGCATTGGAGGCAAGCTGAGAATGACAAAGCTGGTATCAAACCAGAAATTACCACATCGAGCGGGACACAGGCTGGTGGCAGCGACAAGGAGTCAACCCGAAAACACTGGTGGAAGAAACCTTACAGCTTTGCACCACAACTGGGAGTTGACCACATGGGTTCCCCTTTGGCCCCTGCATTGGCAAGTTTATTTGTTGGGTTTTATCATGAGAGATTATTTAATGATCCATTATGCCCCTCTTTGTATCGTCACTATGTCGATGACATTTTTTGTCTATTTAATGATGAAGCTGAGGCTGATCAATTTCTCTCGTCCCTTAATAATCTTCATCCTTCCTTCAGGTTTACCATTGAGAAAGAGGTTAATTCCAAACTTGCTTTCTTGGATGTATTGGTACATCGCACACCAACATCTTTTCATACCTCAGTTTATAGAAAGTCTACTTTTTCGGGTTTATACATGCGTTGGGATTCTTTCTGTCCTGAGAAGTGCAAAATAAACCTTAGAAAAATTTTAACACATAGAGCATTGATGATCTGTTCTGAAGAGTTCCTCAATAGTGAGATCAGTTTCATAACGAGAACTTTATGCAATAATGAATATCCACCGACT
>OZ010605.1:17773627-17798627 GCA_963932145.1 Acanthosepion lycidas
AAAAACATATTGTTGGTAATTTTACTATGAATAGGTATTGTTGGTAATTCTTTTACCATATATGCTCAGATAACACATGACCTCACATACCATGCCACCCCCAAATTTTCACTTATATAAAATGATTTTATAATGTATCTCATGTATCATGCAAGTTCCTTTTTTGAGAGACCAAATTACAATAGACTAACCTCTTTTCCTCTATCTCTTTATCCCATCTTCTAGTTAAAAAGTAAAAGAGAATAATAAAAGTATCATTAGTAACACTATACTTGTTGCATAAAACAACCAAATGTGATACAACTAAACATCCTATAAACAATGGAAAAATATGCATATTCACTGTTTGTATTTTATAATGCGATACTAATATGTGAATATTATATGCACTATTATTGGATACAGTTACGTAAAACATCAGTTTTTATCAAAATCATGTTTATTTTAAATACAGCTTTATTTTTTGACTACAATAAATGGATATATAGTTTGATCAATGGTGTAGCCTGGGCCAGCAGTACATACACTAATTTTATATCTCATGTATGATGCGACCCCCTTAAAATTAGCTTCAAAATTAGGTCTTCAAAAGTCACATGACACTGGAGTATATACAGTTTATTAAAATATATGGCTGATGTTTTTAATAGAAAAATGTATTTTTATACTTTCATAGTGTTTTGTTCTTGTTGGGGAGGGGTACTATTTGCCCATAGCTGGGACTCTAGCAAATGCCACCACCCTGGGTCGAGGTGCATCTGAGAACAATACCAAATTAGAGTTGGTTCCACTTTCCTCAAAATCTCTAGTCTCCCAGTCAGAGACCTTGCTGATGGATGTACTTTATTGTCATACCCAGGACTATCAAAACTAAGTAAATTTATTTCTAATTACAATTACAAATGATCTTTGTTAAGGAAGATCTTCAGTTATGTAAAACAGATTTTACACTAGATAGAAATTTGAAACTCATCTATGTAATAAAAGCAAATGTCACAGTGTCATGCTTTTTCAATTAAAGGGACACAACTCTCTAACTTTCAGTGGCTCATGTTACAGAAATTTTGAATTTTTTTTTTTTACATGATTTTTTTTTAATAATTTTTATAACTTGGAAATAAATTTGGGAATAATCAAAATTAATTGCAAAATCCAGTGAATGTCACCTATGAAATAAAAATAATTGTTTGTATCGAGAGTAAGGACCTACACACATCTGTCTTTAAATTAAGTGGTAGCAGAAGAATTATTGTTGAACTTTTTAAGAGATAAGCATAAACATTAATTCAATACTTAAATGCAGTGATTAATTTTGAGTTTGTAGTTTCTTGTGGCCTATTACATACAGCAACAGTATGCCTCACAAAAAGAAACCTCCACCAACAGAGGATGAGATTGCAATCAAAAAACCAAGGCTGAATCGAGGAAAAGTTCCATGCAACTTGAAACTTAGATGAAATGGTAGCCAGGAAAACTTCCAGTGCTGAGAATATGCCAATATTTAGGGACTCTCAAACTCCTGAACAAGCTGAAGATCCAATCAAGAGCCCTCTCCATGAGCTAGCTTAAATGCTGTCCAATAAGGTAGCTTTTAAGCTAGTATGAAAATAAAGCTTATTAAATTAAATAACTACATACATTTTTTTTTAATGGATGTATACCTATTCTAAACAAGTAAATGTTTGTCAGGTGAACTTTATTTCTTACTTATTTTTATAAGACATTTAGATATATACGGTTTGAAAGAAGAAAAATTTACATCAATTAACAAAAGTAAAAAAAAAAAAAAGTAATATTCAGAAATCAATGACGTAGGCACATTTTCCGGATGCAGCATTTGTAAATAAAATAAAAATGTCCAAATAATTCCAGATAACTCAGGAATTAATTTGATAGGATATCAATATTGCAAATAGAAAATCCCTTCTAAATTTGATAAAAATCAGTATTTTTTTCTGACAAATGCCAGTTTGAGAAAAAATTCTAATGAATGTAAAAATTTCCCTATTTTTTACAAATGGACCAATGTATTTAATGAATGCTAATGTTTGTTACAACATGGTAATTTTCTAAACATAGCTTAAATGTGGCACAAGGCCAAAACTCTGGGGCACCCAGTGAAGCTCAAATTCATTATTCAGTTATAATTGATTTTGTGAGACAAGCTTGCTAACCATTATACTATGTTGAAGTATGCAAATAATTTCCTCAGGTTAGGATAGATGTGACACAAGAACAAAAGTGCAGAGCACCCAGTGAGGATAAAACTTACTATTCAGTCATAATTGTTCTAGAGAAACAAGCTTGTTAACCATTACACCATATTAAAATGCTCAAATGTTTTGTTTCAATATGGTATAAATGATAGCTTTGATTTGTTTTTTGATAGTTGTTAAGTATAATTGATCATATTTTGTACAAAATTTATAATTAAATCCATTTTTCCTTTCTTCTTTTTTTATTTTGAATCTAGTGGAAGGTTATGAAGTGGATTTGAGTTCCATGAAGTCAGTGCATAAATTTGCACATGATTTCAAATCGCGTCGACTTCCACTTCATATTCTCATCAATAACGGTAAGTAATTTTTTTCATTTTGTTGATTTCCCAAATGGGGGATTAATTGCTAAAGTTTTTTCCACTCCTTGTCTTATAGTCAGAAGGACACAGAATGCATTTGTCTTAGCCAATAAAATGCAATGGCCTACATGATCTGCTTTAACTACTAGACAAACATATTGTGTTCTCTTGATCGACCTTTCTTTTTTGTACAAACATCAACTCCTAGTTTGTGAATTCTTTTGCCTTCTTATCAATTTTGACTTGCTTTAACTTTATTGTTTGCTTGCTTGCATGATTCTTACTGTTTCATCTTTTTCATTTTTTTTATTGAAAACTTCATATTCTCATTAATAATGGTAATTTTTTTTCATCCAAAAACCAAACCTAAAAAAAAAAAAAAACAATTATCAAAAGCTGTAATTTTTTTTGTTTTTGGCTTGTTTTGTTTTTTCTATTTTATGAGTTCTTGCATCAAATCTCTTAATGCAAAGTTTGGCCAGAAAGTATCCAGCCATTTAATATGGAAAAGAAAAAGAAGCTGTGCTCGAGGTTATTTTGCTCCACACCACAAATTGCTATAAAACTAAAACATCAACCTGAAAACTTGAGTACTTAAATACATTTGCCTGATCAAAACTTTCATATGAATGTCTTGCATGGCGCCAAACCTGTTCGGAAATAACTAAAACCACTCACTAAGATCAATGGTGAAAAAAAGCTTTGAGCAAGTAAAGCCTGAGGCTCTTGGCAAAGATCATCCTTCTTTGAACATTATGGACTGGCGCTATAGAATCTTAAACAAAGAACTGTACCTAATAATAGAAACCACATCACTTGAAGACTACCAACAGCAGCAACAACTAAACATTTAACTTGAAAAGAAAGTAATAATCTAATCAAGATGTTGTTATTCCACACTATTCCAAATAAAAAGTTAGGAAGGAAACCTCCGTCAATACTAGAAAGAGCAATAACAGCTACTGAATTGTATGCTTTGTCAAATGTCGAATGTTTCCTTATAGGGAAACAGCTAATATTAGCATTACCATTAGTCCCCTTCAAAGTACTCTTCTTGTGATCTTACTCACTTATGCCAACATCTTTTCTAAACAGAGGGAAGTTAAAAATATAAGGGATGTCCGAAAAGTATCAAGCCACTTAATATTGAGGATGGGGAATTAAGCCTACCTAGGGCAATGGCACCATAGACCCCTTCTAATTACTCTTTTTGTGACCTTATACAGGCATAGTTTCTATCAGCTAATTTAATCTTGTTCACAGTCTATAATCTCCATTTTAACCAAATATATTAGTGTGACAACATAATCATATCCCTTGCATAGTTTTTCACTAACTAGACAGACAAAAAATAAATCAATTTGGGGAGAGTATTAGAATAAAGGGGAGGGATAGTGGAGTAATGAATATTTTATCCACTATTATTTCAACCTCTAGATTGTTCTATTTTCACGTGCCATGCCTCTTCCAGGTGTCTCGGTTATCTCCTTTGACTCAACTCTCCACATTTTTTTGTTCAACACTGCCGTAGCCAGGTATTGAACTCACAAGGTCAAGTCATTGGATCCAGCCAACACTTTTATCCACTGGACCATGTGTCCCTGAGGATATAGGTGTATGAATTTTTGGGACTTATAAACTAAATGTTTTAGTAACATTTTTTACTGGAGCTCATATTGCGATTTTGTTGTTAATATTGCTTTTCTCTAGCACTCCTTATTACTGCTTGGCCAGCTTAGATTTTGGTGGCCTAGCATATGTGCTGATTCCTTAAGTTTTTGTATTTTCCAGTGATTTTCTCTGTTTATTTCAACTTCATCTCATGATGGTGGTGATCTCCCTTTTCCCTCCATATGTAGTCAGCTATGCCTGATTTTTTTATTTCCCCCTCATGTTATGGCTTGCAGTCTTACCTTAAGAGGGTGGCCTGTTTTCTCCTTTATATTTCTTACTACAGCTGCATAGGATGGCATACACACAGTCCTTAGTCATGTTCTCTGTTATGGGGGAGATGGTCTTACTCAGTCAAAATGTTGTGCACATGACAATACGATGAGGACAACAGTTTAATGTAAATAATTACAATACCTCATCTCAGAAATATAGACAGATATTGGCTCACTGTGTCATGCTAGACAATTTTTCTCTCTAGAATCTATCTTACATATTTATATGTCTACCATTTGTCTATGGTCCGAATATTGCTGCCACATATGGTCTGGTGCTTTTGCTATATATTTGGGGATTGTTGATAAAATCCAATGAAGTATTTGTAATGTTACTATTCCTGTTCTGGTATCTCTGCTCCAGTCCATTTCCCATTGCCATAACATAACTTTCATCTGACTTTTTTACAAATACTTTCATGGTAATTGTTCTGATGAACTTTCCTCTATGGTACCTAGATGCTATAAATTGAAGCACAGTGCCAGATTTACAACAAGGCTTCATCATTTTACCGTTGAACTGGTTAGATGTAACCATAAGTTCTTTACTAACAGTTTCTTTTCTCGCACTTCTCACATGTAGAACTTTCTTATTGCTTTCCAGCTAACTTTGACTTTCAAAAATTCTAATGCAGTGTCAATCGCTATCTTCTTGATTCCTCCTCTTTTATTGTTCCCGCTCCTGTGTCTTAGTGGCTTTATTACCGTGTTTGGGGTGATATGATAAAAAAAAGTAATATCTAAATTTTTGCACATAAAACATAATCTCTTAAAGAAATATTTCTTTTACTCATCTGGTATATATATCATGTAACCATTTTCCCTGCTGCTTAAGGATTTATCTCTCTTTTTAAAAGGTTAGACAATTTCTAGCCTTATTTAAAAGAACATTGTTTATTTTACCAATCAGTGTGTTGTCATCAAATTAGCTGACTCAGCACACCTGTGATTCATTAAACAAAGGTTTATTTCTGTTTATTTGAATAAATTTATTCTCAACACTTGTATATTCTCATCTGAGGCCATCAAGATGTTGTGACCAGTATAGCTTCCAACTATTATCAGCTTATTAATAAGTGTCTTTTCTCTGACCACCTGTGCTGAATTAGAAAATTCAGTTTTAATTAAATTGATTGCATTAGTAAGAAAAGACACAATGTCCAGTTTTTGGTCATTTAAAAGTAAACTTTTGCAATAGTCTACCTACACACACTTCAAAATAGGCTGGCTCTCCCCCACTTGGAAGATAGTGAAATATGTTTGTCACACGTCCAACTGGATTTACGGAAAATGTAGCAAATATTAAGCAACGGTTTAAAGCAAAAGTAAAATCCTGCCACTTGTCGAGAACCATTATATATTTCCTATTGATGCTAGAGACTGATGTTCAAGCTAACAGAACTTTCAAGTCTGATTTTCAAAGCAGGCTGGTCCACCCTACTCGGAAGATAAGTCAGCATAATCTTCCTACATGGTTTTAGTTTTATGCAATATTTAACAAAAATTGTGATGTTTTAATCTCTTAATGCCCACTATAAATTCTGGTATTTATTATGAAAATTTTAAAAAATATAGGATTAATTCTTGCTTTCTAAAATAAATATACAATATTAATAGTCAGTTAATAAAAATCCAGTATTAATAATTAATTTCAGGGTTTCCTATTTTAATATTCTGCTGAATCTTAATTCTTAAGTTAATGATTTTAAAAGCTCATGGCAAATTCTCTGACAATAAAATATCCCTAGAAATTCTTCTATCACACCATATTTGAGCTTAACAACTTTAACAAAATATTGCAATAACAATCCTAAATAGGAATGCTGGTCATTATTTTAAGAAGTAAGGGGGTACAAATAAAAGATTTGAATTTAACAAGTTTTTCCATTTCTCTGAAACACCCTTTAAACACTATCTCTTTCTTTCTTTCTTTCTTTCATTAATTTTTGCACTGAAACCAAGTAGTGTCTTTTCTGTCTTTACACACAATCAAAACAGAATAGTCCATTATCTATGAGGTATTGGCATAAGACATTAAACACTTTTCTCTTCCCTTCTTTCTTTCATTTTCACACTGAAACCAAATAGTGTCATTTCCCCTCTTTCCACACGTTCAAAACAAAATTGATCATTATTTATTAGTGTATTGGCAGAGTGTAATGGTTGTGCAAACTAATAAAGGGTGAGATCAAGAAGATAATTATGATACGATATTTTCTGTCTGTATTTCTGGGATGAGGACTTATCATTATTTATACTATTTACATTTAAATTGTTATTTTCACTTCTATTTTTATCACTACATTTTGGCTGTTGTTCTCTCCAGCCTTCCTCGGGTGTCTATTAATCTGATTAACATACAGAGAATTCTGAACTGAACCCTTTATTAATCTCTAGGGTTAGACTGTTCTCGTTCCACTATTCATGTCTAGGGATATCATGTAGTTTTTATTTTTATTTAGTACTGTTCAGTTATTGCTTGCCCATTTCCAGTGAGTGCAAGTACCCACTGCCCAACCCAGGGATTGAACTCACAACCACGATGTCACCATATTCACAAATCAATGCATTAATCTGCTAGGTTAGGTTAAAAATCCATTGCTATTCATTTCTAAAAAAAAAAAAAAAAATATCCATTATTGATAACAGGTCAATAAAAGTCCAATATTGATAATTGACTGGTAAGAATTTGGTATTAGTTATAGGTTTTTACATATAAGCCATTAATATCCAGCAAAAAGGTTAATAGTTATCAAGGATAGTCTGCTTGACCATTACTATTGAGTTGTGAATTTAATCTTCACTGGGTGCCTGATACAAAATTAAACATTAAATAGCCCAACCACCCTAAGTAAATAAGCACCTCAGCATGCGGCGATGATTATCAAGGATAGTCTTGTTGACTATTACTACCAAGTTTTATCCTCACTAAGTGTCCCAACCAAATATCTAATATTGTAAAAACAGCTGATCTTAACCTAAACTAATGACTAAATAAAATCCTACTTGCCCAGTTAGTTCAACAGGAAAATAGTGAGACCTAATTGCCAATAGTGAGACCTAATTGCCAATAGTAAGACTTAATTGCCTAGTCAGTCAGTTATGTGCCATGCATGAGACATGCTTAGGCAATCATGTGTCTTTCGATACATGACTGACGAGGCAGATTTTTTCCCGCAGTAAGTTGCCATTTCTTTCTGTGGTAGACTAGTTGCCCTCCAAAGCTATAGAACCCACAGTCGGAGCACCAGGGGGAAAAAAAGCTCATCAGAACAGTTACCATAAAAATATTTGTAGAAAAGACAGAAGGAAGCCGTGTCACATTGGTGAGAAAATGACTGAAGTTGAGATGCTAGGTCAGGATCAATTACATTACAGACCCTTCTTTAACTTAGATGTTAATCCCTTGGGAAAGGTATGAATCCACCTCCCACCTGACTATATATAGGTTAGGACTTGTATCAGTGAATTATTATTATCTCTAAAACATTCTTACAATCTAGAAATATTTTCTAGCTTTAAATAACCTGGGAAAAGTTGATAAGCCATAAAAAAAAACAATCTAGTCACATCATTCAGGGTCATCAAACTTTTGTTTTATTGCATGCCTATTAAAACTTTCTAACAATTGCTGTCATTTTTTTTGGCAGGGGTACGCTAATAAATAAATAAAACTAGATTTCTGTGATGAAGAGTCCTCATTATTTACACAGGACAATAGCCTAGTTGATTAAAGCATTAATTTGTCAATTTTGTGATATAGTAATTATGAGTTCAATCCCTGGGCTGGATATTTCAGACTTAGTCTGAAGGGAAATTGGCTGGATAATAAGTGAACAGTACTAAATAAGAACAAGATGAGATGACACCCCTTTACTACACATGGTCAGCAGAATGAGAACAAATGAAGCTTCTGTTTTAAATTCCCTGATGGTTATATCAATCAAAAAGCATCTGAAGAAAGCTGAAAGATACAATGGTACAATGGCCGTAACAGTGTGAGAATAATAACAAAGATGAGGACAATAGTCAGGGTGTAAGATAAATAGTTAACAAGGATAGTTAGGTTGACCATTACTACTAAGTGTTAAGTTTGATACTCACTAGGTGCCTCATACAAATTCAACATTAAATGATCCAACAAGACTGTTTGCTAGCCATGGCATCATGCTAAGACACTTGAAGCAGTTACACTACAAACACATTCAGAAAAGGGCCTGCTTACCATAAAAACCAGTATTCAGCATCCTGGAGTTTATATAGACAATTAGGAAATTGATATGTTTTAGACATTAATTAACTCAGCAATGGTTAACATATAAGATCATTCAACCTATTTAAATATGTGCCTTGGTATGGAATAATAGTTATTAAGTCAAAACTACTGAGTAGTGAGTTTGATCCTCACTGGGTGCCCCATAGAAAATTTAACATTAAATAACCCAACAATGGTTGACATGTCATAAAACAAATCTTCTTCTTTTATGTGCTATATCCTATCATGACATTAGCAATCATGGCTCTCCACAATTTACTTTCCTTTATAGCTCTTAGTAAATTTTGTCTTTTCACTATCTCTTCTAATCCCTGTTTTGCCAACCCACTCACTAGATAGGTTATACACTGCTTCCTTCTCTCCCTCTTACCTTAAATATATCCTGTGGGTGTCAAATTTTCTAAGCCCTCTTTCCTCATTATGTGCTCTAGAAATTTCAACTCTCTCTTTCTGATGCAATCTCTTTATAGACCATTTCATAGAATGATTTTTCAGTACACAATAGCAGACTGGGACAGCCTCAGATCTTACATAGCGGCAGCTCCTCTCTCAGCCTTCTTCAAACATTGCCTGGAAAACTGCTGCCCTCATATCAAAATGGATCCTTACTGATGTAGAGAGTTTTATGGCCCAGAAAAAATACCAGCATAAACCAAACAGCCAACCCTGGTTTACTCCTGAACATGTTGCTGTCTTGCTCATGATAACCACTACTACAATATCCGACACAGGGAACGGTGTAGTTGAACACTTGCTGCATTCAGAACTGTCTGCAATCATTGAAAGAGAGTTCTAGAAAATGTGTAGCTATCCTCAAGCAGTCCATGTCAAAGTTGAAAGCAAACAAACTGGATCTTTGGGATTCTGGAAGATCTTTAACCAAATTCTGAATAGAGGCAAAGCATCAGTGCCTACTATTATAAATGGCTCTGAGGTCATCTCATCCTCTCAATGTTAGCTGACAAAGGTCGTCCCCTTCCTGACTCCCCCCATCTCACTGAGTACAATCTCAGTAATATTTTGATTACAGCATGAGAAGTTTCAAGATTTATCAAGTCTTGACCCTAAGAAAACCACAGTTCACACAAAATCCCAGTATTTGTTCTTAAGAATATTAGCCTAGAGTTATTCCCGATCTTAGCAATATTATTTAACTGCTGTTTGAAGGAGGAATCTAGTAACTGGAAGGTGTCAAGTGTATGCCTGGTTTTCAAGAATGCACCTAAATGCTCACAGAATAGACACATCAGTATCTTTAGTGTCATTAGCAAACTCTTTGAAGTTATAATCAACAAGAAGATTGTTGATCATCTCAATAGGTGACAAACAGTATGGGATTCAATCAGCCTGGTCCACTGCTGATATCCTAACTGTGATTATTCACAGAATTAGTGAGGCACTTAACAAATACATCTCAAGGATAATTGCATTAGATATTTCAAAGGTGTGGCATAAAGGGTTACTGCACAAGCTCTCTAGGTATGGAATCATTGAAAGAGTTTTCTCAATTATGAAGTCCTTCCTAAAGAGTAGGTCCCTGAAGGTACTTGTTAATGGCCAGTCCACTAAGGCCTAAGCAACCAATGCAGGCATCCCCCAAGGTTCACTTCTTGGTCCAACCCTATTCCTATTTTACATAAATGATCTTCCTAAGTTTATAATCTGTTCATTTTTAAATTTCAACAGTATATGGGTGCACCTCCAAAATCCTAAATGACCAGAGCTTGGCAGCTGATCTCTACTCTGACCTTGCTCTAACAGCTCAGCAGGGGAAAAGCTCATTGGTCACAATCATTACTGCAACCAAACTAGTGATATTCCATCATTGGTGATTGAACCCAGAACCTTCACCAATCAGAATGAACAGATGTTCCCTCAGGAGGCTCCTTGACTTGAGCACCCAGACCTACAGAGCAACTCATATATACAATATATTGCTAAAGATGCTGGAAAAATAGTCTGTTCCCTGTACCACTTCAGCAATTACCCAACTCCACATGCTATCCTTTACCTTTACAAGAGCCAGATCAGGCTGAAAATGGAGTACTGTTGTGTCCTTGTGAGTGACAAATTAAGAGCACTCTCAAGATGATGCCTCCTCAGTCACTACAACTTTAACCTTTTCTAATCTCGAGTTAACTGTTATCTTCCATACATTTCTGCATAAGTTTTGCTTTTTACTCTATAACCCTCTACCCAGAATGACCCCCACATAAAAAAAGCATGTGTGTCTGTTTTGTTTCCATTTTCTCTAAAACTTCCACATTGCTCATATGTTCAGTCCATGGTATTCTCAGCATCCTTTTCTAGAACCACATTTCTGTCACCACCTGTCTCTTCTTCATCTATAACAAAATTGTCCAGTATTCACTGCCATACAAGATGACTAATATTAGGTTGGGGCAAAAATAATTTCGTTTTCTCACATAGTAACATATGTGAGAAAACGACATTATTTTTGCACCAACTTAATATTAGATAACTGTCCAGTACTCTTTTCTTTGTGTTTAATGAAATTTTCCTGTTTCTTAATACATTGCTTACCTTTTGGAAGGCATCTTTCACTCTCCCAATGCACCTTTGGATTTCAGTGTCACATTTTCTATCACCTATCAAAATTTATTTGAGAAACATGTTTGGAGATTTTTTTTTTCTTTGTTTTATTTCTAAGATTTTTTTTTCTTTCTTTTTTGCTTTATTTCTAAGATTTTTTCTTTTTTTTGTTTTATTTCTAAGATTTTTTGATTTTTTTTGTTTTATTTCTAAGATTTTCTTTTTTGTTTTATTTCTAAGATTTTTTTTTCTTTTTTGTTTTATTTCTAAGAGTTTTTTATTTTCTGTTTTTTTTTGTTTTATTTCTAAGATTTTATTTTTTGTTTTCTTTCAGCTGGAGTGATGCACATTCCATACAAAAAGAGTCTTGATGGAATTGAGAAACATATTGCAATCAACTTCATGGGACATTTTCTTCTGACAATACTTTTGTTGCCTGTACTCAATGTCTCTGGTACTAACCAATTATTTGCTAGAATTGTCAATGTCTCATCTTCTACCCACCGTGTTGGAAATATTGATCTCACAACATTTACATCAAAGTATGAAGATTTACCATTCTTTTGTTCTTCTGTATTCCTTTTTATTTATTTTTATTTTTTAATATATCATTTTTAGTATTTTTTCTGTCTATATTTCTGAGATGAGGTGTTATGTACACTATTTACATTATTCGAACTATTGTCCTCATGTTTGTTGTTATATTTATCACATTTCGACCGTTGTACATTCCGGCCTTCTTCAGGTGGTTGGGATGTTGAACTGAACCCTTTATTTTGCTCACTGGGGTAGACTGTTCTAGTTCCACATGCCATGTCTAATGGATGTCAGTTATCTCCTGTTAATTCCCCTCTCCAAGTTCTCCGCTGCCTTAACCAGATATTGAACTCACACTCTTTGGGTCCTGTCACTGGATCTAATTAATGCTTTTATCCACTATGCCATGTTTCCTTAGACATGGCACATGGAACTAGAATAGTCTACTCCAGCAAGTGAAATAAAGGGTTCAGTTTGACATTCCAACCACCTGAAGAAGGCTGAAGTGTACAACAGCCAAAACGTTGTGATAAATTTGGCAACAAAGTTGAGGACAATAGTTTGAATAATGTAAATAGAGTATTTTTTTCTTTTTAGTATTTCTTTTTAGTAATTATTTTTGCTTTATTTTATAATTATTTTTTATTTTGTAAATTTTTTTTTTTGCACTTAGTTTTTTTTTTATTTTGCCAATTTCTTGATTCAAGAATAACATACAAAATTATCTTAGAATTGGTAAATTCCACTATCCAAAACTTGAATAAATAAAAAAAGAGGATAGTCTGGCCCTGTGTAATATTGAGATTTGTCCACATCATATTCTGGCCAGTACAGCCAGGCAAAAATACTATAACAATGTGCACCTGTAAAAACATTAAGAATAAAAATGAAATTTTATATATATTTTTATCTTCAGCCATCTTTCAAGCAACTTCATAATTCTATCCTCCCACAACTTTTTATCTATCTGAGCAAAGAAATGCCCAAGGTACATTTTGTAATCTGAGGGAATTGAAATTTTCTCAGTAAGACAAAATCTTTAGAGATGAGAATAAATGGTAATCTGAAGGTGCACTCTCTTGTGAATACGGTGGCTAAAAGAAAATTCTTCCAGTCAATCTAAAACCATTTTTTCCTGGTTACCAAAGAAATATATGGTCAAGTATCATACTGATGGATTAGTATGCTGTTTCCCTTAACATGGGGTAATGGTTAACAAGTTTAATCTGGTTGACCAGTGGTGAGTTTTATCCCAAATAGGTGCCCCGTACAAAATCCAACAATGGTTGTCATATCACAAAATTAACCAGACTAATTAAATAAGCACCTTGGTATAGGGTAATGGTTAACAAGCTTAGTCTGGTTGACCAATTGTGAGTTTTATCCCCAGTAGGTGCCCCATACAAAATCCAACAATGATTGTCATGACACAAAATTAACCAGCCTTATTAAATAAGCACTGTGGTACAAGGTAATGGTTAACAAGTTTAGTCTGGTTGACACTTGCTTCTGAGTAGTAAGTTTGATCCTCACTAGGTGCCCTATGCAAAATACAACATTCCTGAACTAATGAATATATAAAATCCTACTTGTCTGCCCCCATATCTAAAACATATCAATTTCCTAATTGTCTACGTAAACTCCAGGATGCCAAATACTGGTTTTTATGGTAAGCAAGCCCTTTTCTGAATGTGTTTGTAGTGTAACTGCTTCAAGTGCCTTAGCATGATGTCATGGCTAGCAAACTCAGTCTAGTTGATCATTTTTAAGTCCTCACTAGGTGCCCTGTACAAAGTTCAACATTAAATAATCCAATAATGCTTGTAAAATTGATCAAATAACCAATTTTCATCACCTCAAAAATGACTTCAATTAGTTTAGTTTTTAGTTTTTTCTTCTGCTTGTGCTGTTAGGCATTGTGGAGAGACACAGTTTTCTGTCAGTGGCAAGGCAAGTGGCCTAGAGGAGAGATATCTCTGAGAGCGTCTGCCACTGAGTCACTCCAGTGTCTTCTTAGTCTGGTTCTTTCTCTCCAGCCAGAGGAACTGAGGTTGTATGCTCATAGGGCTGGTTGGTTGATAGGCATATGAGTTAGGTGTCCGAACCACTTGATCCTCTGTCATTCAATGTGTTGTATGATTGGTATTGTTCCTACCACATCTCTTATTACCTCATTCTTGATCTTGTCTTGCCTGGTCTTGTTCACTGCTTTCCTCAGACATTTCATCTCACAAGTTACCAGTTATCTCTCAAGGGTTTTTGTTAGGGACTATGTCTGGAACTGATATGTCAACATTGGTAGGAAAATGGCATTGATGTGATTTGCCTTGGCGCTCATGGAAATGATAGTATGTATTGGAAGAGGAACAAGTTGGTAACTGACTGCGTTGGCATTCTGATATCTGGTCTCGATTTCTCTGTCTAGTTTGCCATTTTCAGTAAATATGCTGCCTAGATATCATAATTCACTGGTTTGCTTTAGCTGGTCCCATTGATGTTAATATTCAGTTTTTCTGATCTCTCACTGATCTTTATGTCTTCAATAAATATGTAAAAGTAGAAAGAGTTGTAAGACAAGAATTTGTCTTCCCACCAGACTTTACAGTGATTCTGAGAGAATTAGAATTCCTGCCAAGATTTCTTACTGGTGGCCATAATCTTAACAACATAAGATATGCACATGACACAGTGTTGATAGGAAGATGCAGAAAGGAAACTACAAGAATTTCTACAGAAGATAGTAAAGTAAAAAGAAAAGACTAAACATTGTAAGAGACAGAATTTATGGTTGTCAGCAAACAGGAACAACCCAATATGCAAATTACTAATTGGAGATGCCAAATTTAAGCAAGTACAAAAATTTATGGTGGACTGAACCTGTGAGCAATGAGAGTTTTAGAGAAAATGAAAATACAATGGACATTTAACATCAGAAAGAGAAAGATGAAAATTCTAAGTCATATAATGATGAAATAGGGCTTCGAAAATTTGACACTCACAGGATATATTTAAGGCAAGAGAGAAGAAAGCAGCACATAACCTACCTAATGAGCTTGTGCAAATGTTTGGCAGAACAAGTTTTAATTGAGATAGTGAAAAGACAATAGATCTGCAAAGGAAATTGTGGAGGGCCATGATCGCCCACGTCCTGAAGGGTCATGTCACATAGAAAGAGAATGGTTGGTTGTTTTTGTTTAGCAGCATATCAACCCCTATGGGTTATTTAATGCCAAAATTTAAATATTTTGTATTCAATTTTATTTTATTTTTAGAGATAATAATAGTTTAGTGATACAATTCTTACTAATTAACCCATAGTTGGGGAGAAGAGTTGGATTCATAGCTTTGCCAAGGGTATTTGTGCATAAGTGTAATATAATGAATGCAACTGAAATTGGAATTCGGGTCTCTGATTAACAATTCTGAATGATTATCCATTACATTACCTGAAAATCCAAGCTTATAGTACCTGGTATTCCCAAACAGTCACCCATCTAGGTACTGACCATTGCTTAACTTCAGTGATTTTACAGGAACCAGTTTTTCAGCATGATGTGGCCATAAGCCTAACAATGAGAAGAACCAGAATTTCAAAAACAGAATATTTAATACAAGCCTGGAGGGTGTTTTTTGCCTCTGGAAGCCATACTTCAAAGAAAGTAACATAACCAAATTGAGGTAAATGATTTCCTGTGCTTGATTTAGATCTGTGATACATGGGCTCTTAGGCCCAAAAGTGATCCTGAAAAATATTTTAAATTGTCCTGGAGACACCAGGAGCAAGTGCAGTCATTAGTCAGGATTTATATTTTCTACTACATTTTTTGAGTAATTTGATTGATTTTCTACATTCTTTTCTATAGCAATAAGTATTCTCATGTAATGTCTTAATTTAAGCTGTTCTCCCTGAGTGTAAAGCATCATTCAACAAGAAAAAAAATCTCCAGCATATCTTCATAAATTCTACAAATCATTACGTTTTTTTCCCTTTTTTAAAAGGAAAATCAAAATATCCTGAAAACACAGACTATTTTCTCTCCATCTTCTATGCCAACTTTGAGAACCTAAAAAAATAGAAAGCTGATATCACAGAAACAATTGAAAGCAAATTTTCTTTTTATATGACAAGTTAAAACTAAATGTGTTTAATGACCGCTAAGGACAAAATGCAAAATCTTTTTAGGCTAGCTTTGTTAAAGAGTCCAACTTATTTTAAATTTAATGTTGTTACATTTTAATGCATGTACCTCCAAGACATGAGCAACCATGGCTATCCACAGATGCTGAAAAAATGGTCAGCTCATTCTACCACTCCAGAAAGCACCAGACTCCACCTGCTATGATTTATCTTGACAAGGGTCAGATTAGACCAAAATTGGGGAAATGCAGCCATATCTAGGCTGGAGCTGCACAATCCTAACTTGCCATCCTTGATAAAATTCAACATTGTTTCTTCTTCTATAGGCCATATTCTCTCATGGCTCTCCACAATTTCCTCTCCTTTGTAGATCTTAGTAAATTTTGTCTTTTGGCTATCTCTCCTAAACCCGTTCTGCCAACCATTTATACAAACTCATTCTTCTTCTTCTTCTTCTTCTTCTTCTTCTATGTGCCATGTCCCTTTAGAATTTGTAGTCATGGCTCTCTACAATTTCCTGTTCTTTGTAGCTCTCAGTAAATTTTATCTTTTTGCTAGCTCTCCTAAATCCTACGCTGCCAATCATTTACACAAACCCCTTCTTCTTCTATGTGTAGTGTCTTCACTCTTCTTGAATCCCATTCATCTTTTTTCCTTTCCTCAATCCTTCCTATACTTAGTTTTTTCTTTCACTTTCACTCCCTGTAACCCTCTGCATACTAGTAGCATTGCCACTCTGCTTGTGTTGATTAAAAAAAAAAGAAAAAATTTCAAGGCAAGGGTCAATCATTATCTATCCTCCTTATCCTCATAAGTTTCACTTCCTACTACCTCCACTTACATCTATACCATACACCTTATTTTGTAACTCACTACTTTGAGTGGCTCTCGAGGCTTGCATTAAGTGAACCTAAATAAAAAAAATATATCTTTTATTATCTATTGCTCCTTGGGAAAGATGGTGGAGAAGTTTTGTGATGAGGGAGAAAAATTTTACCTTGAAAAAGAATTTGTGTTTTGTGTGTTATCTGTCAAAAAATGAAAATGAAGCTCAGATCAACTTTAGCAGATCTCAAAATATGATAATTGTTTATACTCTCCTACCAATCTCAACCAATCACAACCTTTCTTACCCCAGTAAAAGAACTCTAATTTGAACAAGAGGCTTACCTGGCTCTTTGTAAGTGAACAAGGTAATTTTGTGTCTCAATTTGTGATGTCAATTTTTGACTCTTTTTTGATTTACCCAACCTGATATTTTCTAACTTTGGACTTGAAAGACTGATTTTCTACCCTTGGAATTACAAACTCAGACTTTGGATTTCTTGGGTTGCTATTTACCTCATTTCCCATTACCTTCTCTATAGTTTTAAATTTACAATTGCTCTTCTCTTAGATTAGCTATCACTCAAAATTACACTGCCCATTCTACCCTGCTATTTAACCTATATCTGGGGGAAAAGGAAAAAGATTCATGCCTTTCCTAAGGGATTTATTATATAAGTGAATGTAACTGTCTAGGCCTGAACAGGAATTTGGCTTGTCAATACTGCTTTTTGTACCAATAGCTGTTATACGACCTGTGCATCCTTAATTGCATATAAAGCCAATTTTTAAGAAATATTTGAATTTACTGCATTAATAAACAATCTGTAAGACTGGCTTGCTAACCATTGTGCTATGGCGCACAAACACATCATGCTAGTAGATATAGCTATGGGTGAATATATTTATCTTTTAATTTTAGGTGCATGTTATGGGGGTTAAAATAATGGACCCCTGATACCAATTTTATGATTTATGGGTGAAATTTAAAACCCATGGATATAATAAATATACATAAACTAATGTATCCATGCCATCAAAAATGACAGTAATTGTTAGAAAATTTTAGTAGTGAGACGCAATGAACCAAAAGTCTTGAAACAATGTATTGAGATTCAATAAAGTGGAGATAAAGAATTCACAACTAAAATAGATGCCAATAAACCATTTAATTAATCTATTCCGTTTATATTTTTTAGATGTTCAAGGGTATCTATGATTCATAGATTATTCCTGGTGTTACATAAATTGCTTTTTATTCAATATCCTTTCATGTTAAAAATTTTGTATGTTTAATATAACAGTGAAATGGAAATATCTCTTGGAAGAAAAACATTAACAAGCAAACAACAAAAATGGTGACAACAAAGCTTATCTTCCTTTATGACTATGTTTCTTAGATTGCAGTCTTATTTGTTCAAGCCTTTCATGTAAGGCACTCAGATACTTTTGTCTAAAGTGATTGTCTTGCTTCAAAGCTATAAAAACTAAGTTGAAGCAAGACAATCACTTTAGACAAAAGTATCTGAATGCCTCACATGAAAGGCTTGAACAAATAAGACTGCAATCTAAGAAACAGTCATAAAGGAACTGATTGATTAAACAGTTCATTTTGCTTTGGAACTAATTTTGTCTAAATGCAGATAAATATTTTACTTCTACAGATATTAAAACTACAAAGGGAAGTAGTTACTCATAGATTTTCTAACTTAAGTTGATTTACCTCCTTTCCCACTTGAGATGAGACAGGAAATATATAAATAAATACAGATTGATAATTAGTATATGGTTTGATAATGTGTAATTTTAAAAATTCTTCCAGGGGTGCCAAACCTACTCGATACTCACCCTATGCAGCCTATGCTCAGTCAAAGCTGGCCATCATTATGGGTACCTATGAACTGGCCCGGCGACTGAAGGCAGCTAAGTGCTTCCGTGTCACAGTCAACAGCCTCCACCCAGGATTGGTAGACTCCAATTTACATTCCAAGGCAATTTTTCCAGCTCCACTTTTACGAAGGCTTATTGGAAGGTTCTACAAGGTAAGTTTTTTGGGGTTTTTTTTTTTTGGTTTTTTTTTTTACTAATGTTCATCCAGTATAAGGCCCAAGAGTCACTCATGGTAGAGGTTTACTGTGTGGAGTTGTATTAGCATAAAAAAGGGCAAGAAGTGAAGTTCTTGGGAGTTATGCAGGAAAGATAACAGCTAACTCTAGACTTGAAAAGGTCAAGATTTAATCAGTGAATAAAATTTCAAAATTCACTTGGAGACATTAGAAGTATAGTATGGAAGTAGACACTTTAGAAGGAACCAGAAACCCGAACCTAAACAGGAAACAAGGGATAAACCTCTAATCCTGTTCAAAAAACAGGGTAGGTGTATGAAGTGGATGATAGGCAAACCTATCTACACCTATTGGAGGAAGAGAACAAAAAAATAATGAAAAACAATTAAGAGTTCCATCAGAAGTATACAGTTCGAATAGACTTTAGAAGGAGCCGGAAATCCAATCCTAAACAGAGAACAAGTTTAAAAATTCTACTCCTGTTCAAAAGACTGAGGAAGTGTGTGAACAGGACAGTAAGTGAACTTATCTTCTCCTATTGGGAGAGAAGAAAATAAATAATTAGTGAAGAACAATACAGATTTCAAGCAGGGAAGTTAGAAGTGTAGCATTGAAGTAGACTTTAGAAGGAGCCGGAAACCCAATCCTAAACAGGGAACAAGGAATAAACCTCTACTCCTGTTGAAAAGACTGTGGAGGAGTGAGAACTGGACGATAGGCAAACCTATTTACTTGTACTGGGAGAGGAAAAAAATTATAATTACAAAATAAAATTTCAGAGTTCATGCAGAGAAGCCAGAAGTACAGAGCTGAAGTAGACTTTAGAAGGATCCGGAAACTAAACATGAAACAAGTGACAAATCTCCAGATCCACTCAAAAAATGGTTATGAGTATGAACTGGATGATAGGTGAACACATCCACTCCCATTGGGAGAAGGAAAAAAATAACAATTAGTGAATAAGACTTCGGTGTTCAGGCTGAGCTACTAGAAGCACAGAGTTAAAGCAGACCAAAAAAAAAAACAGAAACACAATCCCAAGCTGAAAAAAGTAAATAATTAAATAAAATTACAGAGATTAGGTCTGAATATATATGTTAGGGTAGAGTTAGTTATAGAACTGACAGTATGATATTATCTATTAAGTGTTAACTTAATATAAGTTCAAGTATCCTCTGTCAAAATAAAATCCAGCTGGGAATTTCTGTATCTTTCCATGTTTAAAGCAAGCATTAAATATTAGGAATAAACAAAATAATATAAGAAAACTTCTCTTTCCTTTCTTCCACTGAACTTCATCAATGCAACCTGACCGTTCAAAAGTAATGGCCTGGAGAGGAATGGGCTCTGTCATGTCTACTTTCACAAGACATGCATGAATTAATACTTTTCTGGTTTATGATCACAGCCAGATGTTTTCCACTCTGAATCATATATATATATATATATATATATATATATAGCAGACAATGTGCAAGAAATATATGCATTCAAATAAGTTCAATTTTTTGTAAGACTGTTTAGGCTAACAAAGATGATTATGTGCCAAAATAGACATTTACCCATTTAAAATTGAATAGATTGAAATAAAATCAAATACAGAATTAACAATATAAGAAAACGTCCCTGTGCCGACTTTCACTTTTGTTTGCATCACTCAACCACTCAGTCAGAAGAGGTAGTAAAAACAACTAAAGAAATAAAAATTCGATGTCATAAATCCTGATATGTTGAACATATTTGCAATCCACATACATAAAAAACAGTGTGTGTCTGTTCTAGATCAAACAGTTTTATGGAAACTGAGAAAGTAGAAAAATATATCAAGAACAATTTAAGGAAAATCTATGATAAAATGAAAACAGTTTTTATGTGACACATTTCACATTTCTTCTTTTAGGGCTTCAGAAGATAAAAGTAATATTTATGTTGATGAGACCAAACAGGCACACAACATAATGAGGGAATGCTGAGAATTTAAAATTTAATTTTTTTTTTTAAATATGTGTTTTGGGTATTTAGTGTAGCCAATTTCATCTATTCATGATACAGAAACATACAGTTACTAAAAAGGCATAACCCTATTGTGTGTGTGTGTCTATGTATATATATATATATATATATATATATATATATATATATATATTATAGTAAAAAAAAAAAAAGAACAGTAAGATATATAATCCAGTGTTCTTATTGATATTTTTATTTTTACAAAACAATGCTCCTTTTCCTGTTTTTCTCCTGGTTAGTACTATTGTTTCTATAATTTATGTTAGCGTTTTTGTATCCGCTATTTTTTAGGGCTGTGTTATAAAAATTACTATGTTGTTGGAATATTTCCTTATTAGCAGAGTTCATGCTGATTCTTTTCTCTATTGATGTGGGTAAATGCTTAATTATAGATGGAGGGTGGTTTAACTTAGGGTGTAAATACAAGGGGTTAGTGTTAGGTTTTCTGTAAGGTAGGTATATGTTGTTCATTAAGTCTAGAGTTACATCGATGAAGTTTACCCTTTTTAATTTAGTATTGACTGGAGTTTTTAAAGATGCATAAATTTCAAGATTGGTTATTCCTAAATTTTCACTTGAGGATGAAACAGGGTTTGATACTTTAATTCAATTTAATTTCAGTAATTATATTGAGGTTTGGCTCTTGTTTTTGAAACATGAGAACTCTTATGTAGCAAAGGAACCATATTTTTAAAAAAAATAATTATATATATATATATATATATATATATATATATATATAATATATATAAAATAATTATATATATATATATATATATATATATATATATATATATAATATATATATATATATATAAAATATCTGTGGCCTTATGAAGGATCATTTTGTTTAGGATTTGTAGGATTCACTCACTTGAAACCATTGATCTAATATTGGTAAATTACATTTCACCAGCATTATCAGCCAAAAGTTTCAAGCCCCACTCTGGAATTAAGAATTACCAAGTTCCATACCATCTTTGGTTAAGTTAACTCTTACTAAGCTAGGATGCTGAAACTATTTCACTCATTAGTGCATGGTACCAGATTTTTTAGGAAGGGGATTAACATTTTAAATCCACGAGCTTTAAGATTATCATTAGTCAAATAAATAAGGCAAAATCAGTTAATATATGATAGTAATTTCATTATTATTAATGAACATAATAAAATTTCATTATTGTTATTATTATTATTATTATTATTGAATATGTGATAATATCATTGAATATATAATAATGATTTCCTTTTTTATTATTAAACATGTGATAATAATTTCATTATTATTATTATTGAACATATGATAATTTCCTTATTATTATTGAATATATGATAAAACCTTTCAGGAAGAGAAAGTCCCTCTTGAATTAAGCTAATAAAAAATTAGTTTTGAAAAAGACACTCAATCTTCAAAATTCAGAGAGTTGCCTGAAACCTTTGGCCTATAGTGTACCCAAGTAAATATATGTATGAGATCCCACATTTGAAAAAGTCTTTGTAGCAAATGTTTTTGGTCTCTATGAGAGGATTAATAAAAATAAACTCTGAGTTTAGCCAATAGACATGATGAGACTATGCCAGACATAATTTTTTCTCTTTTGTGTTCACGCTTTTTCTCACCTCTTCTTTTTACAGAGTCCTTCTCAAGGGGCTGACACTGTGTTGTATGTGGCTCTCTCCCCAGACTTGGAGAAACAAACTGGTGGTTATTATGAAAATTGTCAGAAGGCAACTTCTAGCAAGAAATCCCAATCATTCCAGTTGCAACAAGCCATTTGGCACACCACCTGTTCTGTACTTAGCATCGATCCACAGTAAGTACATTTCTTTCTTTTATGTCTTTTCTGCTATGTCAGCCTGTGTTTAAACTTTAAACTCTCATTAAAATGGTCCATAGAAGTAGCACTGCAATATCACCTTTTCAAGATGTAGGCAATTATGGCTCTCCCCAGCTTCCTTTTCTTTATCATATGTAAATTGCCATGACTTCTTTGTGAAAAATAGTGAAATAATTTCTAGTTGCCTTCCCCATTGTTTTAAATTAAATTTTCTTTCTCTTAGACTGCTTGCCAACCAAGGCTAAAGAGCCTGGTCTACCCTGCTATTTGACCAAGAGCTGGAAGAGAAGAGATAGATTCTTGCCTTTCCCAAGGACATTAGTGTGAAAATGAATGCAACTAACTAGACAGGAATTTGAACTCAGCTTGTTAATTATACATCAATAACTGTTAGGCTAACCCCAAATCTCCACCCCTCAAAGCATTTATTTTGAATTACTGTCTTCAAAGTATACAAGATCTACACTCCTATTTGCATTTAATGTTAGAATATAATGGCATTAGGCTTTACTGGTAGAGAGAGTAGGTAAACCATAGACCATAAACACACCTCAATTTTGCATAGAAACCTCTTATATTTATATTTAATATTAGAGTATGAGTGTTAGGCAGAATACAGGTACTGGCAGTCAATAACATCTAGGTAAACATTAGCCTCTCAAGATATAGATGTTATATAAATATACTAATATTATTTATCAATTTACAATCTCCTACTAAAGGACTGCATTCCCAATCAAAACAAATTCAATAGTAATTATATTAAACATACTATTAAATGCTTATCAAGAAGACATTACATCTCTCAGACCATAGTCCAATTAGAAACCATTTAAACACAAATGGAAACCTATCAGTCTCTATCCACAGCATACTTGTGGAAAATATCCTCTTCCACATGTAAAAAAACAGTTAAAAATAATGGAGCATTAATGATAAAAAAAAAAAAGGGAAAAGCCAACACTCAGTAATATCAACTATGAACACTGCCATAACATGTTGACCATGTTTGGGAAATAAAAACATTTCCATCATTATAGATGCACATATGTAAAAATCTACATCTTCAGTTAAAAAAACATTGATAATGGCTAACAGAATAGCTGAAAGCACTTGGATATGCAGAACAGTTGAACAGTCTTTACACACTATGTTTAAAAAGTAAAATACTGATACAAACACAAGAAAAATTGAATAAAAAGTTTAATCATGGTACCTTGTCATTAGTCTTTAATGAAATTTGTAAAAAAAGGAATTGCTGCCCAAATACACAATTATAAATAATTTAAACACGCACGGAAACCTACCAAACTCCATCTGCAACATTCTTGTAGCAAATACAAGTATAATAGCCTCATCACCATGTAAAAAAAGATAATGGAAGCATTTATAATAGAAAAAGAAAAAGCCAACATTCAATAATATCAATTATGAACACAGCCACAATGTGCTGACCATATTTGGAAAATAAAAACATTTCCATCACTATAGATACATATATATAAAAATCTACATATTCAGTTAAAAATACATACTTGATAATGACTAATAGAAAAGCTGAAAGCGCTTATATATATATATATATATATATATATATATATATATATATATATATATCATTTGGACAGTTTTTACACAATTGATTACTGCAGCATAAATTTTTGGCATTCATTGCAAAATTTTCTCAAAGTATAAGGTTGATAATTTATTCCATTCTTTTTTCAATGATTCTAAGAGCTCTTTTTCATTTTTTTTTATACTCTTCTGGCAAGTTCATCCCATGCTAATTCTGGAGGTGGCTGCAAACTTTTGAACTGTAGCGTATATATGAAAAGCCAACTCTAAATAATAATTTTCCCCCATACCCGCTTTTGCAGTGTTACAACATTACAATTATGACATATCCTTATTTATAATATTATGCCTAAAAATTAAAACCTTTTCTTTTTTTCTTTACAATTCTAATTTAATATATATATATATATATTAATGTAGCATTGATTAAACACAAGAAATGTTTTATTTTTTACTTGTTATAATATTGAAAAATTAATTATATATACACACATACCAACACATACATTTACTTGTTATAATATTCAAAAACTAATTATATATACACACATACCAACACATATATATTTACTTGTTATGGTATTCAAAAATTGAATATTCTTGGCAGAAATATGCAAAGCAAATTTCTAAACAATTTACTCCACCCCCTGCAATA
>OZ010605.1:17803627-17836127 GCA_963932145.1 Acanthosepion lycidas
ATTTTTGTATTATTGTCAAGGATTTGTCAGATTTCTTGTTTTGTCATTATGTTGGTTGGTGGCATGCAGTTTAATTGATCTGTTATCAAATAAAAACAAATTAAGAAGCACACACACATACATACACACACACATGTATAATATCAATTGCAAACACAGCCATAACATGCTGTGTTCAGAAATTAAAACATTCCTATTGCTATAAAAAAAAATCTGCATATTCAGAGAAACAAAAAAAACATCCTTGTTAATGGCTAATCAATTAACCGAAAATGCTCAGATCCACAGACAATTTAGACAATTCTTACATACTCTTTGTCCAAAAAAGAAATCATATACACATACACATACACACACATATATTTATATATATAATCATTTCTCCACAAGCAAGGCAATAAATCCACTAAGATGTAATGTGGTTATTAAGTGTAAGAGAATATGAAAAACAATTCTATTAAGAAGAGAGAACAATAAAAGAGCAAGAATTAAGAAGACAGAAGATAACAATTGGCATTGCATTTAAATTTTTGAATATCAAACTGAACTAAAAAGCAAGAAGTTGAAAGAGTTTCACAAACGAGAAGTACAAAAGAAGAAAGTGTTAGCATAGAACTTATGATTACATCGTGCCATTTCAATTGTAAAATGATGAGACCTTTCTGCCAATCTAGTACTGTGTTTAAATTCATAAAGTCTAGCGGAGAGTTGCCTTCATGATGCTTGAGCCAGACATGGCTCAAGTCGGGAATAGAACAGTCTCAGTCATTGGTTGCATGGTAGGGTGGGCGATGGTCTTGTTTGGAACTGCAGTGCCTTGCATTGACTTCTTTTTGCTTCCTCTTCAGTTTTTCTCCTTTCAAAAGTTGAACAACTGAAATGAATTGCTCTCCACTAGGATGGAGGGTCAGCAGCTTCTGTTTCCCAGGTATTAGGGCTCATTCCGGTTTGAAAGAGGGAAGACTTCAGTTGGCCTTTGAATCTGTTATGGGGTTCTGCAATATTGTTTGTTGTTGACTGTAAAGGATGGCCTGTGGGAGTCTTAAAGAGGCTATTCAGGTGACATGTCCTGACCCCCTCCCAAGTCAAATCAAATTATATCTCTTATCAGTCTGGCTCTATCTCTGACAGCTATATATTCTATCTTCTTACAGTTAGACTTTTTTCTTGCTTTCCTTTAATACCCTGTCTAAACGTTTTTTTTTTTTTTTGTTTTCTTTCTGAGTCTGCTATCAACGCAATATCACTTGTGTGCCCCTTCAGATTGTCTGTCAGATCTTCTTGTTCTCTTAGCATCATCTCATTGGATAGGTTAAATAAATTCAATAAGAAAACTCATCCTTATGTTAATCCTCTTTCTATTTTGTGTATTCACTGAATATGTTCTTTACCCACATATAGGCTGTTTGCTCCTGGTAAAGATTACAGATAACTTGAATATCTTTCTCATGTAAATGAAGCTTTTCTAATATTTCAAGTATCTCTTCATGTCACTAACAAATACCTTTGTGTAATCTATAAAGCATTGATATAGGTCTTCTTGCATTTGCATTGCATGAAAATTATATTTCTTGTTTCAGTGCTTTGAACAAACCATTATGTTTTCATTCAATTTCTGGTTTAAATCTGCTAAAATCTTTATTATTAGGTTCTTGATAAGTTTAGCAAATGGGCACATAAAACATTGTCCATTGGAGTTCATATTCATTTGCAACTGGTTTCTTTGGAATTGCTATAAAATCTCTGAAGTTTCTGGTATTTCACCACTGTCATATATTTATTTATAAATTTGGTAACCTTGTCACTCCCCCAAAACCTTCTAAGGTTGTCAGCCTTATTACAAACCATTACAGTCTGCTGTCATTACTGCTTTCTTCTACTTCATCTTAGCCAATGCTGACCTGACTCTATATTTTAATATTACATATCCTTCTATGATTTTACTTATTAAAGTTTTCTCTCCTTTGTTATCATGAAAGATCTGCTTGGTGTATTTGTTTCATCTTTTAGTATATTTCCTTTTTCTATAATAATTGTTCCTTTTTAGATTTTATGCATCCTGCCAAAAAGCACAGTTTCTCTCCTGTTGTTACTTTTATTGTTTTATGCATACCTGCTTTATTTATGTTCTGTAGTTATTCTCACCAGAATTTTTGATGAGTCATGCATCTTTTGCTTGCTTGCATTTGATTTAGCATCCTGTATTGCCTCAATAAAATTTGGCAAGATATTTTTTTTCTTTCCACAAACAAAAACCTTGAGAAAAATATTCTCACCCAAAATATTTTAATATTTTTAAAACAGTGATTTTTAATTTTTTTTTTTTTTAGCCCATGTAATTTGTAGATGCTTGTTGGATATAAATGTTTTAAAATGTATATATCAGATTAGATAAAAAAAAAAAACTGTTAAGATCTTTAAGATGTATATTATGTTAAAGTACAAAATAAGACTTTCTTAATTCAAACAAAATTTGCCAGACTGTTTTGTTTTTTAAATTTATTCTCTATTTCCCTCACAGCACTAATTTTAAACTACTATATTTGACAACTACTATAATATCCATAAGAAATATCTTGGATCAAAGTGTAGTATCTGTGTAATAAAAGTGCATGGGCATGAAAAATAATTGGAATCCAAGAATTCCTCATACATAGAATCCAATTAATGAATTTTATTTTTTAATCCAACATATTTTTATTACTACAAATGTTATTTTTAGAAATGTACCAGAGGACACTTTTTCTTTAAGTATTTCCACTAAAAAATAATGTTTTAAGTAAGAAAAATATATTGGATAAAAAAAAATTCATGAATTCTTTAGAAATTGCTATCTATAAATTTTGGATATGAATCTGAGCTGATATGGTTTTTGAGAAAATCTACATGAGTGAATGTGCTTCAAGGCAAATAAGACCTTACTTAATTGTGTAGCTCTTTGTAGTGGAGGAGTTAAAACATGCTAGAGATCAGATGGTGGTTTGTCCTGCACAACTTCAAATCCTGCCAGACTGTACATTGATTTTATTAAGTTTTCTCAAGTGGACATTTTACCAGTAGATAAAATTAAAAAAAAATAAAATATGAGTGTTTACTCAAACATGGATATCCATGAAAAATGTTTGAAGTAATAAATATAAAATTAGATTGTAACGTATTACTGATAAAGAAATACATACAAAGGCTGGCTAATATTTCCAACTTTACCATCTGTTAGTGTCAGGGCCGGTGCAATAGTCTTGTGACCCTTACACCACCCTCAAATCTATGATACAGAGCTCCCCACTCATTTTTATAAGGTACACTTCATATAAAATACAAACTTTATTGTACATTAATTACATACAATATTGAATTATATGCAATATAGGTGAACAATTCAACTAGAAAAATTGAAAATAAATGCAATGTATCTAAATACAAATTAGAAACCTGTCATAATAAATAGATCATTCCATCTTAAATAAATCAACAATGTTTTACAACAATTCTTAACATCAACTTGAGATTTTTATTGTTAAATAGTTGAAGAATTTTAACACATTCAACATTATGGATAAAAATAGTGAATTTTATATAGTGTTTTTTCAAGACTTAGCATGAGCAAAACAAATTCATAAATTTGGATGAAAAAAAAAAAGACCCAGAATGATGTCAAAATCTGCAAAAAATTGTTCACCCTTTAAGAGTCAGTTATGCTTAGTTTGATTTATAACATATATAAAAGTTGTGCTTAGTTTAATTTGTAACGTATATAAACATATATAAATGTTGATAAGATAGTGAGGGTCACAATGCAATGCCTGGGGCCCCCAATCAGGTTTGGTGGGGTAGTTCAAGGATAGCTAGCTAATCCCTACTCTGACACTTTTGAGTTTCTTCAACACTCAAAGCCAACTTCTGGTCTCTAATGCAACTATATTGAATGGACCTTAGTTTCTGGGAGAGAGAACACACAATTAAGCATGATCAAGGCCAGTACAATCAAATGATTTGGTCAGGATGTGTGTCTACCCAATTTCACTCTCAAGTATCATTTTCAGGCAATTCCCAAAGGTACCATTGGGGAAATGCTTGAAAACCAGGATGTCACCTTACTATATTTCCAGTGAGTCTGCATTGCCCAGCCCAGAGATTGAACTCACAATTACTATGTCACCAAATTCATGAACCATTGCTTTAATCCACTAGTCTATTGTCACATGGGACAGTTCTGAGTGTAGAACTTAAATCTAATCAACTTCCTTGATGAGTCTGCTGCTTCTACTTGTCACACTTAGCTGAATTTACCTTGGCTTATCTTTTCTCCTGCTGCTACTGTCAAAACTTTGATGTCATTTCTAAACCTTTCTTTATTAATGACTCCCATATCATATTTATTTCTATGCTAGGTCGACTAAGGAGGTCTTCATAGTTTCTGATTCTTTCAAACATCTTACTCTCCAGTATTCATATTTTTACTTCATTACACAAGGGCTAATGACTACCCTTTCCTTCCATACATGATCAGCCATGCCTGATTTCATTGTCAAAACCCTAATTACAGCTTTTTGATGTTCCTCCAGCCTTACTTTTAGTGGGTGGTTGGTTTCACCATTATATTCTTTGCCACAACTGCATGGGATGTAATACACACAGTTCATGGTCATGTTATCCTCTGGGTTTGACTTGATACTGCAGAAATTCCCCAGTAGTATCAAGCTGTTTCTGAATATTCTCCTGATGTTGTATGAACTTCAGGTCTTCTGAATCTTTTCCAATTATAACTTGATAGAAGAGAGATTGATTGTAGTAGTTTTCTGCTACTTTTACTTGATCTTTCTCTTTCCACCTGCAGAGGCTGATGTTCACAGGGTAGTTGTTATTCTCAAGTTTACATTCAATTTTTAATCATTTCACCCCAACCAAGGTGATAATGCCATGACGATACAAGAAGTTACTGGGAATTGAAGAGAATGAAAAGACTTTAGTAAGGACAAGAACAATGTAATGTTTCAAGAAGACAGAAGATAGCAATTGGCATTTAATTTACATTTTTGAAGATTGTAGTTGGCAGTGAAGAAATCTGAAAAGAGTTCCATATGTGTGAAGTGCAAAAAAAAAAACTATTCGAATAGAAGTTGCTGTTACATCTATCTATTTCAAGAGTAAAACAATGAAACTTAGTTGCTAATCTAAATTCGCTTAAATTCAAGCAGTCAAGGTACTAAGGAAAGGAGCTTGTTAGAATAATTGCCGTGAAAATATTTATAAAAAGTCAGAGGGAAGTGACTGAAGTTGAGATGCCAGGTCAGGACTGATAACATTACAGACCCTTTTATCATCCCCTGTTGCCATGCCTGAGTTGTGTGCATCAGACTCCCTTTCTTTATGCTGTATGGATGGTGGAAATTGAAGTTGATGTATTGTTTGGTAAAGGTTGATTGGTGGTATACGAATGTCTTAAACAAATTCACTGTGCAAGTTATTAGTACATACAGGGAGGCTAAGTGATTGTTTTCTTTTGTTCTGAACTGGATCAAAGGTCTTACTGCATTTACATGGTCAAGTAGTATTTGTATAGCTTCCAGATGAGGCCAGAGTAGGAAGGTGTCATCTATTAGGTTGGTGCAAAAATAATGATGTAATAATGTCGTTTTTTGACGTTAAAAAATACATCAAAAAACAACATTATTACGTCATTACTTTTGCACCAACCTAATACATATCTACTGTTGTCTTTAGTGGTGTCGATCCTAAATCCTTTACCCTGGGCCTATGCTTGCCATCTCTGGTGACAACAGCAAACACATGGCCGAGGCATCCTTCTGTTGGTATGCCTGACATCTCATTGGAAGAATGTTATCTGTACACATAATGTCGACATTTCCATCAGGTTATTTATCAGGATACATTCTCAAAGAATTCCACTAACTGCCAATAGAGCCTCATTTGTAGGAACTCTGCTGGACAGGCTTACCATCCAATTGTTATAGATGGGAGCTCTTCAGATCAATTCCACAAAGTGTTCTGAGTTCTTAATATATGATCACCCTGAGTATGATGATAAACTACATCCAGCAGCAAGGCCACTGATTGGGTGATTGGAGGTTTTGAGGAGCATGGAACTGCCCCTTAATTGCTGTTTTTTTCCAGGACCATCCTGACTCACAGTGATAGCAATTGTTAGGGTTCCAACTAAAAAACCTCAACAGATCATTTTTATAGCAAAATGGTTTCGTTTGTTTGTTGAATGACATATCAACTCCTTATGGGCCATTTAATGCCAAAATTTTATTTTCTTTGAGCTTTGGTATATTTTTTTTTTTTTATGAAAATGTATTGGTGGTAATTTTTTTTTCCAATGATGTGTTGCTGGTAATTTTTAATTTTTTTTTTTACTATGAAAATGCATTGCTGGTAATTTTTTCTAATGTATTTTTATATTTTCATGTTTTGACCCCAGTTTGGGGGTTCACTATTTGCCCATAGCTGGAACCCTAACAGGTGTTACCACTCCAGGTCACTGTGGACCTGGGAACAACAGCAATTAAGAGGTGGTTCCGCACTCTTCAAAACCTCTTGATCAGAAAACTTTTTGCCAGATGTAGTTTATCATCATACCCTGGACGATTTATAGTAAAATGGCCAACTATACATTTTTATAACAAAATAACAATCAATACAACACTAAAAAACTATAAAAATACAAGCAATACATTTTGCTATATGAACAGTACCAACAATACATTTTTGTAGTGAAATTCCTTGTAATACATTTTATTATCTACAAACTACCCTGAAAGTGTAAAATTATGTACAAAATATTTAGATTTCAGAATTAAATAACCCATAGAAGTTGATATGCTGCTAAACAGAATCAACCAACAAACATGTATATGCATAAAATCTGAGTATCATCTACCATGAATTCAATTGTGAAAGTAGAATAACATATCAGATTTTCATTAATTCAAAGCTCCTAAAAAAATTAAATTTTGACATTAAATGACCCATAAGAAGTTGATATATTAATAAACAAATCAATTAATCTTAACATATGACAAGGACTCCCCTGTCAGTGAGTTGATTATATCCACCACGAATCTGTTCAGCGGATAACAAGCTGAGCTGCTACAGCTGACTATTGGTTTCAATAGAATTCCAACTTTAGAATCTTGGAGGTGGGAAACAATAAGTGGTAGCTTGTTCTAACATTGGGTCATCTGTCTATACTTATTCAGTGTTAAGTAGATAGGTTCACCTATTGTCCTGTTGGGCAAGAGTAGTGGTTTTCGGAATGAAATTCTTTTTCACGTTTCACCAAAGGGAAGTCCTGGTGAAGAGACACAAGCAGCCCTACGACAAAGAAGGTTCAGAAAGAAGGAGATAACTATGGGTTCAAAGCCTGTACATTGATAACTCTCTCCTTCAGTTTGCGGACCATCATTATTAGATTCTTATTACTTGATATAATGCAAAAATATCACAATGATAAAATCGGTCAATAACTATTTATAACTATTTAAACTGGGACTCATGCATACAATTACAATTAATATATAATAATATTTTAAATTTTGAAATCATATTTATTTTTGGCATATGAATTTTTTAAACAGTTTCTAAATCTTTGTCTTTCAATTATTCCACCTCAGCTATTATCCTCTTCTGCTACACCTATGATGCATGCTATGCTGTTTAGGAACCAATGGACTAGAGGTTTATCCCTTATTCTCTTTTTAGGATTGGCTTTTCCAGTTTCTTTTAAAATCTTTTAATTTTCTTTTACTCCCAATAGTCCCTTGCATCTTAGTGGCATTATTGCCTTACTTTGGGTAAATTGATTAAAAAAAAGTAGTCCTTGTTCTTATTTAGGATCTGTGACAGCTTCCTCATGATTTTTAAGTTCAGATTCTATTTCACCTTTTGCTCTCACTACTATTCCCCAACTAGGCTTTTCAGTTTTTCAGATTATTCCACCCTGCCCATCAATATTGCATTGTTGCCTTTGTCCACTTGCAGTATGATGATAATAGTGTCACACTGTAAGATCTTGATTGCCAAACCTTTCTTCCTTTTTGCTTGAATTGGATGACTTGGCCTTTTCATTTGCTTTTCTCACTATCTTAGCTCGTCTGCTTAGGCTTTAGGAATTTTCAAGCCAACTTCTTCAACTGGATCTATCATTTCTAAGTATGGGACATGCCTGACGGTTGTGGCAAAGTTGAAGCCCTTCTTTAGAACTGATTCCTCAGAAGCACTCAATTGCTGATCGCTAACATCAGCAACTGCTCTTACCGAACAGTGCTGGGCCTGACAGCTATTCCTCCTCTGTTCTTTGATTTGTTTTAGTTCCCATATTTGATGAGCATTGTCCTTTTGAAATTGCTAATTGTATCAGCAGGTAAATTAGGTTTAAGGTTCCAAGTTCTATACTCAGGATTGTCCCACAGGAGAAGAGCCGCATGAATTAAAGTGTTAGTACATGAATTTAATATTATCCATCTTGATCTGGTGTCAGTCACTTTCCTACTACTGAAAGGTTGCCTCCTTCTACCTTTTCTGTAAATACTTTCATGGTAATTGTTTGAATGAAAACTTTGCTATGATAACTAGAGTTTTTGAATTTAAGTGTCTAGATCTCATCAATTTAAAGTTGAACCAGCTAGATGTAGCTGTAAATTCAATACTAACAGTTTCTTTTCTCACACTGTGGAACTCCCAACTTCATGCCTTCAGCCAACTTTAATCTGCAAAATTTAAATGCAATGTCAATTGCTATCTGCTATCCTCCTTATTAATCTTTTCTCTTCTTGCTCATTATTAATGTTTCTGTTTCTAATTCTTCCACACTCTGTAACCCATAGTGTCTTATAGAATCAGTTTTAGAGCTTTTTTGGTTGACCAAAAACCTTCAGTACTTTGTGTGTGTGTACACTGTATTTTCTTGTGCATAATGCAAAAAATCTTGAACGAAAATTAAAATCAAAATGGAGTGGGTGGTCATATTAAGCACAAATACATATTTTCAGAAATATTTCTTCTTTTATGTGCCATTTCCCTTCAGGACATAAGAAATCATGGCCCTCCACATCTTCCTGTCCCTTTTAGCTCTTAATAAGTTTTGTCTTTTTGTTATTTCTCTGAAACTGTTTTACCATCCATTTGCTCAAGCTCATAAAGTACATTACACAATGCTTTTCTCTGTCTCTCTTTCCATCAATCTGTCTTGTGAGTATCAGATTTTCCAAGCCCTCCTTCCTTATTATGTGCCCCAGAAATTTCAACTGCCTCTTCCTGATGTTAAGCTATAAGTTTTCTTTTTGTTTCCATTTTCTCCAAAACCTTATTGTTACTAACATGTTTGGTCTATGGAATCCTCAGCATCTTTTTGTAGAACCAGATTTCCGTTGCTTCAAGTCTCTTCTTCATCTTTAAGGAGATTGTCCAGCATTTACTGCCATACAGGAGGACATATATCATATAAAAATTCAGTACTTTTTTCTTTGTTTCTAATGAAATATTTTTGTAAAACACAAAGTAGGAAGGTGTTGATAACGACTGTTTACAAAAAGTATTTGATATGTCGGCAATATTTGTTCTTTGGAAATCAGCTTAATTGAATGTCTTTTGTCTCAAAGACAGGAAATTCACCAAAATTGATTTTTTTTTTTTTTTTTTTAAATGAATAAAGGGAATGCACAAAATTTGTGGTGTTTTGATAAAATTAATGTTATAACAAAGGCATAACTGATTATGTACATTTTTTTTTTAGTTTTTCCCCACTTGGAAAATTCTCATGCTGCAAGGTTGTTGTTTTGTGGTGGACTTCACCATATTAATTTAACTTTAGATTAGGAAACAAGGCGGACGCAGAAAAAGATAAAGACATTGTTACACATAAAATATGTATTTAACAAGACATACAATATCAAACAACAATGTGAAGGAAAGCATGCATTTAAGTAAGAAAAGGTTGAATTAACCAAGAGTTGTCTTTCTTTAATTGTTATTTTAGTGTTCCAAAGTTCACTGGAAGAATGTTCATGAGAGTCTCTTGTAATGATTGTTCTTGAAAGATATTGCTGTGTTAGAAGAGTTTATGTGAGTGTATACAAGGTATGTTCAGCATGTGAGTGTGTGTGTGTGTGTGTGTGTGTGTGTGAGTGAGAAAGTTGGTGCTTGGTGCATGGTTTCAACTGTCATGAATTCTTTTTGGCAGTTGGGATTAGAAAAGTCTTGCGTTAAATAAGCGACTATAGGCTCCAAATCATTGCGCAGGAAGAATTATTCTTCATATGCAAAGGATCTGATTGGTTGGCATCAACCAATCAGTGAACGAGCTTGGGTAGACTTAAGAAAGCTTCTGTGATCCATTTCTCCCAAAAGTGCACAAAATTGACTACTTAAAAGATAGAGTGATTACAAAATTGGCGCATTACTGCGATTTGTAAATTGCCTGTAGTAACATAGTGGTGATTTATTAACCAGTGAATGCTTGGCATTGTATGTGATTTGTATTTTTGTATGTATGTATGTTCGTGCATAATAGATCTGCACAGTTTCATATTCCTCCATTTGTTGACACAAAATATTTAGTTTGAAAACTTCAAACAATTTGAGAAAAATAAAACAATACAAAATAGATATGTAAATATTCCTGACATATTTATATGGTTATATAAGTAATGTTGTACACTTGGGAAGAATATTAGAACATTCCAAAATCTATACTAGTAGCAAACCACCTGCATACAGATAGAAAATGAATTCAGTAAATATACAAAAATAGAAATAGATCTTCTCACAGGATTTATTCAACCTATACAATGAGGCAATTCTGAAAGAATAAAATGTCCTACCAGGATTCATTACTGGCAGCCACAATCTTAATAAAATAAGATATGCAGATGACGCAGTGTTGATAGCAGACAAAAGAAACTACAAGAACTTTTATGGAAGGTAGTGAAGGAAAGAGAGAAGAAAGGACTAAACATCAACTGCAAGAAGAGAAAATACACAGTTGTTAGCAAAAGGAACAACCCAACATAAAAGTTACAAATATGGATACCAAAATCAAACAAATGAAGAAATTTAAATACTGGGAATTGTTTTAACAGAGGATGGAAAGTCTGACACCGAGATCCAAATGTTCATTAGATAGTGAAAGATGCCTTCCAAAAGCTAAGCAAAATATTAACAAACTGAAAAATTTTGTTAGAAACAAAGAAAAGAATATGTATGTAATATCAGCCTTCTTATATGACAGTGAATGCTGAACAATTACTTCACTGATGTAGAAGAAACTTGAAACAACAAAAATGTGGTTCTACCGAAGGATGCTGAGAATACCATGGACCGAACATGTGAGCAACAATGAAGTTTCAGAGATAATGAAAACAAAAAGTTGAAATTTCTAGGGCACATAACAAGGAAAGAATGCTTGGAAATTTTGGTACCCACAGGACAGATTGAAGGCAAGCAGAACAGAGGAAAATAATGCATAAACTCTCTAGTGAGCTTGAGTAAATGGATTGCAGAACAATGTTTATGAGAAATAACAAAAAGACAAAATTTATTAAGAGCTACATAGAACAAGAAATTGTGGAGAGCCATGATCGCTCACATCCTGAAGGGACACGGCATATAGAAGAAGGTACTTGCAATTTTAAATCACAAAATATTATGATAATTTATATTGTTTTTTTACAGTAAGGTTCACTCTGTACAAGGCCTGGGGGGGTGCCACTCAAGACAGAGGGATATATGAAGGGGTAATTTATATGGATAAGAGGAGAAGATAACAGTTAAATCTAGACTTGAACAGTTTAAGATTGTTGTGGTTGGAAAACATTCTCTTGTGAGTCTGTGCAGTGGTTCGCAAGAAGAAGCTATTCAAGTGGAACTTACTTCTACCCAATGGAATATGGAGGGAATGTAGTTGGTTTGCTACAATATAAGTGGCATGGCGGGTCTTAGCTGTAAAGGTTAGTCCTGGCAGAACCAAAAGAATGTAGTTCATCTGAGCACTTTCCACAGAAGTAATGATAGAACATTGAAAGGCTTGCCACATCACTCCTGTGAGAGAGAGGTTGGAGGGTGGAAAATAATTTGTCACCCACAAGACACTTCGGAATTCTATCAAGACTGAAAAGTGAGGACTGGGTAGCTCCCACCCAAATATGACAACAGTACTCCATTTTTGGCTTGTTTGATACGACAGTAAGATTTTAATGGATAATGTGATATAACGTTTCAAAAAAAAATTTATATAGAGAAGGTTGTACTACAGGATCATATACTCAAGGATATTATTCTTGGTTTTTAGCTTCAGAAACACAGTCATATTATACTCAAGAAAATATGTTAATTAGTGGATTTTACACTATATGAACCATTGTTTAGTTATTATGTTTTAGTAAACATCAGTCCGTTTTATAAGTTGAGTATGTAGGTAGACATTGTGTTTATACTTGAGTCTATAGGTAAATATTGATTATGCTTATACTAATGCCAATAAATAAACAATGGTCTTCAGTTTGTCAGCATTCACCCAGAAGTGGCCCTTTTGGAGACTGCCTTACCTTTCTCCTGGGAATACAGTTAGCATATTCTAGTCCCCACTGACAAAACATGATATATATTATTAACTAATAATAAAATATAACAATATATATCAGATCGTTGCATATTTTTGGCCCTGTGGGTTTTGAAAATGACCATTGCAAAAGTTTGTGCCTGATTTTCATTGTTAATATAAAATGACTGCAACTTGATACTGGTGTTTAGGGTTAGTGCTAATTTCTGATGTGTTGTACATTGAAACCTTGCATCGTTCAGTTGTGAGTCAGGCCTTTTTTGAATGTTGACGTTTTGTTCACAATTTCACCATATTATGTTCTATGAATTTTGGAAAGAATTAAAGCATTGGAACTGTGACAATAAAAAACATCAAGAAGGTTTATTTCGATCATGCTTCAACTCTTTGGATAGACAAAAAGTGATTTGACAGATTTCATCAGGGAGATATTAACCTAAATGATCAACCACACTTCGAGCTACCTTCCAACATTGATTAAGATGTTCTGCTTAACATCGTGAAGAATAAGCCTAAGATTTCAATGGAAAAGATTGCTAAGAGTTTAAAAATCAGTATCTCAATGGCCTTTTGCTATTTGAAGAGATTTGGGTTCAAGAAAAATGGTCTCATTTTCCACCACTAACACAAGACCACATATTCCAAGAAAGACCTTGCAGGAACTGAAAGAATTGATAATGCAAATGTTCCTGCCCGATTTTCATTGTTAATATAAAATGACTACAACTTGACACTAGCATTTGTGCTGGTGCCAATTTCCAGTGTGTTCTACATTGAAACCTTGCATTATTCAGTTGCGAGTCAGACTTTGTTGAATATTGACATTTTCTCTACAAAGGAATGCCTTAAAGATGGTGGATGTAAAGTTGCACATTCACCATATTATGCTCTGTGAATTTTGGAAAGGAGTAAGAGTCAGAACTGTAACAAAAAACATTCAGGAGATTAATCAGGATCCAACTCTTCAGATTCTCAGAAAGTGGTTAGGCCAATTTTGTCAGGTTGATTTTAACCTAAACAATTAACCATGCTTTGGATATATTAATTAATAGTGGAGCTTTTTAGAAACCTATAATTAATACCGAATAGCTTTAGAAGGCTATAATTAATACTGCATAGTTTTAAAAACCTATAAATAATGATGGATTTTTTAGCTTACATTTAATACTGGTTGTTTTTAGGAACCTATAATTAATACCTGATTCTTTTAGAAGCCTATAATCAATACTGTATGTTTTTAGAAGCCTATAATTAATATTGGATGATTTTAGAATTCTATAATACTGGATGTTCTTAGAGGCATAGACCTCTAATTCTGAATTGTTTTAGAAGACTATAATTAATACAGGGTAGTTTTTGATGTTTTTAGAAGCTTACATTTAATACTGGTCATTTTTTTTAAACCTATAATTAATACCTGTTTTTCTTCTTTTCTTTTTTTTTTTTTTAGACATTTATAATATCAGGTGATTTTTTTTTTTTTAAATCCTACAATTAATACTGGATTTTTATTTTCCTTTTATATAATTAATACCACATGGCATTAATGAGTTAAGGAATGAGAAGTATATTATAAAAGCCAACTGATACCAGCTTACAAAATCATCTCCACTGTGCATCTCCATAATAATTTTTTAATGTATTAGTATTTACCAAATATATATGGGTAGCCCCAATCATATCTGCCATAGGTACAGCTATTTACCCAGGATTAAAACAAAAACAAAACAGCTGGGGAGAAGTTGGAAGAACCTAAATGAACCAAAATGAAAGATTTTATTTTATACAAAGAAAACATGCTAATATGATTTACTCACAATTCAAGCTTGTTATTGGCTGTGCTTTTCCCATGTGGTGGAAAATCATCCTCGCTTCTACCTCAAAACTTTTCTCTGTATTGACTGATACATCACTCAGTGGCTGTTAAAGATCACATGACCTAATCAAGTATGATGGGTACTAATTAGGGAAAAGGAAGAAAAGTTAACTAATGTATTTCAAATTTAGTTTAAGATTCTGTCTACTGTCATTGGGAATCAAATGGCAGTAAGTCTCCTCATAGCTTCAGCTCTCTCCTCGGAATTCTACTGCTTTTAATAATATTATCCCCAGATATTATTATTTTATCATTATGTGATCTACAAACTTTTAACACTTCCCTTGCCCATGCTTAATACTATTTTAGTTTGATTACTGCACTATAAGCAATTCTTTGTCAAAATATATCAGAAGTTTAGATTCTGTAGCAAAACTACAATTTACAATAGTATATGCTTTGCTATTCAGTCCAGCATGCTCATCTTTCTTTGTTATACTAGTGTCAAACCAGTGAGTATTAACCGATATGAAATGTCCCTTAAGCATGAAAAGTAGAATGAGAACAATCTGCCCTTGTGAATTAAATAAAGGGTTAAGTTTGAAATTCCAAGATGGTTACCAAGTACAAAGACAGACACCTGAAGAAGGCTCAGTAAAATGGCCGAAACATTTTGTGTATAAGCTAACAAGACAAGCTACTAGTCTGAATAGCAAACCATATGAAAATAAAAATAATTCCTCATCTTCAAAATTCCCAAAAAAATTACAGTATACATGTTTCTTAACTTTTTATTTGATTTTTATATTGTTGCCTTTGGCTGACTTGTTTCATTATACACATCTATGTATATATGCATACATATTGAATTTTCATATATATATATATATATATATATATATATATATATATATATATACTGTTCTGTATTTCTGATGCCCATAATTTCGCTTCTCCTACCCCGACTCTGCACAGTGGGTTCGCACAATAAAGCCAAGCAGACATTTATGGTTTTTGAGCCCCCTGAATGATTTTCAACCCAATTATGGAAATGTATTAATGTTATTTGGATTTCAACAGAAGATTAAAAAAAAAACTTCTAATTAAAAACAATATCAGAGCTTCAATCTGGAAATGCTAGTGAAAGGTCAAAATACTTGAAAAGAGTTTAAATTTTTCCTTTAACTTACTTAGACTTCTTTTGGGGTAATTTACAAGACTAAAAATGGATTCACTCTAAAAATGAACCAGACAATAGAGGTCTAGATCATTCATTTTTATGATAAATACAAGGAAAGTTATGTTAGAAACTGATATTTGGTGTGCAGCATCTGGTGCCGAAAGAATTTAATGATCAATTTAATGTCTTAAAGGAACTGGACAAATTTTAAATATATTCTTGACAACAATTTCCTTACATCTTTCATATTTAAATTGTTTTGATATTTGGGAACTTAGCCTAAAAAGGAAAAAAAATATTTGTCTCAAGCATTTTTTGTTTATGCTATGCAAAGTTTAGAAATCAAAGACAAAAAAAAAAAACAGGCAAAAGTTATGTTAATTTGACTGAATTTTTTATTCTAGGACCACCAATTCCACTTGATATTGGTAATTTTAGAAAAAGAGTATCAAGTTGAACTGTCACTTATAGCATTCCTTTCAACAAAACTCTAATGTCTATCCTAGTAAAAAGACACAGAAAAAAAAACATCTCACCAGAATTGATCATCTGAAATTAAATGATTGAACATGTGCGAGTTTACATTAAATTCAAACAACCATAAACTTGATAAATATTTAGAGTTAGGACAAAATTAAACTGGTTTCGAAATCCTGACACTGTTTACTTTCAAACTAGTTACAGGACATATAACTTGGAGAAATGATCCAGAAATAGCAAATACCCACTCTGAGAGGCTATGAAATTTGGAAGTTTTAATGTTCACTAGCAGTTGCTTCTTAGAATATGATGCTAATTATTGTACTATGAACAGAAATCAAGTTTTTTTATATCAGGAGGCCCCAAAGTGGTCGATGGGATTATCAAAGGTAACAATAAAAGCCTGGGAGCTCATAATTAAGTTGATATTTCTAACCAAATGTCAAATACTGCCTTCTCATTACTGAGTAATTACATTGTAAATACCCCCTATTTTAGAGCAAATTCACTTGCTTTCCTTATGAAAGGAGATTCTTTTTTTTTTTTAATCAAAAAGGAAAACATTCTGTAATTTTCATTGTGTGGCCAAAATCAACTTGATAATGGTCATTTTTTTAAAAAGAGTGTCAAGTTAAACCTGCCTGTCACTTTTAACATTCATTTCAACAAGATTCCAATGATTTTTATAGCAAAAAGAGACAGAAAAAAGCAACTATCCAGAGCTCATCTAAAAGTAAATGATTAAATGTATGCAAGTTTTGATTAACTTTAAATGATCACAACTTGACAAATCCTTGGAGTTAGGATAAAATTAGACCAGTTTTGAAATCCTAAAACTGTCTACTCTGAGACTAGATACAGAACATATCACTTGGGAAAATGTTCCAAAAATACCAAATGTCTAATTGCAAGCCCACTGTGCTCTGCTACTGAAAAGTTTTCAAAACCAGTAAAACTAATCATTGTTTTATGAGTAGATGTTCATACCCCGGTTATAAAATCAAAGTTTTCATTCTCCTTTTTTGTTCCTGACTGTCTGCTACCCAACCTGTGACACCATAAAAAAAAATTTATGTGAGATTTTTCACCAGAACTCCTGCCAATATTTTCTGCACAAAACCTTTGATATTAGTTTCTTTCATCATGGCCCAGTTGCCATGAATGAAGTAGATTGGACATTTACTTAGCCTTCCTGCATCCACAGCATTTCACTGCAATATCTTGACTTTATTACCAAACATCAATCAACCTCCCTCTGCACTGAGGGTTGAGCCGTAAAAAAAAAAAAAAAAGTAGTTTCTGTTTTGTTTTGTTTTTTTCCAAATCAACAAGGTAGGCTTTCAAATCCTTTGCATTTGGCTTATCATCTTAAAAATGATTTTGTGAATTCTTTTATAAATTGTTCAAAAAATTCATGTATAGACATAATACACTCATGAATCTGCTCTACTGTCTTTTTTTAAGAAAAAATATATTTCATGTATAATATTTAAATTTGATAACAGAGCAAAAAAATATATTTAAATTTGATAATAAAGCAATAAAGAATATATTTAACTGATAAAGCAATAAAGAATATAATATCTGTCTATATTTCTGAGATGAGGTATTATGTACACTGTTTACATTGCTCGGACTATCATCCTCATCTTTGTTGCCATATTTATCACAACATTTCAGCACAGTGGATAAAAATGTTAGTTAGATCCAGTGATAGGACCCAAAGAGTGTGAGTTCAATACCTGGTTAAGGTGGTGGAGAACTTGGAGAGGTTAATTAACAGGAGATAACTGATAACTGACATATATCAGACATGGCACGTGGAAGTAGAACAGTCTACCCCAGTGAGTGAAATAAAGGGTTCAGTTCAACATTCCAACCACCTGAAGAAGGCCGGAGCATACAACGCCGAAACATTGTGATAAATATGGCAACAAAGATGAGGATGATAGTCCGAGCAATGTAAAGACTGTAAAAAATATAATGTTTAAATAATAAAGCAATAAAACATATAATCTATCTATCTATCCATGTGTCTGAAGCCCCTCTAACTTGGGCCACACTTGTTGTACATAGACATATTATACCTTTTAGGAATCAGGATGATCCTGGGATTGAAAATCTTCCCTTCATCTAATGCTTGAACATTCAGGATTGGGATTTGTGTCTGGATGAGGAGGGAACAGTTAAAAATTCAAATTTTAAAATAATTGAAAAAAATTAGTGATTTTAAAAGTTTTTAATTTAGATTGAGTTTAAAGTAACACAAAAATATTGTTTTTAAATTCAGTTTAAAATATCTCCCAAACTTTGTGAATTGAAGAAATCAATTTTATTTCTTTAAAATTCCAAGGAATCAGAGTTAAACTAAAACATTTCCTGATGTGAGGTTTTGAAGTTCTACAGAATTTGTGATTTGAAAAACTCAACTCAGTTGGAGTAAAAAGATACAATATTTAATTTTAATAATAAAGTGATAAAAAATACATTACATTTAAATAAGATAATAAATGAAAATAAATTTAATGATAAATTAATGAAAATAAAATTTTTGATTAAAAACATTTTGGGCAAATTTGTGCTTTAATACATTGGAATCTAATTGATTCAGATTTATTTATATATATATATATATATATATATATATATATATATATATATATATATATATATATAAATGTTAAAGGAAAAGATTACTTAATTTTTAAATATCAATTTTTCCAACTTAGAAGTTTCTTGATAAGGCTTGTGGTTTTAATCATTTTTTTTCAGTTTGTTCCACATCTTTTTCAATCTGCTTTTTTACTGTTTTGTACTTGTGTGTATTCATGAATTTAACATTCTTTTACACACGCACGTTCATGAAATTTTGCTTTTGTTTATGTCTTTCATTTTTTTCAGCTGTAGATTTTCTCAAAGTTTTTAATTTTTCTTTGAAATTTAAATTTTTTATGCTTTATATAAAAGTTGTTATGCTATATTATTAAATAAATTGTAATATTTTTTCATTTTTATTATTAATTAAATTATAATATTTTAGTTAATATTTTTAATTAATATTTTAATTGATTCATTATGTTATATTATTATTATTAAAATAACAAAGTAAATATTTGTTAATATGTCAGCATCGACCCATTATTTCATTCTTTTTATTTAATAATTTAATATGATTATATAAATATCAATCAATTACTATTATTATATTTCCAAAAAATATGGAATCAATACAATATGATTATTCAGTAAAAAATATTCCCATAACAAATGTACATGATTAGAGAATTAAACTTATTGAAAAAATCGAACATTTTACAAAAAGACTACAATGGAAAGTATTTTACTTTCTTAAAAATGATCACAATAATAATAATGATAATAACAATAGCAACAAGGTTGGATTTTTGACAATGAAATGCCCACCTCAACAAAAAGAACTGAAAGAGTTTGAAAAGGGCTTAAGAAACATAATAAATACAATAGAAACAAGAACAAACAATAATAGATTCCAAAAACAATTAATAAATGATACAAAATCAATAAATAAATCAAATAAATTATTTATTCATGCTGACAAATCAAGAACAATATTTAAAATGGAATCAACCAATTATAAAAAATTAATAGAAAAAGAGGCAAATAAGTTTTACAAAACTAATAATAATGAATTAGAAAATAACATAAAGAAGCAAAAAACATAGCAACCAAACTAAAATTAGTTAATAGAATTAAACAATTAGCGAAAGTAAAAGCATTCATTAAAAGATCACAAAGACAATTTTTAAATAAACCAACAGGTAGACTATTAAATCCTACAAAAACTAATATTGGAAAAATAATCAAAAAAATAGTAGAAAACTTGTCTACAAAACTAAGAAAAATGCTCAATATAAAGCAATGAAAAAATACAAAAGAAACCATTAATTGGTTTAACAGTATTAGAAATAAAAACAATTACTCTTTTATGCAATTAGATATAAAAGACTTTTATCCATCAATTAGATAGATAAAGCATTAAAGTTAGCAAAACAGCACTTAAATATTCAAGATGAGGAATTAAACATAATTAAGTATTGCAACAAATCATTACTATACTACAACAATAAAATATGGATGAAAAATAAAATTGTAACAAGAATGAGAATTTCGACATAACAATGTGCAGTTATGATGACACAAATACATGTGAAATCACAAATAATTTATCAAATATTATTAATAAAGAGGATATAGGTTTATATAGAGATGATAGTCCAATAATTATAAGAAATTATAACAGTAGAAAAATAGAAAATATAAGAAAACAAATAATAGAAATATTTAATAAATTAGGATTTAAAATAGACATAAAATCTAACCTAAAAATAGTAAATTTTCTTGACATAACATTTAATTTAGATAATAATACATACAAACCCTGTAGGAATGCAAATAATAATCCAATATATATATATATATATATAAACAAAAATTCAAATCACTTTCCTAATATATATAAACATATACCAATATATATTAACAACAGAATTCCAACTAATTCTGGCAATATAAAAATACCTAATGAAAATAAAAAATATATGAATCAAAGTTAAGAAAAAGTGGTTATCCGAGTAAATTAGAATACATAACTATTAGGTTGGTGCAAAAATAATGACGTAATAATGTTGTTTTTTGACATTAAAAATACGTCAAAAAACAACATTATTACGTCATTATTTTTGCACCAACCTAATAAAAACAATACACACAAAAGAAAAAGAAACATAATCTGGTTTAACCATCCTTATAATAATATAATAAATACAAAAATGGGAAAAATATTTTTTAAATTAATTGAAAAACACTTCCCTAAAAATAGTAAACTATCAAAAATCATTAACAAAAATAAAAATCAGTTATAGTTGTATGAATAATATGGAGAAAATAATAAATAAACATAATAAAAAGTATTAAATAAATAGCAATTATAGCGATAATAATAACTGTAATTATTGAAATAACAATAACTCTCCACTTAATAATAAATGTTTAACTAATAATATAATATATAAAGCAATTGTATCAATAGAAACACAGAAGAAAAGATTTAAATAGGAGAAACTGAAACCACTTTTAAAGAAAGATTTAATAATCATATGATGTCATTTAAAATAGATAAATACACAAATAGCATAACATTATCAAAATATATATCGAGTCAAAAACAATATACCTACTATAGTTAAATGGAAAATTATTAAAAAAATGTACCCACATATAATATTGCCAATAGGAACTGTAGACTGTGTTTAGAAGAAAAATTATCAATATTAACTTTTAATAATCAAATTAAATTATTAAATAAGAAAAATGAAATAATGGGCCAATATCTACATATTAAAAAATATTTACTTTGTTACTTTAATAATAATATGACATAAATCAATTAAAATATTAATTAAAAATATTAACTAAAATACCATAATTTAATTAATAGTAAAAATTAACAAATATTACAATTTAATTAATAACATAGCATAACAACTTCTATATAAACCATAGAAAAAGATTTAATTGAAGAAAAAATTTAATTTCAAAGAAAAATTAAAAACTGTTAGAAAAATCTACAGCTGACAAAATGAAAGACGTAAACGAAAGCAAAATTTCATGAATGTGCACGTATCAAAGAAAGTTAAATTCATGAATCTGCATGTGCAGAAAATGGAGTTAAAAAGCAGATGAGTCACAAGCAAATCAGTAGAGCCACTAACATGGAAAGGGTTAAAGAGTGTGGAGGAATTAGAAACAGAAATATTAGTAATGAATAGAAAGAGAAAAAAGCAATCAGGAGAACAGTAGATAGTGATTGACATTGCATTTCATTCTGGGTAAGACGTTAAACTACATCCATGTCCTGGGTAAGACGTTAAACTACATCCAGCAGCAAGGCCTCTGATCAGGAGGTTTTGAGGAGCATGGTGCCACCTCTTAATTGCTGGTGTTCCCAGGTTCACCCTGACCCCGGGGTGGTGCCACTTGTTATGGTTCCAACTTTGAACAAATAGTTAACTATTACCAGCAATACTTTTTTGAAAAAATTTTTTACCAGCAATACAATTTTGAAGGAAAAATATTACCAAAAACAGATTTTTGACAAAACAAAATATTACCAGCAACAAAAAAATTTTATCAGCATTAAATAACCCATTGAGGTTGATATGCCGTAAAGCAAAATAAACCAAACCAAACCAAACATTGCATTTACATTTTTGCAGATTGAAGTTGATTGGAAAGCAAGGAGTCAGAAGGGACTTCTACAAGAGAGAAGTGTGAGAAAAGAAACTTAGCATAGAATTTACAGCTGCATCTAACCAGCTCAACTGTAAATAGATATGTATAGATTCTGGAGAGAAAAATTGTCTCAATCAGCACAGTGAACCAGGGAGTGAAAGAAAGAGGAAAAAAAAAAAAAGAAAAAAAAGAGCTAATTTTGCACCTTTTCTGATATATTGCTTTTAACATGTTTGCTCTATGACAAAAAACAATCCTGCAGCTTTCAGGAGAAGAGCAATCTCTAAATCCTTATTCCTTTTAAGGCAATGATTACAGCATATCTTTTCATTTGCCAGGTTAGCTTTATGTTCCTCTTCATTTATCTGAAAAGAAATAATAACCAGAACAAGTCAGAAAAAAGTTACAACTATTAAAAGTCATGTCCTCAAAGAAGTAATCAGCCATGTATATTAGGATTTGTTAGTATTAGGTTGGTGCAAAAATAATGTCGTTTTCTCACATAGTAACATATGTGAGAAAACGACATTATTTTTGCACCAATCTAATAATAAGCTCCTCCCAATTTAGCAAAGAGAGGACCAAGGGAGATAATTCTGTAATGCAGTTGCAAATATTTTTTATAATGTTAAAAACAGACCTGAGATTCTTGCACATCAAGTTGAATCAATTTTACCATTTTCTTTTTTTTTTTTTTTTTTTTGTACTTGTGTCCTAAATTGCTTAAAGAATTCAGACCATTATTGAGTACTCAACAGTTATTCTTGTTCCAGGCTATGTATGATCAGTAAATACCTTTTAATATTGTTAGTCTTATTACTTTGATATACATGTGTTTTGTCTCGGCTTAAACAGTGCTGGCAGTTACATAAGACAAAGACACTTTGAGAGAAATAGGAATAGATTGTGATAAGTACAGAGACTGAAATAAATTGAGCCAAACAGACTGACATGTAAATAAGAAATAGAGAAATGCAGTGAACAAACTTTTAGTTATTGAAATTTTAGCATTATATTAGACAGAACAGACTGTGATGAAAAATAAACTTATATGTATATTAAACAAGTTCACCCCAAGCAAGGCAGTAAAGTCACTAAGACACAAGGCATTACTGGATGTGAAAGAATTAGAAAACAGAAACATTACTAATGTAACAAGAACAAAAAGAGTGATCATGAGGAGAGTAGATAGTGATTGACATTGCATTTAAATTATCAGAGATTAAAGTTGGCTGGAAAGCATGGATCCAGAAGGGAGTTCCACAAAGCAAGAAGTGCAATAAAAGAAACAACATAGAATTTATGATTACATGTAACCAACTCAAGTGTAAATTGATGAGATCTCAACACCAATCTAGTACTGCACTTAAATTCATAAAGTCTAGGTACCATAGCAAAAAGCTTGTCTGAGCAATTACCTTAAAAATATATGTAGAAAAGGCACATTGAGGCAATCTTATGGTAGTGGGAAAGTAACTGAAGTTGAGATGCCAGATTAGGACCAATAATATTGCTGATTTTTCTTTGGATTTTATCAAGGAGCTCTAGATAAATAGCAGCAGCACTGGACCATACGTGGTAGAAATATTCTAAGCATGGACGAATGACAGTCCTGTAAATATGTAAGATATATTCTGGAGAGAAAAATTGCTTTGAACAACACGTCATCTGAGAATGTTATCCCAAGAAGGCACAATAAGTCACTTTCCTGTAGATAATCATCAACCAATGCTGATAGAAGGCAGAGAGGGGTCACTCAGATGATTAATGGAAAGAAGTTTAGTTTTGGAGGCATTAAAATTAACAAGCCATCCTTTGCCTCAATTAACAACAGACCAAAGGTCATTTTTAACAACAGCTACCATTTTGACTTTATCAAACTGATCAAACTTACTATCAAGACAAGCATAAATAGTTGCAACATCAGCATAGATATCAAGTTGAGAGCTGATATCATTGGGAAGGTCATTAATAAAAATTAAAAACAAGGTAGGACCAAGAACAGAGCCCTGAAAGACAGCATTAGTGCAAAAGGATCTAGACAAGTGGCCGTTCAGGATAACTCACATTTCACAATCAGTTCAAAGATTTGTCCAAAGACACGGTAACTTTTCAACTTGTGGAGAAGACCTGTATGCCAAACCTTGACAAAAGCTCTCAAGATGTCCAAAGCTACAGACAGGGTTTTACCATTGTTATCATCAGTACATCAGCAGTTGACCTGAAGAAACAAAAGTCATGTTGCTTGTCTGAAAAAAGGCCCTGCGATGAGAGATGCAACCAATTCAGCATTGATTTGTGGCTCTCAGAGTTTACCAAAAAGAGGTAGAAGATTAATAGGCCAATAGTTGAAGGTTTCACCCAAGTTTTTAGAAAAAATAATATTTATACACACACACACATGCATGCATGCATATTATGTGATTTTTGAAGACCTAATTTTGAAGCTAATTATTTAGCAGTACATTTGGTAATTTTATATTTCGCATCATATATGAGATATATAATTAGCAAATGTACTGCTGGCTCTGGTTATGCGGTTGACCAAACTAAATATCCGTTTACTATAGTCAAATTAGCTTCAAAATTAGGTTTCAAAGATCACATGATACATGAGTATATACTGTGTGTGTGTGTATATATATATATATATATATATATATATATATATATATATATATATTAGGTTGGTGCAAAAATAATGTCGTTTTCTCACATATGTTACTATGTGAGAAAACGACATTATTTTTGCACCAAACTAATATATATATATGACAAAGTGGAAAAAAATTTTTTGTGACATTTGTTCATCCTGTAGGACTTTGTTGGACTAAAATGATGTTTGCATTGATGTTGCTACACATGCACAGGAAAAAGAAGGAATGCTGAAATTTTAAACTTTTGTTTTTTAATATGAGTTTTGAATATATTTTCTAGCCAGTTTCACTTTTTTATGGTGTTTAATGGGTTTTTCACCTTTATTGTTAAATATCCTCCATTTGGTAATAGAAGAGTCTAGAGTGAGCTTGAATCCCAACATATGTTCAAGCCACAAGTGGACAAAACTTTATTCCCAGTAGTCATTCATCATGACTGAAAAAACTCAGGGTCTGCTCTGTGATGATGAAACATTACAGACTTGGTTTTAGAGGTATTGAATATTACAAGTCAGTCTCCCTGCCTTCAAGCAAGGTCAGAGGATAGATCAGCTACCAGGTTCTGATCATCTAGATTGTTGGAAGAGCACCCATAAACATTAGCATATATATTTAGCAATGATCTCGGAATGTTCTTAGGTAGATCATTAATATAAAGCCAAGAAAAGGTTAAGGTCAAGAAGAAATATGAGTGATGCCTGTATTGATGTCATAAGCTTCAAGCCTTTAACAATGACCTTCATGAGAAAAAATCTGGTTGAGAAACCAATTATCACTAGAAAATTGGAAACAAAATTAATGAAGCCATGTAGCATAGACAATGTGTCAAAAATGTGGAGAAAAGCGAAAATCACAATAACATCATACAATCAAAATCTCCACAGAAGAAATGTCCTAATCTCAAAAAATACTTTGAATCACATTTTTTTTGACATTACACACTACTCCAAACCAAAAGTTAGGAAGGAAACCCCCATCAATACTGGAAAAAGCAATAACGATTAGTAGACTTGAGAAACCTATTTTCCTGAAAAATTGTTTAAAAAGAAAGATTTTACAAATTTTACCTAATAATAGTATTTGCCTGCTCAGACCATGAATGCTGAATGTTTCCTTATAAGGAAACAGCTAATGTATCTGTCTATATTTCTGAGATGAGGTATTATGTACATTATTTACATTATTCAGACTATTGTCCTCATCTTTGTCGGCATATTTATTACAATGTTTCAGCCGTTGTATGCTCTGACAGGTGGTTGGAATGTCAAACTGAACTCTTTATTTCACTTACTGGGGTAGACTGTTCTAGTTCCACGAGCCATGTTTAATGGATGTCAGTTATCAGTTATCTCCTGTTAATTTCCCTCTGAAAGTTCTCCACTGCCTTAACTGGGTATTGAACTCACACTCTTTGGGTCCTGTCACTGGATCTAACCAACGCCTTTATCCACTGTGCTATGTGTCCTTGAGGACCCAAAGAGTGTGAGTTCAATACCTGGCTAAGGCAGTAGAGAACTTTCAGAGGGAAATTAACAGGAGATAACTAATAACTGACATCCATTAAACATGGCACGTGGAACTAGAACAGTCTACCCTAGTGAGCGAAATAAAGGGTTAAGTTCGACACCTGAAGAAGGCCAGAGCATACAATGGCCGAAAGGTTGTAATAAATATGGCGCCGAAAATGAGGACAATAGTCCAAATGATGTAAATAATGAAACAGCTAATATTACCATTGATGAATCTACCTGATAGGAAGGACTTGATAATTGAGAGGACTCTTCCAGAAATACATAGCTGGAGAGTTTTGCTTAGTAGCTCCTTATTCTCATTCAACTTCACTGATATATATATATATATATTAGGTTGGTGCAAAAATAATGTCGTTTTCTCACATAGTAACATATGTGAGAAAACGACATCATTTTTGCACCAACCTAATATATATATATATATATATATATATATATATATATATCGTAATTTACCATCACCTTAGGAGACACATTTGTAGTGCTGAAGCACAATTACTACTGAGTAATGATTTTTAACATGTTTTTGTTTTAACCTCCTGTAATAAATAATATTTAGGTCTACTTTGTATTGAGCTCCTCTCTTTTAAATGTTACAGACAGTGGAATTATACTTCATTTGTTCTCATCTTACCTGGAGATATATATATATATATATATATATATATATATATATATATATATATACACACACACACACAAGTTTCATTAAAGTTAAAAAGTTTCATACATTCATTTAGTAATAAAAATTAAAAAAAACATCCTTGATAATTATTAAAAGAATAGCCAAAAGCTCTCAGACACACGAAACATTCAGAAAAGTTTTACACACTTTATGTCCAGAATAGAAAAAAAATTATACAGACCCAAGAAAAATGAAATAAAAAGCTTAACCACAATACAAGTTGAGCTTTGTTTATCCAAAATTTCCAACGCCAAGAACCTCCAAAATCCAAGTTTTCCAGGTGTTGACATGACTTGCTACAAATGGAAAATTTCCGAAAGCACTGGCAAGGTTCCTAGGTGATGTGTAGCCATTGTAAGTGACCTCACCTGCCCTGCTACATAGCCTACATTGACACCAGTTTTTTGTTAGTCCTCATCACAGCAACAGCTTCGTTTGTGGATTATCTAAACCAGGTGTTTCATGCTCAAAAAAGATATTACTCAAAATGTCAAAAAGTCTTGCATTTATATATTTTTTGTAAGTAGTGATCATGTTTTTTTTTCTACATGTACAAAAAAGACAAAACATTATTTTTACATGAAATCTTAATTTCGCCACTTAAAAATTCATATGAGTATTACATAAGGAGCACCATTACTTATATTTGTATGTAGAGAAAATTTATTAAATTTTAGATAAAACTACCTTCAGGTTATATGTATAAGTTGTGTTATGAAATGTAAAGGGATATATCGTGTTTATACTTGGGTTCCGATCCTAAGCTGCCTCATTTTATAAATGCTATATACACATTAAATAGCCTATATTCCAAAATCTGAAAAAAATTTGAAAACTGAAGCACTTCTGGTCACAAGAATTTCAAATAAAGAATTCTCAACCTGTACTTTGTCAGTCATCGTTAATAAAACTTGTATAAAAGAGGGATTACTGTCCAAATACACAATTATATATATATATATATATATAATATCCAATGTCAATAGCGTGTATATATATATATATATATATATATATAATCATGAAAACAAAGAATAAAAGGTCATGTTGATATTTATTTCATTAGAATCAAAATTTTGATTCCAACTCATCAGACCGAACATTACACAGATAAATGGATAGAGATTTTACCAGGCTTAAAAATTATCTGAACATAAATTATGTTTAAATATGCAGATTCAAAGTTGGAAGAGGGGAGATGTATTCAGATAGGGAAAAGGTAATTTTTCATCAAAATATTTCTTTTTTGTATAAAAATAGGATATTATTTAAAATTAATAAAAATAAGGATAAAAATATACATAATAATAATGATGTTGATGATAATAACAAAAATAATAATAATAGTAAAAAATATGTAAAGATTAAATAAACAAGTTACAAATATATATTAGTGAATGTACATAATATCCAACGTCGATAGTATGTATGTGTGTGTGTATGTATGTATATATATATATATATATATATATATATATATATATATAATGTACAAAATCAATTATATATATATATATATATATATATATAATATGCAACATGAATAGTGTGTGTGTGTATAAATATATATATATATATATATATATATATATATATATATATATATAATATATTATAAATTAACTGGTTTAAAATGGGTTTTTTGCTACACAGTAATAACTTTCATTTTGTAATTAAATTAAAAACATTAGTTCCATTTCATCTTCAAGTGAATATTAAAGTAACTTATTTTTTAAATTTACTGAGTTTTAAACACACAAAAATTCATAATTCACTGTTTCTAAGGATACAGAGAAATCCAATCATTCAGACAAGGTGTGGTAGTGTGTTCATTTTTATTAACTTTTGTTGTATCATTTATTAGTTACATTCGGAAAAGGGGTTAAGTTTAGGGAGGGTAGGGATGTATTTTTCAATGAATTCTGACATCCGTTAAATGCATGTCGTCTGGGTTAATTTTTTATTTTTTTAAATATTATTGTTAACGGCAAAAATTCTTTCGGCATTTTTTCCTACTTGTATACTTAAAGATTTTTTTTGGATGTTTAGGTTAGAATACTTATGAATATTTATACTCTGTAAATTTACATTGAGCATAGTTTTGTAAAAATAAAAATATCAATGAGAGCACTGGATTATATATCTTACTGTCGTATCTTTTTTTTATATATATATATATGTATAATATCCAACGTTGATAGTATATATATATATATATATATATATATATATATATATATATATCTAATATCCAACGTTGATAGTGTATATATATATAATATCCAACGTTGATAGTGTATATAATATATATATATATATATATATATATATATATATATATATATATATATATATATATATGATGGATTCTCCCGTCTATTTCGACATATGAGGTCCTGACAAATATCCCATGCTCAGGCGAAGATGGCATTTGAGTCCAGCTAGAGACCTGCACTCAAGGCCACAGTGGATGCAGGCGTGAGGGTTGAGAGAAAGCGTCGCTGGTATATTTGTATTCGCTTTTGTTCTAAGCCTAGTTTCCTTTAATTTGTGAATACCAGCTGTGGAGAAATGTTTGATTCGCTGGTGACACATACTCTTCCAAGCATCTCCATCATTAGCATTGAGCTCAAAATTTCTGCTATCGATCTGGACAGCTGCAAGGTTAGCTTTCAATTTGTCTTTGTAGGGAAGCCAAGGTCGTCCAACATTTTGGCTACCACCATCAAGCTGACTGTACATGAGTTGCTTTGGTATCCTACTATCGTCCATGGGAACAACATGACCTGCCCAGCGAAGTTGTGATTGGATGAGAAAACTTTCTATTCCACTGATGCCACAAAATGTAAACAAGTCTGCATTAGATACCCGGTCTTTAAGAGTAAAACCACAAATAGTATGAAGACATCTCTTGTGGAAGACATCAAGTTGCTCAATTTGGTTATGATAGGGTGTCCATGACTCTGATGCATACAGTAGTGTGGTCAGTGTGTGTGTATATATATATATATATATATATATATATATATATATATATATACAGGGTGTTTCAAAAAGAATACACCAAAATCATCATGTGATGTGTCAATATTTACAAACCTCTAGCATGAACACATGTGTTGTATATACATTCAAGTTTCATTTCATGTTTTATAAGTGCTCAATGTGGCCACCACCGGCAGCACGGACAACATCAATCCGATATGAGAATTCCTCCCAAACACACCTCAGCATGTCACGGTCCACCATGTTGATTGCAGCTGTTATTCGATCTTTCAAGTCATCGATACTTGCTGGAAGCGCTGGAACATAAACTTGGTCTTTAACATAACCCCACAAGAAAAAGTCACACACAGTGAGGTCCAGGGATCTGGCAGGCCAAGCACAGAGAGCAAGGTCTTTAGCACCTCTTCTCTCAATCCATCGCTGAGGCATGTTTTAATTCAGACAAGATCTAACCCCAAGATGCCAATGGGGTTGTGCTCCATCTTGCTGAAAAATGAAGTCATTCGAATCTGCCTGCACCATGACAATGGCGTTTGTTTTCGCGAACTCAAGCACGCAAAACGCCTTCTGCTGAGGAGTCGCGTTTTTGATTGATCTTCCCACAATTCAGCTACACCGGAAGTTATACTAACGACAGCGGTGAAACTGACACCCAATCAAACTTTGATAACTACTCTATCAAATAACCACTGATTGAGTCCACTACAATGCTATAGACCTGAAAAAACAGCGTAATGTTTTTGGCGTATTCTTTTTGAACACCCTGTATAATATCCAACGTTGATAGTGTATATATATATATATATATATATATATATAATATCCAACGTTGATAGTGTATATGTGTGTATATATATATATATATATATATATATATATATATATATAATATCCAACTTTGATAGTGTGTGTGTGTATATAGATATATATATATATATATATATAATTATTTATTTAAAAATATGATTAGCAACACGCTACATAAGAGGTCTCATGTTTCAAAACAAGACCCGAAAACTTTATGATATAATTATTTAAATTAAATTGAGTTAAAGCTCTGTTCCATCTTCAAGCGAAATTTTTTTGGGAATCAAAAAAAAATTTCACTTGAAGATGGAACAGAGCTTACTTTAACTCAATTTAATTTAAATAATTATATTGAAGTTTTCGGCTCTTGTTTTGAAACATGAGACCTCTCATGTAGCATGTTGGAATCATATTTTTAAATAAATAATTATATTTATGCTCTACTTTTGTATCGAGCACTATTTTTTTAAAAATAATAACAAAAATACTAAAGAACTTTGGATTATTTACCTAACCAGTTCTTTCCTATTTTCTATATATTTTCACACACACACTCACACACACACATATATATATATATATATATATATATATATATATATATATATATATTGTTACGTGTTGATAATTGTAACAAAGGAAAAAAAATGATTTACCACAACACAGAGCAAAATCATAAACAAATATTTAATTTACTAAAACACAACATAAAGTATATCCAAGATAAACAATTGTGGCCTACAAAACAGAAAACACAGAGTTACTGGCAAAGTGTTAGGAGGGAGAAGGAAAGGGAGTCAAATATGTTTATCACTTTAGGGCTAGTGAAGTAATCTAAGTGCTATATTTGGAAATCCACAAAGGTGTGTAAATAAATATTAATTTTTAGTTTGGTCAATGAAAATTAGTCAAAATTCTATTTACCAAATTTGTTCCATGAAATTCTCTTTTGGGTTTTGGTTGGTCGGCAACTTTTTATAGAGATTCTTTCTGCTAGATATAATAGTACTCAAATCAAAAGCCGGAGTTGATAACAGCAGAAATTCTCCTTCATCAACTGACAACCCTTTTCCAAAATCCTATTTTTATAGGGGCTAACACCTAATTTGCATATTTCTAGATGTTTTTCTCGAATATACTAGAATGATCTAGAATCTTCCAAACATTCTATTTCTAATTTCTCTATTTTACAACTACTTCATGAATGAAAACTTTTTTGTACTAACAAGTAGAACTCAGTGGAATCCCTTATTATAGAAATGCATCCTCGTAACAATATATATATATATATAATATCCAACATTGATAGTCTATATATATATATATATATATATATATAAAGAAATATAGTCTTAAGGTGTGCTATATTTATGGAATAAAGTGCTCAATGTCAGAGATAGAGCGTGTGTAAATATAAAAGTGAACATAGAAGTCAACACTTAGAGGCAACAGTCTGTTTCATGCTATATGCAATCGTCAGGCCACAT
>OZ010605.1:17841127-17978627 GCA_963932145.1 Acanthosepion lycidas
TTATGTGAATTGATTGGACGGTTTTTGAAATATTAGAAAAAAGTTATCTCAATAATAATTTGGCATGCAGTGTATATATATATATATTAATAAACAACACATACCTACCTTATAGAAAACCCAACACTAACCCCTTGTATATACACCCTAAGTCAAACCACCCTCCATCCATAATTAAGCATATACCTTCATCAATAGAGAATAGAATCAGCATTAACTCTGCTAATAAAGAAATATTCCAACCACACAGTAATTTTTATAATGCAGCCCTAAAAAATAGTGGATACAAAAATGCTAACATCAATTATAGAAACAATTGTACTAACCAGAAGAAAAACAGGAAAAGAAAAATCATTTGGTATACCCCACCGTTCAACCAAATGGTTAGTATTAAGTTAGGACATAAATTCCTAGCTTTAATTGAAAAACACTTTCCTACAAATAGTAGACTTAGTAAAATATTTAATAAAAACACCCTAAAATTAAGTTACAGTTGCACTGAAAATCTAGAAAGTATAATAAAAAAAACACAATAATAAAATACAGCTTAAACCCCCATTCCAGAATAGTATTAATAAAAACCCTACACTTTTTTTAATATTCACAAAACCCTTTCAGGAAAAAAAAAATAAAATAAAATAAAAAAATAAATAAATCTCCATAGACACTTAACCAGATTAGACGATGTCATCTTACGCCCTGAATTTAGACACCCCAACCTTACCCTAACTTGACCTCTTTGAATGTAACTGAGATATTGATACAAATTATTAAATCATACACCCCTTTTTTTTAAATAATTGCTCTAGCCGTTACCATAGTAATTTTAATTTTAATAATGAATATGCTTATAAAATGCATAAATTTAAAAAATTAGTTATTCCCAAAAAAATTTCACTTGAAGATGGAACAGAGCTTGTTACTGTAATTCAGTTTAATTCAAATAATTATATTGAAGTTTTCAGCTCTTGTTTTGAAACATGAGAACTCTTATGTAGCGATGGAATCATATTTTTAAATAAATAATTATATATATATATATATATATATTCTATGATGAGGTTTTGGCAAAAAAAGGTCACCTTTTCAAAGAAAAAATATACGGCTTTGTCTGTTTACAATTATCTATAAGTTTTGTGATATCAGACATTGCATTGGTGAAACTTGGAAACAGGAAGATGAATTTTTTAACTTTTCATTTGTTATTAATATCAAGCACTTTACCTAGAAAAACTGGTTGCCTTATATGCGTTATCTTCCAGAAATATAATGATCGACTGGCAAAATCTAATGTTTTTTATTATTTTTATTGACAATTTTCATTTTATTTGCTGATAAAAATCTACTCACCTTTAAACGTCTTCTCTCTCTCTCTCTCTCTGTCACTCTCTCTCTCTGTCACTCTCTCTCTCTCTCTCTGTCACTCTCTCTCTCTCTCTGTTGCTCTCTCATTGACTGCAGTCGATGTCTTAGTGTTACTGTGAACTTCACGATCCTTTCAATCACTGCATTATATTTACTTTGCCAGGGCTACATACAGTTTTCTTTCTCCTAAATGGTTTGCCAACTACAATATTTACTGCTATTTAAACTATAGCTGGAAGAAGAGGTTGATTCATCCCCCCCTTGCCAAGGGTATTTGTGTGAAAGTGAATATAACAAACTTAACTGCAATTTGAACTCTGGCTATCAATTTCATGTTCTGTGCATCTAACACACATGGGTTTCTCCACCAGTGTTCCCCCTGGAAACCTAGGTTTCTGCAGGAGGGTCCCTCGGGTTTCTGTGACAAACAGTAATAAATAGGCTAATGCATTTTTGGTTCATTTTATATTCATAATTTTACTATACATATACAGCATATTGTTGGAAAATCATTGGTTATTATAATAAAGGCTTCAGTCTCTTATATTATTTAAAATTATGTAATAATTTTTATTCAGGGGTTCCCTGAGACATGAAAACTATTTCAAGGCTGGCACAAGGGTATAAAGGTTGAGAAACGCTGCTCTATCCATTACACCACATGCATGTTACCATGCTAGGTTGCACGGGTGTTGTAAAGGACAGTGGCTCAGAATGAGAAATCAGAGAACAGAGTTCAAATTCCAGTTTGGTTCATTACATTCACTTATGCACAAATACCCTTAGGAAAGGAACAAATCCATATTTTCTCCCCAGCTATGGGTAAATAGCAAGACATACTAGACCCTTTCCCTTTGGTTGGCAACCACCTTAGCAAAAGGAAAACTCTGAATTCAAACCGGCCTGGGCAGGGCCAGGCTCCAACCAATTATTTTGCCCAAGACACACCCCTCCTGCTACAGCTGCATTACAGGTGGTGCCCCTTAGACCCTAAAGGTTTATGGGATTTATGATTGTGAAACTCCAATAATTTCCTGGACTACATGTTTTGTTAGGCATTAACAATCTTTTATCATTATTATTATTACTATATATAGATATTGAGACAAAGCAGAAAAGTTTTTTTATGACAATGCATTTTACCCTCATGTGTTAAGTTGGCATTTTCTGCTTAGAATGAAAGAACAAAACTGTATGTCTTTTTATATTAAAGCCATTAATACCTGTTTACTAGGCTGTGGTCTTCTGAACAGAATGTAAGAACAAAACTGTATGTCTTTTTATATTAAAGCCATTAATACCTGTTTACTAGGCTGTGGTCTTCTGAACAGAATGTAAGAACAAAACTGTATGTCTTTTTATATTAAAGCCATTAATACCTGTTTACTAGGCTGGGGTCTTCTGAACAGAATGTAAGAACAAAACTGTATGTCTTTTTATATTAAAGCCATTAATACCTGTTTACTAGGCTGTGGTCTTCTGAACAGAATGTAAGAACAAAACTGTATGTCTTTTTATATTAAAGCCATTAATACCTGTTTACTAGGCTGGGGTCTTCTGAACAGAATGTAAGAACAAAACTGTATGTCTTTTTATATTAAAGCCATTAATACCTGTTTACTAGGCTGTGGTCTTCTGAACAGAATGTAAGAACAAAACTGTATGTCTTTTTATATTAAAGCCATTAATACCTGTTTACTAGGCTGTGGTCTTCTGAACAGAATGCAAGAACAAAACTGTATGTCTTTTTATATTAAAGCCATTAATACCTGTTTACTAGGCTGTGGTCTTCTGAACAGAATGTAAGAACAAAACTGTATGTCTTTTTATATTAAAGCCATTAATACCTGTTTACTAGGCTGGGGTCTTCTGAACAGAATGTAAGAACAAAACTGTATGTCTTTTTATATTAAAGCCATTAATACCTGTTTACTAGGCTGTGGTCTTCTGAACAGAATGTAAGAACAAAACTGTATGTCTTTTTATATTAAAGCCATTAATACCTGTTTACTAGGCTGGGGTCTTCTGAACAGAATGTAAGAACAAAACTGTATGTCTTTTTATATTAAAGCCATTAATACCTGTTTACTAGGCTGTGGTCTTCTGAACAGAATGTAAGAACAAAACTGTATGTCTTTTTATATTAAAGCCATTAATACCTGTTTACTAGGCTGTGGTCTTCTGAACAGAATGTAAGAACAAAACTGTATGTCTTTTTATATTAAAGCCATTAATACCTGTTTACTAGGCTGTGGTCTTCTGAACAGAATGTAAGAACAAAACTGTATGTCTTTTTATATTAAAGCCATTAATACCTGTTTACTAGGCTGGGGTCTTCTGAACAGAATGTAAGAACAAAACTGTATGTCTTTTTATATTAAAGCCATTAATACCTGTTTACTAGGCTGTGGTCTTCTGAACAGAATGTAAGAACAAAACTGTATGTCTTTTTATATTAAAGCCATTAATACCTGTTTACTAGGCTGGGGTCTTCTGAACAGAATGTAAGAACAAAACTGTATGTCTTTTTATATTAAAGCCATTAATACCTGTTTACTAGGCTGGGGTCTTCTGAACAGAATGTAAGAACAAAACTGTATGTCTTTTTATATTAAAGCCATTAATACCTGATTACTAGGCTGGGGTCTTCTGAACAGAATGTAAGAACAAAACTGTATGTCTTTTTATATTAAAGCCATTAATACCTGTTTACTAGGCTGGGGTCTTCTGAACAGAATGTAAGAACAAAACTGTATGTCTTTTTATATTAAAGCCATTAATACCTGTTTACTAGGCTGTGGTCTTCTGAACAGAATGTAAGAACAAAACTGTATGTCTTTTTATATTAAAGCCATTAATACCTGTTTACTAGGCTGTGGTCTTCTGAACAGAATGTAAGAACAAAACTGTATGTCTTTTTATATTAAAGCCATTAATACCTGTTTACTAGGCTGGGGTCTTCTGAACAGAATGTAAGAACAAAACTGTATGTCTTTTTATATTAAAGCCATTAATACCTGTTTACTAGGCTGTGGTCTTCTGAACAGAATGTAAGAACAAAACTGTATGTCTTTTTATATTAAAGCCATTAATACCTGTTTACTAGGCTGTGGTCTTCTGAACAGAATGCAAGAACAAAACTGTATGTCTTTTTATATTAAAGCCATTAATACCTGTTTACTAGGCTGTGGTCTTCTGAACAGAATGTAAGAACAAAACTGTATGTCTTTTTATATTAAAGCCATTAATACCTGTTTACTAGGCTGTGGTCTTCTGAACAGAATGTAAGAACAAAACTGTATGTCTTTTTATATTAAAGCCATTAATACCTGTTTACTAGGCTGTGGTCTTCTGAACAGAATGTAAGAACAAAACTGTATGTCTTTTTATATTAAAGCCATTAATACCTGTTTACTAGGCTGTGGTCTTCTGAACAGAATGTAAGAACAAAACTGTATGTCTTTTTATATTAAAGCCATTAATACCTGTTTACTAGGCTGTGGTCTTCTGAACAGAATGTAAGAACAAAACTGTATGTCTTTTTATATTAAAGCCATTAATACCTGTTTACTAGGCTGTGGTCTTCTGAACAGAATGTAAGAACAAAACTGTATGTCTTTTTATATTAAAGCCATTAATACCTGTTTACTAGGCTGTGGTCTTCTGAACAGAATGTAAGAACAAAACTGTATGTCTTTTTATATTAAAGCCATTAATACCTGTTTACTAGGCTGGGGTCTTCTGAACAGAATGTAAGAACAAAACTGTATGTCTTTTTATATTAAAGCCATTAATACCTGTTTACTAGGCTGTGGTCTTCTGAACAGAATGTAAGAACAAAACTGTATGTCTTTTTATATTAAAGCCATTAATACCTGTTTACTAGGCTGTGGTCTTCTGAACAGAATGTAAGAACAAAACTGTATGTCTTTTTATATTAAAGCCATTAATACCTGTTTACTAGGCTGTGGTCTTCTGAACAGAATGTAAGAACAAAACTGTATGTCTTTTTATATTAAAGCCATTAATACCTGTTTACTAGGCTGGGGTCTTCTGAACAGAATGTAAGAACAAAACTGTATGTCTTTTTATATTAAAGCCATTAATACCTGTTTACTACGCTGGGGTCTTCTGAACAGAATGTAAGAACAAAACTGTATGTCTTTTTATATTAAAGCCATTAATACCTGTTTACTAGGCTGGGGTCTTCTGAACAGAATGTAAGAACAAAACTGTATGTCTTTTTATATTAAAGCCATTAATACCTGTTTACTAGGCTGTGGTCTTCTGAACAGAATGTAAGAACAAAACTGTATGTCTTTTTATATTAAAGCCATTAATACCTGTTTACTAGGCTGTGGTCTTCTGAACAGAATGTAAGAACAAAACTGTATGTCTTTTTATATTAAAGCCATTAATACCTGTTTACTAGGCTGTGGTCTTCTGAACAGAATGTAAGAACAAAACTGTATGTCTTTTTATATTAAAGCCATTAATACCTGTTTACTAGGCTGGGGTCTTCTGAACAGAATGTAAGAACAAAACTGTATGTCTTTTTATATTAAAGCCATTAATACCTGTTTACTAGGCTGGGGTCTTCTGAACAGAATGTAAGAACAAAACTGTATGTCTTTTTATATTAAAGCCATTAATACCTGTTTACTAGGCTGGGGTCTTCTGAACAGAATGTAAGAACAAAACTGTATGTCTTTTTATATTAAAGCCATTAATACCTGTTTACTAGGCTGGGGTCTTCTGAACAGAATGTAAGAACAAAACTGTATGTCTTTTCATATTAAAGCCATTAATACCTGTTTACTAGGCTGTGGTCTTCTGAACAGAATGTAAGAACAAAACTGTATGTCTTTTTATATTAAAGCCATTAATACCTGTTTACTAGGCTGGGGTCTTCTGAACAGAATGTAAGAACAAAACTGTATGTCTTTTTATATTAAAGCCATTAATACCTGTTTACTAGGCTGTGGTCTTCTGAACAGAATGTAAGAACAAAACTGTATGTCTTTTTATATTAAAGCCATTAATACCTGTTTACTAGGCTGGGGTCTTCTGAACAGAATGTAAGAACAAAACTGTATGTCTTTTTATATTAAAGCCATTAATACCTGTTTACTAGGCTGGGGTCTTCTGAACAGAATGTAAGAACAAAACTGTATGTCTTTTTATATTAAAGCCATTAATACCTGTTTACTAGGCTGTGGTCTTCTGAACAGAATGTAAGAACAAAACTGTATGTCTTTTTATATTAAAGCCATTAATACCTGTTTACTAGGCTGGGGTCTTCTGAACAGAATGTAAGAACAAAACTGTATGTCTTTTTATATTAAAGCCATTAATACCTGTTTACTAGGCTGGGGTCTTCTGAACAGAATGTAAGAACAAAACTGTATGTCTTTTTATATTAAAGCCATTAATACCTGTTTACTAGGCTGTGGTCTTCTGAACAGAATGTAAGAACAAAACTGTATGTCTTTTTATATTAAAGCCATTAATACCTGTTTACTAGGCTGGGGTCTTCTGAACAGAATGTAAGAACAAAACTGTATGTCTTTTTATATTAAAGCCATTAATACCTGTTTACTAGGCTGGGGTCTTCTGAACAGAATGTAAGAACAAAACTGTATGTCTTTTTATATTAAAGCCATTAATACCTGTTTACTAGGCTGTGGTCTTCTGAACAGAATGTAAGAACAAAACTGTATGTCTTTTTATATTAAAGCCATTAATACCTGTTTACTAGGCTGTGGTCTTCTGAACAGAATGTAAGAACAAAACTGTATGTCTTTTTATATTAAAGCCATTAATACCTGTTTACTAGGCTGGGGTCTTCTGAACAGAATGTAAGAACAAAACTGTATGTCTTTTTATATTAAAGCCATTAATACCTGTTTACTAGGCTGGGGTCTTCTGAACAGAATGTAAGAACAAAACTGTATGTCTTTTTATATTAAAGCCATTAATACCTGTTTACTAGGCTGTGGTCTTCTGAACAGAATGTAAGAACAAAACTGTATGTCTTTTTATATTAAAGCCATTAATACCTGTTTACTAGGCTGGGGTCTTCTGAACAGAATGTAAGAACAAAACTGTATGTCTTTTTATATTAAAGCCATTAATACCTGTTTACTAGGCTGTGGTCTTCTGAACAGAATGTAAGAACAAAACTGTATGTCTTTTTATATTAAAGCCATTAATACCTGTTTACTAGGCTGGGGTCTTCTGAACAGAATGTAAGAACAAAACTGTATGTCTTTTTATATTAAAGCCATTAATACCTGTTTACTAGGCTGTGGTCTTCTGAACAGAATGTAAGAACAAAACTGTATGTCTTTTTATATTAAAGCCATTAATACCTGTTTACTAGGCTGTGGTCTTCTGAACAGAATGTAAGAACAAAACTGTATGTCTTTTTATATTAAAGCCATTAATACCTGTTTACTAGGCTGGGGTCTTCTGAACAGAATGTAAGAACAAAACTGTATGTCTTTTTATATTAAAGCCATTAATACCTGTTTACTACGCTGGGGTCTTCTGAACAGAATGTAAGAACAAAACTGTATGTCTTTTTATATTAAAGCCATTAATACCTGTTTACTAGGCTGGGGTCTTCTGAACAGAATGTAAGAACAAAACTGTATGTCTTTTTATATTAAAGCCATTAATACCTGTTTACTAGGCTGTGGTCTTCTGAACAGAATGCAAGAACAAAACTGTATGTCTTTTTATATTAAAGCCATTAATACCTGTTTACTAGGCTGTGGTCTTCTGAACAGAATGTAAGAACAAAACTGTATGTCTTTTTATATTAAAGCCATTAATACCTGTTTACTAGGCTGTGGTCTTCTGAACAGAATGTAAGAACAAAACTGTATGTCTTTTTATATTAAAGCCATTAATACCTGTTTACTAGGCTGTGGTCTTCTGAACAGAATGTAAGAACAAAACTGTATGTCTTTTTATATTAAAGCCATTAATACCTGTTTACTAGGCTGGGGTCTTCTGAACAGAATGTAAGAACAAAACTGTATGTCTTTTTATATTAAAGCCATTAATACCTGTTTACTAGGCTGGGGTCTTCTGAACAGAATGTAAGAACAAAACTGTATGTCTTTTTATATTAAAGCCATTAATACCTGTTTACTAGGCTGGGGTCTTCTGAACAGAATGTAAGAACAAAACTGTATGTCTTTTTATATTAAAGCCATTAATACCTGTTTACTAGGCTGTGGTCTTCTGAACAGAATGTAAGAACAAAACTGTATGTCTTTTTATATTAAAGCCATTAATACCTGTTTACTAGGCTGTGGTCTTCTGAACAGAATGTAAGAACAAAACTGTATGTCTTTTTATATTAAAGCCATTAATACCTGTTTACTAGGCTGTGGTCTTCTGAACAGAATGTAAGAACAAAACTGTATGTCTTTTTATATTAAAGCCATTAATACCTGTTTACTAGGCTGTGGTCTTCTGAACAGAATGTAAGAACAAAACTGTATGTCTTTTTATATTAAAGCCATTAATACCTGTTTACTAGGCTGTGGTCTTCTGAACAGAATGTAAGAACAAAACTGTATGTCTTTTTATATTAAAGCCATTAATACCTGTTTACTAGGCTGTGGTCTTCTGAACAGAATGTAAGAACAAAACTGTATGTCTTTTTATATTAAAGCCATTAATACCTGTTTACTAGGCTGTGGTCTTCTGAACAGAATGTAAGAACAAAACTGTATGTCTTTTTATATTAAAGCCATTAATACCTGTTTACTAGGCTGTGGTCTTCTGAACAGAATGCAAGAACAAAACTGTATGTCTTTTTATATTAAAGCCATTAATACCTGTTTACTAGGCTGTGGTCTTCTGAACAGAATGCAAGAACAAAACTGTATGTCTTTTTATATTAAAGCCATTAATACCTGTTTACTAGGCTGTGGTCTTCTGAACAGAATGTAAGAACAAAACTGTATGTCTTTTTATATTAAAGCCATTAATACCTGTTTACTAGGCTGTGGTCTTCTGAACAGAATGTAAGAACAAAACTGTATGTCTTTTTATATTAAAGCCATTAATACCTGTTTACTAGGCTGGGGTCTTCTGAACAGAATGTAAGAACAAAACTGTATGTCTTTTTATATTAAAGCCATTAATACCTGTTTACTAGGCTGTGGTCTTCTGAACAGAATGCAAGAACAAAACTGTATGTCTTTTTATATTAAAGCCATTAATACCTGTTTACTAGGCTGTGGTCTTCTGAACAGAATGTAAGAACAAAACTGTATGTCTTTTTATATTAAAGCCATTAATACCTGTTTACTAGGCTGTGGTCTTCTGAACAGAATGTAAGAACAAAACTGTATGTCTTTTTATATTAAAGCCATTAATACCTGTTTACTAGGCTGGGGTCTTCTGAACAGAATGTAAGAACAAAACTGTATGTCTTTTTATATTAAAGCCATTAATACCTGTTTACTAGGCTGTGGTCTTCTGAACAGAATGTAAGAACAAAACTGTATGTCTTTTTATATTAAAGCCATTAATACCTGTTTACTAGGCTGTGGTCTTCTGAACAGAATGTAAGAACAAAACTGTATGTCTTTTTATATTAAAGCCATTAATACCTGTTTACTAGGCTGTGGTCTTCTGAACAGAATGTAAGAACAAAACTGTATGTCTTTTTATATTAAAGCCATTAATACCTGTTTACTAGGCTGGGGTCTTCTGAACAGAATGTAAGAACAAAACTGTATGTCTTTTTATATTAAAGCCATTAATACCTGTTTACTAGGCTGTGGTCTTCTGAACAGAATGTAAGAACAAAACTGTATGTCTTTTTATATTAAAGCCATTAATACCTGTTTACTAGGCTGGGGTCTTCTGAACAGAATGTAAGAACAAAACTGTATGTCTTTTTATATTAAAGCCATTAATACCTGTTTACTAGGCTGTGGTCTTCTGAACAGAATGCAAGAACAAAACTGTATGTCTTTTTATATTAAAGCCATTAATACCTGTTTACTAGGCTGGGGTCTTCTGAACAGAATGTAAGAACAAAACTGTATGTCTTTTTATATTAAAGCCATTAATACCTGTTTACTAGGCTGTGGTCTTCTGAACAGAATGTAAGAACAAAACTGTATGTCTTTTTATATTAAAGCCATTAATACCTGTTTACTAGGCTGTGGTCTTCTGAACAGAATGTAAGAACAAAACTGTATGTCTTTTTATATTAAAGCCATTAATACCTGTTTACTAGGCTGTGGTCTTCTGAACAGAATGTAAGAACAAAACTGTATGTCTTTTTATATTAAAGCCATTAATACCTGTTTACTAGGCTGGGGTCTTCTGAACAGAATGTAAGAACAAAACTGTATGTCTTTTTATATTAAAGCCATTAATACCTGTTTACTAGGCTGTGGTCTTCTGAACAGAATGTAAGAACAAAACTGTATGTCTTTTTATATTAAAGCCATTAATACCTGTTTACTAGGCTGGGGTCTTCTGAACAGAATGTAAGAACAAAACTGTATGTCTTTTTATATTAAAGCCATTAATACCTGTTTACTAGGCTGGGGTCTTCTGAACAGAATGTAAGAACAAAACTGTATGTCTTTTTATATTAAAGCCATTAATACCTGTTTACTAGGCTGGGGTCTTCTGAACAGAATGTAAGAACAAAACTGTATGTCTTTTTATATTAAAGCCATTAATACCTGTTTACTAGGCTGGGGTCTTCTGAACAGAATGTAAGAACAAAACTGTATGTCTTTTTATATTAAAGCCATTAATACCTGTTTACTAGGCTGGGGTCTTCTGAACAGAATGTAAGAACAAAACTGTATGTCTTTTTATATTAAAGCCATTAATACCTGTTTACTAGGCTGTGGTCTTCTGAACAGAATGTAAGAACAAAACTGTATGTCTTTTTATATTAAAGCCATTAATACCTGTTTACTAGGCTGGGGTCTTCTGAACAGAATGTAAGAACAAAACTGTATGTCTTTTTATATTAAAGCCATTAATACCTGTTTACTAGGCTGTGGTCTTCTGAACAGAATGTAAGAACAAAACTGTATGTCTTTTTATATTAAAGCCATTAATACCTGTTTACTAGGCTGTGGTCTTCTGAACAGAATGTAAGAACAAAACTGTATGTCTTTTTATATTAAAGCCATTAATACCTGTTTACTAGGCTGTGGTCTTCTGAACAGAATGTAAGAACAAAACTGTATGTCTTTTTATATTAAAGCCATTAATACCTGTTTACTAGGCTGTGGTCTTCTGAACAGAATGTAAGAACAAAACTGTATGTCTTTTTATATTAAAGCCATTAATACCTGTTTACTAGGCTGGGGTCTTCTGAACAGAATGTAAGAACAAAACTGTATGTCTTTTTATATTAAAGCCATTAATACCTGTTTACTAGGCTGGGGTCTTCTGAACAGAATGTAAGAACAAAACTGCACGTTAACGTCTGTTGAATTTGAAATTAGCTCGTTTATGTAGATCTTTGTTATTTCCCCTATTAGCATCATATTTTGTCTTACTTTTCCACTTTTGTTCAGATTCTATCTCCTGCTAACACATATATATATATAGATATATAAATTAAAAGATATGTATAAAGGCCATTTTTTTCTTTTATTGTTCTACGATGAACCTTTTGTAAGGTGAAAAACAAATGAAATTAAAGGTAACAGCCAAATGCTCCCCCCACTTTGTTGAATTGGAATTTGATGTTCTTCCTTCCTCCCTGAAGCACTTTTGCAATCAGTATTTATACAGTTTCCCCATAGATCATCAAAAGGCAAATATATTTTCAATGAATAACAACTGAAATTTGGACATTGTGTATTTCAGTGATCTCCCGTCAAGTCGGAGCCACGAGCTGATGTCTAACACTGGTTTGGCTTTTTCTTGGCATGAGGATTACATGAATAGCCCTTACCAGACCAGTGTCAGCTCACCAGACAAAAAACCAGCAGTTATCTCCCTTGACAAACCTGTGCCAACATTCAGGAAAGGCGAAATGAGGAAACATCCTAGTGACAGTTGTGTGATTGACTTTGACAAAGACGGGGAACCAAGTCCTCAAGACAGACTCAGCTCTTCATTGGAGAAGATGGAGCCCACAAGACAGAAAGATTTTTTATTAGTGCCGCATAAGAGATCTGACCTTAATGCTAAACAACAGTCAGAAAAGAAAGATGTTCATTCCGTCCGTAATCGGTCAGATTCCTGCAACAGTGAACCGATTTTGATCCATGAAAGTGCAAAAGAAAAACCAACAAATTCCAGAAAAGAATCAGCTCCAGATATCTTTATATCTCTGCATGGATCCAAAAACAGTCGAAACTTGGATCCTAAACAAGCTGGCAATCTTCAGTGCCAAGAATTTATGAGTACACCAACTATTAATAACATTCCTCCCAGTAAAAAAGGAACTGGTAAATTTCGAGCTGTGATGTGTGGTAATGATATTATGTATATCCCAGATGACGACGATGAAAACAGCCAAGGCAGCCCATCTCCACCAAGCGGAGCCTCCAGCCCAAGAACTAGCGTCTCTTATATTTCAATGGAAGAGGGGGATCTAAATCCATCGGTTTTAATTGATGATATTCTCCGTATGAAATCTCGATCAAATTCCTCTGGAATTTTGCCATGCATACATTTGAATGAAAGTATGCTGGAGAGCCTGCAATGTGAACCTGATGCAGCAGATGAAACATCTGAATTTACGTTTATAAATGAAATGAATCAAAAGAGCTCCCCTTCAAAATTCCCCCTGTTTGAAAATTCTTTATTGCATGGCCAGACTGCAGAAACGTCCCCATCTACAAACAAAACTTTTCTCAAAAATGCGCCATTTACAGAGTATATTAGTCCAGTCATTTCACAAACAGACAGACAGTTTGACACCCCAGTTCGAGATATGTCAGATGAAATCCAGAATAACTCTGTGCAAGATATCTCTATAGACATCAAAGAGTATGAAAACTGGAAAAAACAGCCACTAAAAAGTAATTCTCCTGGTCTCCGGGATACTAGTGATGAGGAATCTGATGACTTGCATATGCCATCTGATTTTGGTCAGACATTAAAACCACGGCGACTATCCATCAGTGATCAAGATGATGAGGAGGAAAACAGACAAGAAAGGGGTCGCACAATGGTCAGACGCTCCTCTCGAATTAGAACGCCTATAAAAAAGGTAAACGAGGATAGTGATGAAGAGGATGAGTTCAATAGCGATTTACCATCTCCTGGAATGACTAACATCACTATCACTGTGGACCACCCTGAAAACACATACAGTTCCAACAATTCCCCTGAAAAAATAACCCCTTATCAAGATAACATGATTTTGGAGTTTGTCAATGGAATCATCACAGAATCGGTTAAAATTGTGCAGCAGTCGAAAACTCCAACACCCGATGAAGAAAACCCTCCAAGCAATGAGATTATAGCAGTAGATGCTTCCATACAAGAAGCTACTGCCACCAGTGCACCTTCTGTGGATGAAGAAATCCGCATGTTCATGAAAGAAGGAAATGATAAATTCCAAGATTCCAAGAACTTTGTTCCTTCCAATAATACTTCTAGCCAAGAGCAGAAGTCCAATGCTTTTGCCCAAAAAGGTTGGGATCGTCTACCCCATGATATTAGTGATGCTGAGCTAAAGGCTTTTGCAGAGCACACGATATTGTACAATGAGATGATACGCTCTGGAAGATTTCCCCCCATGAAGAGCCAGTTAGACACAGTCAGAGAGGAATCAATGCCAGACAGCAGTAGCCCAGACACTGTACTCACTGATCCACCCAAAACACTGCCAAAACCCAAACCTTCTGCTGTGCAAAAAGCCAAAAACACTGAACATACTCAAGATATTCCAGATTCAACATCTAGTCAAAAGCAATCACCAAAAGTTAAAACCCTTGCCAGGGATTTTGAAGAAAAGATACAAGACTTGGAAAAAAGCCCACCTGTGTGTCCCCAGAACAGCCCAAAATCAAATTCAAGTGACTCTGATACAGCACATGTAAAAAACGTTAACTGTCCTTTGCAAGACATATTTCCAGTTTCAGAAGGTGGATATTGCTCCAAGGCTAGACAAAAAGAACCTGAGAAAAGAGAAAGTTTTTCATCTGGTGAGGAAAGACCAGGAGAGACAGAAAGTTTCTCATCTAGTGAGGGGAGAGCAGGAGAGACAGAAAGTCAGCAATTGCCACCCGGTATTGGTTTAAGTCAGCTATTTTTTACCAATGATATTTCACCAACAAAGGACAAAACCTCTGATGACATGATGTTTATGTTTCGGTTAGAACCTGAAAGCTATAAAAAAGCGTCGATCGTAGAACTTAATGACAGCGAGAAATCTGAAGCTGACGATATACTTCAAGGTGTTCCTCTACTTGAAGAAGACGATGATAGCAATGATGAGGACCAATTTCAAGACCTCTTCAGCCCTGGACCAGAATATCTATTCAGCTTTAAAACAAAATCAGATGAAACTTCTTCAAAATTCACAGAAGAATCCACTGATGCATCAACCGAAAATCTTGACAGTAAAAATAAAATGAAAACATCCAAAACACCGCCAGTTGCCCAAAAGCCAGTAAGGGCCACACAGGATACATTTACTCCAGAAAAGCCACCACCTATTGCTAAAAAACCTGTAAGGCCACAGCAAGATCCACCACCAGTAGCTAAGAAGCCAATAAGACCTGACCCAAGTCCAATTATTCCTGCAAAAGAAACTGAACCAAAGGCAACAATGAGCCCTTCAGAGTCCATGTGTGAGAAAACTGCAGTAAACACTATGTCAGATACAGCAACTTCAGGTAAGTGCACTGATAGTTCAGTGATAGATTCAGTTACTCCCAAAAAGCAGTCAGATCAAAGAAGCCCTGTGCAAGGGTTACCCAGTATCAGAAAACCTATGCAAGAACCTGTTAGTCAAGAAATATCTGTTGAAAACCAAAGTTATGTTGGTGAAAAGAAACCTACAGTAAATGAGTCGGTTAACATTGTGATGGAATCTGTTAGGCCTGTGGACAAATATGTTGACCCACAGGAAGTAACAGATGAGAACAAAATATTGGCTAGCTCTTTGGAGTCACAAGCTAGCCCTATAAAAGCCATCCCTGTCAAAGAACAAGATTTGATGGAGATAGATATCCAAATGGAGCAAGCAACCAGTTCTGCAGAGCAGGTAACCAATTTTGGGAAAGATTTGGACAGCTCTGTTGAACAGGAATCTAGTCCATTCAGTTCTGTGAAAAGGCCCGATAGGCTTATGGAACAGACAGCCAGTTCTGTGGAAAAACTGGATTGCTCTGTGGGGGACATGGGCAATCTTGTCAAAGAAAAAGATAGCCCGGAGAAGACATCCTGCCCAGTGAAGCAGTCAACCAGTCCTGAGATAGAACCAGATTGCCCAGTGGAGCAGGCAACCAGTCCTGAGATAGAACCAGATTGCCCAGTAGAGCAGGCAACCAGTCCTGAGATAGAACCAGATTGCCCAGTAGAGCAGGCAACCAGTCCTGAGATAGAACCAGATTGCCCAGTGGAGCAGGCAACCAGTCCTGAGATAGAACCAGATTGCCCAGTGGAGCAGGCAACCAGTCCTGAGATAGAACCAGATTGCCCAGTGGAGCAGGCAACCAGTCCTGAGATAGAACCAGATTGCCCAGTGGAGCAGGCAACCAGTCCTGAGATAGAACCAGATTGCCCAGTGGAGCAAGCAACTGGCCTGCTAGAACCAGATTGCCTAGCGGAGCAAGAATTTTGTTCTGTGGTGAAACCAGATCGCTTATTGGGGCAAACAACCAGCCCTGTGAAGAAACCAGATAGCCCTGAAAATGAGCCTACTAGCTCTGTGGGGCAACCTGAGGAGCCTGTTGTACAACAGGTTAGCCCTGTGAATCAAGGAGCCAGTTCTATGAGCCAGACTGCCTGTTCTGTAAAGGTACAGACCATCCCTAGGATGGAACCTGTTAAACCAGAAAAGCAACTGGATAACCCTGAAAACATAAATAGCATTAACCCAATGAACTCCACAGCTACTTCTGTTAGCCCTAAAATGGCCACTGGACAAGCTGAAAATGAGTCTCTGACAACATGCCAACAAAATTCATCAGAAAAATCAAAAGGTCTTCAGTCAACAAGTGACCCATGTCTGACTTTCATTGAAACCACAGAAATTGACATCAGGATGGAAAAACATATGACTCTCGAAGATCAAACTTGTTCACAATCACCGCCCAATAAGCCTCTAGAACTGTTAGGCCAAGAGGAAAAACGTTTATCCATTGATTTAACCGACCAGACTGATGTAAGTGAGGCCAGTAATGTGTCGACGTACATGCCGGCTATGTCAAGTATTGAGAGTGAAGATTGCTGGTTCGACAGCCAACCTGATTCATCAGAGATGGATTTGCTGCGGGAGGATTCAGATTATGAACGAATGATTGCCGCATACAAATCCAGCCAGATCCAAAATTTAAGCACCGAAGATGATGAGACTGCCAGCAATGTAACTCTGCACAGTGACCCCTCGTCGGCCTCACAGTCGGAAACTAAAAGTCAAGACGGAGAAGAGAATGCTAAAGATTCTCACAGCAATTGTTGATTCTTTATCTTTTATTCAATTAAGCATGATATTTTGATTTCACATTAAACGTGTACATTTTTACACATTCGCATATCAGTCCTTGTTTTTGTTTTGGGGTTTTTTTTTGGTTTTTTTTTTAATGCATTGTGTTCATCTTGTCTGGTTTTCCACATGTCCACACATTGGGCACACACTATGCCCTGACTGAGAAAAAAATGCTGTTATATAGCTCTCCCAGTCCCAGACCCATGCTGACTATTGGTTATTACCTGCCCAATATCGTTCATATGCAAATAGTCAGTGCCACCTACTGTAAGAAGAAGGTCATCTTTCATCAACCCTTTGTGGAAGAGGACAAAACTCCTGGTGCTTACAGCACCACATACAACCAACTCTGCTACATACATAGAACATAATGGAAACTACGTCATTTTTAACAGGAGTAGAGGTTTATCCTTTGTTTCCTGTTTAGGATTGGGTTTCTGGTTCCTTGTAATGTCATCTCATTCTCTTTCACTCCCAGTAAACCCTTGTGTCTTAAATCTATACACTAGACAATCAAATTTATTTCAAAAACAGAAACAATAGATGTTTTGTTAATGATCTACCATTTTTTAATTTTATATTTATTCTTTGTGTTTAAAAATTTTAAAATCAGAATTGTGGTGTATACTTGAGGCTTGAGTATATATATATATATATATATATATGTTATTTATTTTAGGATATTACAATATGTTAAAAATCACTACACAATTAAATTTATGTTTTGACACCAAAAATGTGACTGTTCAGGCAGTGTTAAACTCCTGGCAAGACTTGCCAGGAGTTTAACATTGCTGAAGACACACTCTATCTCTGATATCGAGCACTTTATCCCATAAATATAGCACACCTAAAGAGTAGATTTCTTATATATATATATATATATATATATATATATATATATATATATATATATATTATAACATAAGCATGTTATAACATTACAATTATAACATAAGCATGTTATAACATCACTACAAAAGTAGCAGTTTTGTTTCAACACTTCTGGTGTCTTGTTAAGTGATGGTGTTGATTGCAAAATAAAGAGATTTAAAGAGTTCAACACCTACCCCCGCTTCAATAGGAGGAACATTATTATGTAAACTATGATGGCCAATCAAAATACAAGTATATGATAATTCAAATAACTTGACGATGGACCCTAGAAACAATTTATTAATGCTTTAATGTTAATATTAGATTAGATTCAAAATCAGTATAACTAATTAACTTTTAATTTACTATGATGTTAAAGAATAAAAATTTTGAATATTAAATTTTAAATATTACCATGCATTAAGTTCAGAATATTACAAAATTATTCAAAGAAAAAACGGGGAAAATATACTTATATTTTCATGTATTGTTCTTAGCTATATGTTAAGTTCCCCTTCTAATTCAGTGCTGATGTAAGTGGTATCCATTATTACTACAAATTAGTTATATTGATAGGATTTTGGCTGCAGATTTAGTGGACAAGGGAAGAAGGTTTGTAAATGACAAGACAGACATAATCACGTCATAAACTCAAACGCGTAAATATGATTGACTATATAAGCATGCATATATACGAACGGCACAGGAAATAGAAGAAAGAAAAGATAAAGAATAAAAATACCAGAAAAATAAAATAAAATAAAGAATAAAATGAGGATAGAAAGGAAAAGAACAGATAAATAAATAAAAAACCAAAAACAAAAAACCACAAGCCAAAGAAAATTATATCAGACATAAGCAAGTACATACAATTAAAGGATACATAAGCAATCAGACACACACATACTTTATATACAAATAAGCGGACTCACCAAAATTCAATCATTCAAATGCTAATAAGAAAAAACAAACTACCTATCAAAATTATACATACATGTAGATAAGTTCAGGATTGGTGTATACAAAATTAATTCAGTAACCAAAAAATACTATTCTTAAAAGAGTTCTCAGTACAGAGTGGAGCAAATATAATTTATTGGAGAATTATAGCAAAATATGTTATAAAATCACTACAAAAATAGCCATTTTGTTTCAACACTTCTGGTGTACATTATTTACATTATTCGGACTATTGTCCTCACCTTTGTTGCCATATTTATTACAACATTTCAGCCGTTGTACGCTCCGGCCTTCTTCAGGTGGTTAGAATGTCGAACTGAACCCTTTATTTCACTCACTGGAGTAGACTGTTCTAGTTCCAAGTGCCATGTTTAATGGATATCAGTTATCTCCTGTTAATTCCCCTCTGCCTTAACCGGGTATTGAACTCACACTCTTTGGGTCCTGTCACTGGATCTAACTAACGCCTTTATTCACTATGCCATGGCACATGGAACTAGAACAATCTACCCTAGTGAGCAAAATAAAGGGTTCAGTTCAACATTCCAACCATCTGAAGAAGGCAGGAGTGTACAATGGCCGAAATGTTGTAATAAATATGGCGACAAAGATGAGGACAACAGTCCGAATAAGGTAAATAATGTACATAATACCTCATCTCAGAAATATAGACAGATATTTCTGGTGTCTATATGAGAAAACGAACCTTGGTTATAATTATTAATACCTTAATGTTAGGATTACACTAAAATAGACATCATTCTAATTAATATTAAATTTTACTATAAAATTGCAAATAAAAAATTATCAATTTTAAATTTAATCTGTATTAAGTTTAAAATATAAAATTATTTAAAGAAGAAACCAAGGAAAAAATACATATATTTTATTATTTGTTTTGTTTTAATTGAAAAGCCAAACTCTAAGAATAAACATTAATCTAATGGGGATGTAAAGCTCCGTTACAACTTAGATACTTTTGAAGTAGTGATATGGGCAGGGGGAGGATGAAATCTTACAAAAGACAATGCAAAAATACAAACGTAACAGAAGATAGATGTCCAAAACCCCATCAAAAAAGATGAAAGGCATATATAAGTGATCATACACACATACATTAATAAAGACCTGCACATATACACACCCACAGAGATGTTAGTAAACGAATGCAAACAGACTATTAAAATATTACTTAGATGGGCAAAGATATATAGATAGGATTTAAAAGGGGTAGAATAGAAAAACAAATATTCATCAATGAACAACAAAAAGAAAAAGGACAATTAAATATATAGAAATGGACAGAAAAATACATATATATGCATACACACACAGAAAAAAAACACCAAATTCAAATGTCCAGGTAAAATGCAACACTTAAAATAAAACCAGCTAATATATAAAAAGAAAGCATATAAACACACAAATATATACAAATATCTCATATATACTTATATATGCATGAGTACACATACACAAATAAAATACATAACAGTATATATATCTTTGTAGTGAGTAAACTGTTTTTGTCTATATGATAAAATTATAGTAAATAATTATCGATCTACTATCAGTATCAAACCCTATTTTGGATTCATGTTGTGAATGTCAGAATTTATTAGTTTTGTTCTCATTGCATCAGATATATATATATATATTCCAATAACCAAAAAATACAATTCTTAAATGAGTGCTCAGTAGAGAGTAGAGCAAATATAAATTATTTGAAAATTATAGCATAAATATGTTATAAAATCACTACAAAAATAGCCATATATACACATATATACATCTATCCATAAAAATACATACACATGTGCACACACAAACAAACAACATAATAAACGGATACATACATATATGTACATAGAGATAAAATTACAAGATAAAATGAGTAATAGCATACTAAACTTACAGTAACATTGCATTATTGTCAAGAATATTACTACCTCTATAGTAAGTTAAATTTTGAGCCATGTTTACAGTTAACAGTGAGTTCATTCCTTTGATTTAAGAGATGGATCTTGTCTTTAAATCTAATGATTTCAAATTTTTCATTAAGACATAAATAACAAGGGGCATATAGAGAATTACATGCTCAAGCTCTCTTAATTAATTTCCATTTAACAGCAGGTGTCTTGTTTTTCTCCTTTAAATTCCAAAAATGCTTGGACAATGAAGTCTTGTATTTATGATTACTATTGTTGAAAGATTGCGCATGTCCATGCCAATGTTCTTTGAATGTATTCATAGTACTTCCAATCTAGAATTTTTAATATTGGGGTTTTCTAGTGAAGAAATTGTACTCAGATAAACTAGCGAACCAGTTAAACAATTATTGTGTCATGGGCAATTATTAGGATTCCTACAATTGCACAAGTTATTCTTAGTGTTATTATACTTAGTTTTACTTGTTGCAACCTGGTGAGTAGTCAAGTGTTTTGAGTCTCTATACTTGTTGAAGACTCTCTTATTATGTTTTTTAATTATTCTTTTTCCAGGTAGCTTAATTTAAGGGTATTATAATTTAATATTTTACTGAGTGGATTAGTTTTGGGGTCGGGGAAATGTTTTTTGATAAGTTTTCAAAATTTATGTCATAGTTTAGATTTAACTATTAGGTTGAAAGGGGGAGCAAAGCAAATGATCTTCCAGAATCTTCTTATTGTGGTCATAACAGGATTTCTATATTGAATAGTGGTAGCCAATATTTCTAAGGGCAGATTTGTAAAATTCACAATGTTTATTAAAAGCCTCTTTGCTAGAATAGTTAGTACTTATCCTAAATTCAATGGAGAAGGGTATGTGCTTAATAGTAGAAATGGGTGGTTGGAATTAGGATGTACATGTACCAGTTTAGAATTAACCTTCCCATAAGCTTGAAAAGAGCTTATTAAGGTCTAGTGTGACATCTAGAAAGTCTGCCTGTATAATGTTGGTTGTAACTATAGTCTTAAGACCTAAATCCTTAAACCCCCTATGGATCATTTTTCTAATGTGATCTACCTTAATTTTTGTAGAGTCTTTAACTACTAATAAGCCATCATCTCTATATAATCCTACACTATCAGAATCTAGGCATTCAAAGGCACTTAAATTATATAAAGGAGTTTAAGGATTTAGGTATTTTGGTGGTGTGGACATTGTAAAATGAAGGAATTTTGCAGGACAAACGCTAGTTGCATCAGGATCTGGTTGTTTTCTTTAAGCATAAGCTTAGGGTAAGTATCAGATCTGATAGAAAGCATTTGATTTCGACAGATTTCAGCGACTGAAGCGAGCCTGATTTATGTGTACAAGGCTAGCCTTGATTTTCTCTTTTAAGTCCCCTTGATGCAATGTGGCAGTTTCCTGTGAAACCTCCCCTGGTTAAGTTAGACAATATTATGTTTTCCTAGTTAATGTGAATAAGTGTTGTTCCCAGGCTGTTCCCGGCATTCTCTTCTTTTGTTATGACCCATGTCGAGATTCCTAACCTCCCTTAGTTTGTTTTTGTCCTCCATTTTTCATCCCGACTGGGTCAGCCTTTGATTTTTCCCCTTTCCATCATTTATTTTTACCCTTCCCATTCCATTAGAGAGTGTGCTTCTTGATTTTGTTTATCAACAGAATACAGCAGTCACTCTTATTATTTTGCGGGATCGACAGGTCTTACTAACATTGTTATGTTTTAGTTTTATCTTTGTGTTTCATTTTTAGTTTATGTTCTGGTTTCATCCTCCCACCCCGTCATTTAATAAATCATGAAATTTTCATATAAACGAACTTTATGAATAATGAAATTAAATTTTTACATCATGGGATGTTCTGTGGGTCCCCTGCAAATATGCGGTATTGTGGTATATGCAGGATTGAGTGGTGATGGATGAGTTCTTGTGGTAAATGGGCAAATTGTAATGAATGAATGGGTCATGATTCTGATTAACTAGGACTAGGATAGCTAATGAAGACACGCCTCTCCTTATCTCCCCTTCGGCCTTGTGCCACAATTTTGTATTTTTACAAAATAAGAATATATATATATATATATATATATATATATATATATATATATATATAATTTTTTAAAAATTATAACATAAGCATGTTATAACATCACTACCAAAATAGTTATTTAGTTTCAATACCTCATGTGTTGTATGAAGTGATTGAGTTGATTATGAAATAGAATTTTTATAAAATTCAAAACCAAATCAAACCCCCTCAATAGGGGAAATCTTGTTATGCAACATATGACAACCCATTTGAATACAAGTGTGTGGAAATTTAAAAGACATGACAAACCGTTAGCTGATCAAATTTAATTTTAGATCAAATTAGAAATCACTATGAAATAATTAAGTATTAATTTTATGGTAAAATTAAAAATTAAAAAGCAAAAATTTCAGATTCTTAGTTTAAACCAAGCATCAGATTTAACAGATTACAAAGTTATATATATATATATATATATATATATATATATATATATATTCTTTTTTTAATTACTTTGAAATATGTTAAATCCAATGCTCAGTTTAAACTTAGAATCTGAAATTTTTTAATTTTCAATTTTACCTTAAAATTAATACTTACATTGAATCAGAAGGAGAACTTATAAGAACAATATATGAAAATATAAGTATATTTTCCCCGTTTTTTCTTTGAATGATTTTGTAATATTCTGAACTTAATACATGGTAATATTTAAAATTTAATATTCAAAATTTTTATTCTTTAACATCATAGTAAATTAAAAGTTAATTAGTTATACTGATTTTGAATCTAATCTAATATTAACATTAAAGCATTAATAAATTGTTTCTAGGGTCCATCGTCAAGTTATTTGAATTATCATATACTTGTATTTTGATTGGCCATCATAGTTTATGTCATAATGTCCCCCTATTGAAGCGGGGGGGGGGGTGTTGAACTCTTTAAATCTCTATTTTGCAATCAACACTATCACTTGAGAAGACACCAATTTTTGTAGTGTTGTCATAACATACTTATGTTATCATTTTTTAAGAAATATTATTCCCTCTACTTTGTATTGAGCATTTTTTTTAAAAATAGTGGTTTTGGTTATCAGAATTTTATTCCATCTATACCAACCTTGTATTCATGTGTGTGTGTATATATATATATATATATATATATATATAATAGAGAGAGAGAGTATTAAGGTATCCTATAGGTAAAAGTGCCCAATATACAGAATAGAGTATGTACATATGAGTGAACACATCAACATTGAGTGGCAATAGTCTGTTTCATGCTTGAATGAAATCTTCATGCCATTTGTGTTGGGTAGTAGCTCAAGTATTTATATATTCTAGTTATTGGGGCATTACATAATTAAACTGATGGAAATAAATAATAAGCAAAAACTGAATGAATATAACTAAAAATATATTTGTAAAAAGACAATATGAATAAAGCCAAAAGGAAAATTTTCTTACCTGACACCTTTCATCTTCTGATGAACTTTACCAACAAGGTAAATTATTTATAAATACTTGTTGCAAAATAAAATCCTTGTACAGTGTAACCCGGATATAAGAGAGTTGTTGGGACTGGAGAAGAATTATCTTATATCCGGGTTTCTCTTATATCCGGGTTTGGTCTATTTTGTTTAGGTAAGTATGGCTCTAATTTGGGACCAGAAAAAATCTCTCTTATATCCGGATTACACTGTATTTACCTTGATAAAGTTCAACAGAGGACAGAATGTTTTGGGTAAGAAAAGTTCGACTTTTGTTTTTATTGACACACACACACACACACACACACACACACACACACATATATATATATATGAGACATGTTTCATTTAATAATTTAGACAAGTTTTATCTGCTTATTTTTAATTGAATCCTTTCATATTCACAGACAAGCTTTTTGGTGTCATTATTACAGGAAGAAAGAAAAATTGCTATGTCAGTACATATTATTTTATTCCAAGTACTTTTGACATTAGCACAATGTCATCATCAGAGTGTTGTTTATTTCAAGACAAATATTGTAGTACTCATCATTTTCAAAGACAAAATTGCTGTGTTCATCTGAAAGTTAAATTTTTTACTTGTGAAGTGAAGAACGCTGAGAGGGTATGTAGTGGTTTAATACCCACTTCAGTGGAGGTAACTAAGTATGTCAAGAATTTTTAAGAAATAAAAATTGAAACTATTAGTGCAAACCTTGATATTTTAAACTATTGCACATATTTTAAAACATTTTTGAAGTATTCATAATTAATTATATATATATATATATATATATATATATATATATATATATATGATAAAATATAGTTTTAATGTTATAAATAAAAGTGTTCAGTATCAGGGATAGAACATGTTTAAATATAAGAGTGAATCCTGAGGTCAACACTTAATGGCAAGAATCTGTTTCTTGCTTGAACGCAATCTTCAGGCTATGTGTGTTGGGTAGTAGGTATACTATTTATATATGCTAGTCATTGGGGGTTTATGTAAATAAATAAAATGAGAATTAAATAATAAACAAACTTTACAAATGTATGCATATCCAGAATTAAGTAAATTTAATAATAATAATAATAATAATAATAATAATAATCAGTAGCAAATAATAATGAAAAAATACAAAATACCCTAAGCTAAATAATAATAAATAATAAGTTAAAAGTTAACTAACAACCCTACACAATGGCTATAAAATAACTGCATTCTAAGCCACAATTGTTTTTACTCGTTAATCTTTTAGAATAATTTAACATATAATCATTCATTTGGATAACAAAATAAACCAGAAATATCTTACCTTAATACCCATTACGCACCAGTGGCTAGCATATATGGTCAAGCTACTACACAAAATACATGGCCTGAAGATTGCATTCAAATATGAAAACGGATTATTGCCACTAAGTGTTGACCTCAGTGTCCACACTTTTAAATATACACCATGTCCCAAAAAAATGTACTCTTTAAATGTAAATAAATGCAGTGAATACTGACTTGCAAACAAAATTAATGGTTAAAATTAATAAACATTAATGTTTATTGAAAGATGATTAACAGTTTAAATGAAATTAAATACGTGGATCTGAAGAAAGAAAAAAATCACGATGTTATAGGAAATCCAAAAGTGAATGGGACACCTATATATATATATATATATATATATATAGGTAGCAATCCTTCCTTTATGCATGTTTCATTAAAAATAACAGACAAGGTACTACGGTTAAACTTTTTATTTAATTTTTCTTGTGTTTGAACAAGAGCTTTCTTTTCTGGACAAAGGGTGTGTAAGAACTGTCCAAATGTTTTATATTTCCACGCACTTTCAGCTATACCTTTAGCCATTATCAAGGATGATTTGATTCTCAGCTTAATTGAGTGTGTGCGTTCTGTGTATGTCTTAGTGTGTGGTAGGGATATTTTTAATATACGGTTAGCACATTGTGGCTTTGTTCGTAGTTAATATTGTTAAAAGTTGGCTTTTTCTTTTTTATTATTAAAGCTTCCATTATTTTTAGTCTTTTTTTGCAGGTGGATGCAGTTATTATATTTGTGTTTTCTACTAGTATGTTCCTAATGGAGTTGGGTAAATTTGTGTGTGTGTTTAAATGGGTTCTAATGGAGCTGTGATCAGATAGGTGCAACGTAAGACATCTGGGTAAGCATGTGGTTGTGTAACCGATGTAATTATTTATGAGTACGGTTTGATCAGGAACACAGTTCCTTAAAGGGCATTTGAACTCATAGATAATGTTCGTTCTTTGTAATTTTGACTTAGCTGGTGTGTTGTTATTTTTGAGGATAAGGTTAGCTGTCTTAAATGTTTTTATAATAGATAATTAATTTGATTTTTTTATTCAAATCAATTGGAGTAGTATATTTCTTTATAACATGCCTTAATGAAGATTCATCTTGTTTGTAATTAATATGTGTTTGGTTTTTCTAATAAATGTGTATGGGATTTTTGGCTGTGTGTTCCCTATCGTTATTACTTGTAATTCAAAATTACAAAGAACGAACAGAGGCTACAACTTTATATATATAGATATGTGTGTGTGTAAATTTTCTTTTTAATCAATTCATCCCAAGTCAAGCTAGTACACAATGGACTATGGAGAGTGTAAGTAAGGGAAAAGACTGGGTATGCTGGGCGGGGGGTGGGGTGATAAAAGGAAGAACGGGTATCAGAAGATGTCTATTGATATTACATATAAATTTTTGAAGATTATAGTTATCAGTAAAGCAAGTAAGCGGAAAGGAGTTCTACAGTCAGGAAGTGTAAGAGAAGCTGTTGGAGTGGAAGAGACGGTTACATTTAACTGTTTTGACAGTGAAAGGGTGGGGGGCAAAATGCCAACCTAGTAGCACACTTAAATTCATGCAGTCAGGGCACCAGGGAAAATAGCTTGTCAGTGCAAATACCATGAAAATATTTGCAGAAAAGACAAAGGGAAGCCACATTTTGTCAGTGAAAAAGTAACTGGAGTCGAGACCACAAGTCAGGACAGATCACATTGCATATCTGTCTTTGGATTTTGTTAAGAACCTCGAGATGAACAGCAAGGGCACCAGACCAGATATGGCAACAGTATTCAATGCATGGATGAATGGTAGATCTGTAGATGTGAAGCATGTACTCTGACAAGAAAAATCTTCTGGCGGGACACAGAGAAGCAACTTTACTTGTGGTAGATGCAGCAATTGATTCAATGTAGTTGTTCGATCTCAGGTCAGTGGAGAATATAAGACCAAGAAGGCACAGTGTGGCACTCTCGTGGAGTTGACCATCAACCATGCTGATAGGAGACAGGTACATTTCTCTATGGTGAGTAAATGACAGCAGTTTCGTTTTAGATATATTAAAATTTGCATGCCATTTTCTGCTCCAGTCAACCACAGATTGAAGTTCGTTTTTGAGACCAACAGCCAGGTTAACTTTGTCATAAATACTAGATTTACTATTGAGACAGGAGTAAATGGCAGTGTCATCTGCGTAGATGCCAACTTGAGAACTGATGACATCAGGAACATCATTGATGATTATGGCCGTAAGCACATCAGTGGTAGACTGGGAAAAGTGGGAACCATATTGCTTGTCAGCGGTTTTTAGGAGATAAGATGCTTAAATACTTCGACATTGATTAAAGTCTCAAAGACTTTGCAGAAAAGTGGTAAGTAGATGAGAAGGTTGTTAGATGAATCGGAAGGATCTTCAGAGTTCTTAAAAACCAAGACTACAGAGGAGGACATCTAACAGGCCGTAAAGCAAGAATTGACGAGGCAATAGTTGTAAAGTTTGGAGAGAACTGAAGCCAGCTCAGGGGGAACATTTCATTAGAACAATGGTTGGTAATGCATCACCACCACTTGCTTTATGAGAGTCTAATGTAGAGATGATGTCTAATATACCATAGCAACTCAGCATAGCCTCAGTTCTAGGGGGAAAACGAGGTGTAGGCATCCCAGATGAGTGGTGTGTTGATTTGCATGAGAATTTCTGAGCAAAGCATTCAGCCTCATCAGCTGAGGATGTTAGGACTTCAAATTAATTGAATAGAGGAGGGATTGTGGATTTACTGTACATCATCACACTCTTACAGTGCTGTCAATAATCTTTAGAAACCAAACTTGCGAGATGTAATACATTGTTTCATCCTATCAGCAAATAGTAATTTTGCTTCATTGAGAACACACTTGCACTCATTATGAGCAGAGATAAAGAGACATCTGTTAGAATCAGACATGTCACTCATGTACAGATGGAAGAAGTAATTCCTCTGGGCTGTAGCAGCTGAGCAAGCAGGTGAGAACCAAGGAGTTGAGTGCGATTTGACTTGGTATTTTCTTGCTGTGATGAAAACCTCGATGATGGCTTTTACCCAGAAGGAGATCTCAGACACACATTTTTCTACGGGTTGATAACAGAAAGATATTCTGTTAGTAGGAAGTTCATGGCTAGTGCAGGAGTGAAAGGAGATCTTAACAGACACCACCACGTGATCAGAGTTGCCAAGAGGGCAGTGCTGCATAGCATGACAAGAATCCGGGATGGAGATAAAACAGAAATCGAGAAGGGAAGCATTACCATCCGGGTTACTGGGGGAATGCGTAGGAAAGTCAATCACTTGCATAAGGGATTGGGTGATTGAAATGGTAAGGGTTTGGATGCCAGCAAAGTCAGTCACAGACTGTTTAAGCCACATGTTATGGTGGGCGTTAAAGTCATTGAAGATGGATATGTTTGCAAACAGATGTAGAGAGAATGCTTTGTCTATATTATCAGAAATGCTATCGAGTACACAACAATCTTGAGAGGAGGGGGAACAGTAGTGAGATAGCTTATTGAATTGAGAAGAGATAGACAGAGATACATATACGAATAATCTGGAGATTCCAAAGAGAGTTCTCTAGTCAGCAAGTGATGATCGCGGACATAAACTCCCAGGCTATGCATGTGGATTTTTGAGTCATTTTTAAGGAGAGGAAAATAGCCAGAAATCAGAGGAAGAGATTGATGAGTTAAGATTAGTCTCGCAGAGAGCTATTCTTAGCCTGAGAATAGTTTTCCTCTTGTCTCTTTTTATTCATATATATATATATATATATATATATATATATATATATATATATAAACTGATTTAAAATATGTTTTTTTTGGTATGCAGTTATAACCATGTTTCAAAAACTGAAGCTAAAAACTTCAAATTTAATTATATAATTAAATTAAAAGCATTAATTCTGTTTCATCTTCAAGCGAATTTTGGAATAACTTATTTTTAATTTTACTGAGTTTTAAAAGCACATATAAATTCATCATTTCTTGTTTCCAAGGATACAGAGAAATCCAATCATTCAGACAGGGGCGGTAGCGTGTTCATTTTTATTAACTATTGTTGTATCAATTATGAGTTACGTTCGAAAAAGAGGTTAAGTTTAGGGAGGGTAGGGGTGTATTTTTCAATGAATTCTGGCATCTGTTAAACACATGTCCTCTGGGGGGTTTTTTTTGGGGGGGGGTTTAAACAGCAAAAAGTTTTTCAGCATTTTTTTTGTATATGTATACTTATAGATTCTATCTAGAGGTGTGTGTTTTAGAATACGTTTTATTTAACTACAATTTTAAAATATTTTTACTCTTAATTACTATATTTCTTTTTAAAACAAGTAAATGTAATAGAATTACTTAAATTATTTAAAATTATTTTTCCATATCAAATATAACTATGTATATTACCAGCTCCTATTTTTTTTATTTTATTTTTAAATAATAAACATGAACATGCTACCGCGCATGTCTGAATGATTGGATTTCTCTGTAGCCGTGGAAACAGGAAATTATTAATTTATATGTGCATTTAAAACTCAGTAAATTTAAAAATAAGTTATTCTAAAATTCGCCTGAAGATGAAACAGAACTAATGCTTTTAATTTAATTATATAATTAATTTTGAAGTTATTAGCTTCAGATTTTGAAACATGGTTATTACTGTGTAGTGAAAAACCATATTTTAAATCAGTTAATTTATAATATTTATGCTCTGTAAATTTACATTGAGCACTGTTTTGTAAAAATTAAAATATAAAATATCAATAAGAACACCGGATTATATATCTTATTGTTCTTTCTTTTTATTTATTTATATATACATTTTTATGAATAAAAATGACAATAGGAAAACAGACTGGTAATTGCTGATGTGTTTCGTCCAATGTGGACTTTATCAAAGCAAAATACGAAATGAAATTAATTGAACAAGGTAACTAATAAAAACAAAAACAGAATGTTCCTAGCAACTGGAATGTAGAGAAACACTATTTTCATATTTTTAACTGAAAATAACGTCACTATTTGTCATGTGTGGAGAATATTGTCATTATATCTGTGTTTATGTATTCAACCATTTTCTTTTGATTTTATGAATCTGTTGTGTACATTTGTTTGTGAGAGCAGTAATTTTGTTAAGAAAGGTGAAATGGGGAAAAAAAAAACATATATGTATATATATATATATATATATATAATTATTTATTTTTAAAGAAAAAAAAAAAAAATTTATAACATAAATATGTTATAAAATCACTACAAAAATAGCCATTTTGTTTCAACACCCTCGGTGTCTTATCAAGTGATGACGTTGAATGTAAAATAAATGGTTTTAAAAGTTTCAAATTAATTAACAATCCTTCGCAAGGGGAAAACGTTGTTACAAAGGCTAGATGGACCAATCAAAACACAAGTACAGGAAAATTCAAAAAGCTTGATAACGAAGTCATGTTATAATATCTATTCAGATGTTTAGTATTAAAAAATAATTTATTCCAACGAATAATTACTAAATTATATGATAAAATTTAATATTAAAATTTAAAACTGCTAATTACAAAATCAAAATTTAACATTTATTCACTATCAAGTTTACAACTATAAAATTACTGAGGAGAAAAGAAGAAATATATATGTTATTCAATTTATTTTTTCATTGAAGTTACTTTAGCTATATTTAATATCCGGTCTTTTTACAATGTATACATTTTAATCCTCATGGTGTGTAAATGGGGTCCTAAACTCACGCGTAAAACAAACGCAGTCAGATTCTAATACCTAAGCACCAAGACATATACACACACAAAAAAGGGACAAGACAGAGAACATCTCCACGGTCTGTCATGAAAAAAAAAGGGGGGGGGGGAATGGGAGAAGGGAAACCAACACACACGTACATACATACATAATTAAAAGTGGATGCACTTTCCATACACATAGATACATATAAATACATGCACACACATCCACAGACATTGACCCAGACAGTTGGATACCCCAAACGATAAATATTTAAGACAGAAAAAGTCATTGCATGAATGTTAACAACCTATTGAAATCTAACTTAAGCGAGTAAATATACAAAGATAAAAATGATTAAAATTAATATTATTTAATATATTAAAATAGTGTATGTAAAAAAACAAAAAAAAACGGACATTAAAGTCAACACCCATCGGTAACTACGATGTCCACCTCATATACATATAAGTATATACACAACCACACACACATACATACACATATATACGCATACAAATATATATATATATATACACATATATACATACATATACACACATACATACATATATATACATATACACATACACATACATATACATATATACATACACATACACACATACTCACACATATACATAAATATACATACATACATACACACCGAAATATCTACACATACATACATAAACATATACATACGTATACATTTCCATGGTATCAAGTACACATACACATACATACACATATACATATATGTACCCACAAATATACACACAAATATGTGTACACATACCTACAAATAAATACATATATACACAGCAATACACAAATATAAACATATATACACACATATATACTAACCCATGTGGCCGTAATGACATACCCAAGTTTCCCTACCTACACGTACACATAAACAATTTCATATACAGTAGGTGTCAACATACATATATACAACTGCAAACCTACATAAGTAAACACACACACACATATATACATATATATACATACACATGCATACATATATATACACACACACATAAATATACATATATATATATATATACATATACATACATGCACACACACATACAGAAATATACATACACATAAATATCTACATAAAAATACTTATCTATAGTAATAAATACACATATATACGTACATACACATAAATGCAATGACATTTGACCAAAAACATATATAAATATACAGACATACATACACATACATAGGCATAGACATACTTCGATATACATGCAAACACAAAAATACACGTATCCTAACATACATATATAAAAAAAAAAAAAAAAAAAAAACATCCATACCAACATAAATATACGTAAATAAAATTAGGTACACAATATAACAATACACATACAAACATATACACATATATATATATATATATATATATATATATATACATACACATACATCTACATATATTCACATATATATATATATATATATATACGTACATATACATATATATATATATACCTACACATACCTACACATACATGCACACATACACATACATGCACACACATATATATATACACACATACACATACACCTACACACACATATATATATACACATACACACATACATATATATACACAACTACATAAACATGCAGACACTTACATATATACACACATAAAAAAATATATATACATGCATATAAGGATACATACTCACATATCTATACACACACATACCCACATCTACAAATACACATACATACACATATACACCAATATTTTTAACCTCTTTTCTTCTTCTCCTCCTTTTCACCTTCTTACTTTATATATATATATATATATATATATACACACACACACATACATATATATATACATACATACACGCACATACACAAATATATCTATAAACACACAAACAAATACACACACATACATATATATATATATATATACAAAACTTAGCAACATATTAATACATTAAAATACAAACATACACATTTCGCAGTACAAACACACATAACTACACACAAATATATACATATATATATATACATACACATACAGAAAAATGAATAACATTATGTAGTTATACCATACACATTCATATCGTCAGATTGACTATCAGGCAATAAAAGTTATAATCTATTAAACTTACAGCTACGTATCATTATCATTTAAAATATACTACCCTTATAATAAGTTAAATTTATAACGGTGTTTACAATTAACCGTTAGTTCATATCTTTGATTTAAGAGATCAGCCTTGTTTTTAAATCTAATAATTTCAAATGGCTATTTTTGTAGTGATTTTATAACATATTTATGTTATAAATTTTTTTTTTTTCTTTAAAAATAAATAATTATATCTGCTCTACTTTGTATTGAGCACTCTTTTAAGAATAGTAATTGTTGGTTATTGGAATTCATTCCATATACACCAATCATATACTTGGGTATATATATATATATATATATATATATATATATATAATTTCACCTCAAACAAGGTGATAATGCTACTGGGATGGATGGGGTTACAGGGAGTGAAAAAGAATGAGAAGACTTTATTGAGGAGGAGTGAGGAAAGGACAATAAAGGAATAGAGTGAAGACAAAAGATGGCAAATGACATATTTAAATTTTTGAAGATCATAAGTGGCAGAGAAGCAAGAAATATGGGAGAAAAGAATAGAAGTGGTAGTTTCATGTTTTGCTAATTCAACAATAAAATGATGAAACCTAGTTGCCAATCTAGTAGTACACTTAAATTCATATAGTCAAGGAACCAAGGAAAAAACTCATCATAACAGCTGCCACAAAAATATTTGTAGAAAAGACAGAGGGAAGCCACTTTATGGCAGTTAGAAAGTGACTGAGGTTGAAATGCCAGATCAGGATCAATTACATTGAGTGAAGATAGCTCAGTGGTAGAAACTCTGACTGTCACCAAATCGGCTGGGTTTCAATCCAGGCTTGAGGCATTCAGTTGTCTAGTCGCACTGAGGAGCTGTGATACAGCAAAACTGTATTGTCTGCAAATGACACACACACACATGCGTGCATACACATATGTATATATATATATATATATATATATATATATATATATATATATATATATATATGTAAGCAAATATAAATGGATATAAATCCGACAGAATGGAGAAAAATATTTGGAAAAAACAAACAAAAATCCTTAAATGCAATTATGTTGTTTTAATATGAATGAAATGTCAACGTCTGACGTTTTGGTTTAATAAACCTTCTTCAGGACAATATTCATTAAAATACAATTAACATAATCAGTTCAACATGACAAAGACGATGGACATAAAAACAAGACTTATCCAAAACAGATAACTGAAAATTTTAAATGATCAGCTTTCCGTTTAAGCGTGGTCACGTTGTCGTCAAATGGGCGACGCTTTCAAAACGTATTCCTAAAATTTAAGTATTTTGAATGAAAACGAAAAAATGAAAAGAATTCTATTATGATGGAAAATTGTATGTACGCTTGTTGATCATTAATCTCGCTAAAAAAAGGGGAAATACTATAAAGAAACCAGGTCTAGTATTCACCGTGCGTGAGATGGATATTATACCTGCTTCATAAATCCTCCTAAGATTTTTATTATGAAAATATTTTAAAATCTTCACGGAATCAAAATCGAAATTATGATCTGCTTTAGTTATGTGTACAACTAAAGCATTGTTCAAATTTCCGAGGCGAATATCTCGTTTATGTTCGAAAACACGAGATTTTACGGACCTACATGTTTCACCCATATATTATTATTGGATTCTATTTAAGGGCTCTTCGCATCTGTTCAGCAAAATATTTAGATGATGAATTCACATATATTGAGGATACCTTTTCAAATCTTTCGTATCCGAGACAATTATTACAGAGAGCTAAAAATAAAGCGTTGAAAATTTACTCATCAGCACAAAATGATCCCTCGAAGGTCACTACAACTACAGCAATGAAAGGTACACTTTCAGCTGCCTCTGATAAAAATTCTTTTGATCGCATCTTTCTTCCAAATAACCATTTGACCGAACGTATTTCCAATAATTTAAATGCGTTATATATATATATATATATATATATATATATATATTATTTTTATTATAAGAGATTATAATAAAAATATTTTAAATTGTTACACAAAAACTTTCATGTTTCAATACTATGATTATACTTCCTCAGGCAATGGTAGGTAACTGGTTATAATTTTTTTTAGGGAAATTTAAAAACAAAAACATTTGTCACTGCAATTGTCAATGATGCCATGTCTATATGCTGGTTTATTGTGACATGAAAAAATAATTCACCCACCTCCACCTCCTGACCTTATTTTTCAATTTAGCATAAAGCTGACATTTAATTGGGTAATCGAGACATAACCACAAGTTTATTTTTAATTTCTGACCCTATGCCCCTGCTTTAACTTTAGGAAAAGAGATAACAGTTTTTTTTTAAATTTCCCTAAAATTTAACCAGTTACCTACCATCACCTGAGGAAATTCAATCATTGTATTGAAACATGAAAGCTTTAGTGTAGCAATTTCAAAGTTTTTTTATTATAATTTCTTATAATATTTTGCTCTACTTTGTATTGAGCACTTTTTTTAAAAAAGTAAATGCTACGAACTGTGGAATTTTATTCCATTTGTTCTTTCTCTCATTTGGACGTATATGACTCTATCAATAAAACCATTATTAGTCTTGAAGTCCTTTTGAGGGATTAAACACAGGAGTTTTTTCTTTCCATTTTGTTATTTAATTCCCAACTATTTTATATTATTTTTTTAAAAAATCTTGTTAAATTTTTTTTCCATCTGTTAGCAGCATCACCTTCACTTATTTAATTTTATGAAATTACTGTTTCTATTAGTTATAAGCAGAAGTCCTTGGAGAATTTCAATCAATTTCTTTTTCTAAAACAAGACTACCTATTACTGTAAATCTCCCCTAAAATGCAATAAAGCTAAAACATTATTAGAAAAAATACACCCCAAGGAACATTAGATATTTCAAAGGCCTTTGACATAGTATGGCGCAAATAATTGCATACAAGCTGTCTAGCTATGGAATCACTGGAAGAGTTTTAATAATAAAGTCATTTCTAACAGGTAGTTGTTTATGGCCAGTCCTCTGGGGCCCTCACAATCAATGCAGGGGTCACTTCTCAGCTCATACCTCTTTTAATTCTACATAAATGATCTACCCAAGATCATTTGTGAATATCTATGCCGATGATAAACAATATAAGAGTGCATCTTCAAAACTAGTGATGACCTGAGATTGACGGCTGATCTCTCATCTGATTTAGGTGGGGGGAAAAACTGTCTGGTTACATTCAATGCCTCAAAAACAAAACTAGTTACATTCCATCATTACCGATCATACTCTGAACTATCACCATTCATGACGAATGGATGTCCTCTCAGGGAGGCTCTGTTTTGAGTGTCTAATGGGTCTTAAACTCACCCCAAACCTCAAGTGGAACTCATAGATGCGACCTATTACTAAGTACCTAACTCCTTGTGCCATCTACCTTTACAGAAGCCAGATCAAGACTAAAATAGAGTACTGTTGTCAGATTTAGGCAAGAGCTACCCAGTCCTCACTTTCCAGTTTTGATAGAGTCCAAAATCATCTCTGTGTCTTTGTGGGTGATAAATTATTTTCCACCCTGCAAACTCTCTCTCTCTCTCTCACAGACAGGATGTGACAAGACTCTCACTGCTCTATCATTACTTCTATGGAAAGTACTCAGATGGACTGCATTCCTTTGTTCCACCAGTTCTAACCTTTATGGCTAAGATCCACCATGCCACGTACATTGTAGCAAACTACCCACATTCTCTCTGTATTCTTTTGGTGAGAAGTAAGTTCCACTCAAACAGCTTCTTCCTGCAAACCACTGCTCTGTGGAACTGACTCTCAAGAATATGTTTTCCCAATCACTTCAATCTTAACCTGTTCAAGTCTAAGGTTAACCATTATCTTCCCTTCTGCATAAAACCTGCGTTTTATTGTCACCCTCTCCCTTGAGTGTCCCCCAGACTTTGCATAGAGTGAATGTTACTGTAAAAAAAAAAAAAAAAAAAAAGATTTTTTTTAATTGCTTTTATGAATAAGATATATTATGGACACTATTGTCTTAAGAAAAATTTTTTTTCAATGAATAATAAATTCTCACAAGAATTGTTTTCATTTTTAAATACTTTAAATTTCTGTATTACTTTGTCCTGGTTAAGTGATATTGTTATTAAATCAAAACTATATTTACTGACCATAAATGGAAAAACTTACAACAATTCATCAACCACCAATATTTTTATTTTTTTTCGTGTGTGTGTATAAACATGTCAATTTTTGTAAATATGGACATCCAGACACAAAATTATCAGAAAATAAGAGTGATAACTACATTAAATTTAAGGCCAAAGTACTTAAAATTCAATAAAACATTAGATTACATAGAATATTTTCCTAAATTTTTAAGATTACTGGGTAGTTATTTCTCAAATAAATTTTACACATATGTTTACTGTAGAAAAAAATTAGATAAACTTCCATCTGTCAGTCAAACTGTCAACTTGTCAACATCTTAAATAAACAGCTACCATTGTGTTAAAAAAATGCAAATGTTCTATTTCTGTCAGGTACTTAGTTTCATAGTCGATATATTTCATAGGGGTTCCTAGTAACCCATAAGACCTGACTTTATATATGAAGAAATCCTTAAGAAGGGTTTCTTTAAGTTTGCACCAAATAAGTAAATAAGGCTTTGGATTGAAATAATTAAAACCCTAAATTTTTGGCGTTTACTACCCCCGTTTTTTATAATTTTAACTACATATATTTTAAATAATTAGTAAATTTGCATAGATTACTTGTCCTTGAAAGGTATCATGAATATTTTACTTACATAGACCATAGCACAGTGGTTACCAAACAGTGCGGCTTGCCTTATAGATGTGGCAGAAGAGGATAGCAGATGAGGCAGAATGATTGAAAGACAATCAAAGATTTAGAAAAAAAAAAAATTCATATGCCAAAAATAAATGTGATTTCAGAATTTAAAATATTATTGTGGATTAATTGTAATTCCATGCATGAATCCCAATATAAATAGTTATAAATAATTATTGACGGATTTTATCATTGTGATATTTTTGCATTATATCAAGTACTAGCAGGCTTTTCTTGCTTGCTATCACTTTACAAAATAAGATATATTCGCTACTTGAAATTTTTAAAACAAAAATTTTAAATGAACATTTCATTCGTCAATTGGCTTGTTATAGTTAAGGAAACTTTTACAAATAGATTCCAAATTGTTGAAGGCCAAGTAAAATGCAAATTCCAAACACTTTTCTGCACTATTTAAGACGATATTTCTAAACAGAACTATTTTTGATATGAAAATCAAAACAATCCTCAAATAAAAGAACAGTAATGAAGGACAGTTAATTAATGAAATAAAATTTTTAAAATCAATATACAAATTGGTTAAACCTGAAGAGTGATATTGCCTAGAAGTAGATAATATATAATACAGATATTGAGCTATAGAATAGAACTGGGCCTTTTAATCTCAGAATTTGTGGGAGAATTAAGCTTCAATTTCACATTTATTCATATAGATTCCATAATATATAATCTAATTATAATTTCCCATCTTTATACTTTATTAATTTTATCTTTATAAATTGTCCCCTGTTCTGTGACCCATGAAATAAAAATAATTGTTTGTATAGAAAATAAGAATCTACGTACATCATACCATCTTTAAATTTAGTGGCAGCAGAATTATCGTTGAATTTTTAAAAGGTAAGCTTAAACATTAATTCAATACTTAAATGCAGTAATCAATTTTGAGTTCTTCTGTTGTTTATTGATGCCTATCACATCTACTCCTCCCTAGCTGTTTTGATGATGGCCAAACCAAGAGTCCTCCACAGGAGCTAGCTTAAATACTGCCTGATAGGGTGGCTTTTAAGCTAGGCTAAAATTTTAGCTAGCTTAAAATTTTAAACTAACTGCAATTTTGAATACAAAAGGAAAATAAGAGTTACTCCCCTAGAACCATGAAAGCAACATTAATGGCTACTATAATATATTAATATATATTTTTAACCTTGCGTAATCTGGCAACTCTGAATCTGAGCTCAACAAAAATCGTTCCCTATGCCTAACTTTTCTAGGGCTTTTGAATGAGCTATGAATCATTGAAATTGGACCAGTGAGAGCAGAGTAATTGCTTGGAAATGCACACACTGTACTTTATATATAAGATTAAGAATATAGTAACTAGTCTTTGCAGATTGGAGGAGAGAGTTATCAATGATAATTTTCTGACTTTGAATCCATAATTATCTCCCTTTAACCTTCTTTCTTTGTTTTAGTTTTTATACGTACTTTTTATCGCATAAAATTTGGTGAGGCACGAGCACATTTTCATCCCAAAAATGCAGTCCCGAGAAAATAAGGTTGGGAACCACTGCCATAGCACAATAATATTATAGATATTTGCATACACATTTTGTACCCTAAATGTAAGAATTATTGTGGGACAGAATTTGTAATATATAAAACTAGTTCTGTACCTATGTTCATATTGTCTGGTTTTCACACGTCTACACAATGAGAGTGCCTCCCTTGACTGAGAAAACCACTGGTGTTATATAGCTCTCCTAGTTCCAGACCCAGGTCGAGTATTGGCTAATACCTGCCTTGTATCGTTCATATGCAAATAGACAGTATCACCTCCTCTTAGTAGAATGTCTTCTCTCAACAGCCCATTGTGGAAGAGAACATAACTCCTGGTGTTTACAACACCACACACAACCAACTCGGTGTCTTTTATCAGGCTGACCCAATTCTCTGTTACACTCCCCACTGATTTCCTGATCACAGCACCAACATGCAGGAGTTGGGCGTTTCCTTCTGGTACTGTGATAAGGAGATCAGGGAAGAGTGTAACAATGAATCAGGTCTGCCCGATAAAAGATTCTTAGCTGGTTGTATATTGTGCTTTAAGCACCAGGAGTTACATCCCCTTCCACAACGTGCTGTTGAGAGAAGACCTTCTACTTAGAGTAAGTGGCATTGACACAATTTTCTGTTACAGTTACATAAATAGGTGTTATATTTGCAGGCATATTTTGTATACTAAATGCCAGAACTCATATGGGCCACAAAGAATATCAATGACTTACATATTATCATTTTTAATAATAACTAGAAATACCCATGAAAATTTCGTAGTTTTGCTATTTAAATTTTTTGAGAATTCATAATTCCTAAGTTAATGATTAAATAAACTCCTTACAAGTTTCACAATTGAAATACCTGAGGAAATTCTCTGATTATATCATTAAATTTTAAACTTAACAACACAATATTGCAACAACAATCATAAATGTAACTCATACATATAATCCATTGCTAAAGATACAGGTAAAATGGTTGACTTACTGTACCACTCCAGTAAGTACCTGACTCCTCATGCTATCCTCTGTCTTTATAAGAGCAAGATCAGGCCAAAAATTGAGTACTGTTGTCATATTTGGACAGGAGCTGCCCAGATCTCACTCTTCAGATTTGATAGAGTTCAAAAGCCTCTCACTCTTCAGATTTGATAGAGTTCAAAAGCATCTCCAAGCCCTTCTGGGTGACCAACTATTCTCCACCCTTTAACCTCTCTCCCACAGGTGGGATGTGGCAAGCCTCTCACCACTCTACCAATACTTCAGTGGAAAGTGCTCAGTTAAACTACTTTTTGCTGAGGCAAACCTTCATCGCAAGAACACACCATACGACTTACATAGTAGAAAACCACCTACTTTCTCTCCGTATTCCATTGGTGAGAAGTAAGTTCCACTTGGGCTGCTTCTTCCCACAAACCCTTGCCCCGTGGAATTGATTCCCAACACTACAATCTTAACCTGTTCAAGGCTAGAGTTAGCCATTATCTTCCACTCCTACACACACAAATGGCCTCCAAATGTAACCCTCTACCTCGAATGGCCTCCAGGCGTTGTAAATGATGAACCTCACTGTAAAAAAAAGTGTTGGGGTCTGTCTACTCAGTTTTTTGTTGCTGAGTTGTGATTGCAAACATATAATAATAACAATAACAAATCTTTTAAATGAAACATAAAAATGGTTATTTTCAGAAGGAAAAGTAGAAGCAGAATGTCAGTTGAAATAATTGATATATTCTTTTTTCAGAAATATACAATAACAACAAAATGTTCAATTTTCCTTGTAGTGAATTTTGTTAAATGTTCTTAGACTGATGTGAAATGTGTACACAGAATGTGGTTGTGAGTTCATAGAAAAGGCTTTGTAGGTGGTTGCTGGTTAATCCATTCTATTGTGTGCTATTGGCTATGGTCTCTTCTATTGTGGGTGTGGGTGTACATAAGTGTAGATAAGACTGGCCTCTGAAATTGTTTTGAGCCTTGAGAATTAGTATGCTTCTATTTTTATATCCATAAGGGGATTCAAAATAGAGGTGTGAACTTTTTAAATACAAAGTTTTCATTGGTTAGAAAATAATTTCAGACTGGCTCGCAAATAATATTTTCTCAAATTTGTGAGAGTGGTGAAAAGAGTTATTATTGTTATTTTCTAAATGCTCCAAAAAATAACACACAGTAGGTCTACTACTACGTCCGCAAAGTGTTTTTGCAGTATTTGCTCTTGTAATGATTGTTTATCCAACAAACCTTCTGATGGAATTTCATTGGTTGAAAAATATATGTAAGATTTAATTCTAAATATGAATTCAGGTCATTAATTAAGGCAGTAAGAGATTAAAAATGAAAAGATTGACAAGTTTTTCCATTTCATTGAAGCAGACATTAAACACATGAGAGTGTTATCACCTCCCCTATCTCCCCCTTTTCTGCCTGTGATCAAAATGGAATAGTTCATTATTCATTAGATGTTGGCAGGGTGTGACGTACAGATGTAACATACAGGCTAACAAATAAAATGAGAATAATTTTTGACTGGTATATTTATTTTAATCATTTCACCCTAAATAAGGCAATAAAGCCTCTAAGATGAAAGAGGGTTGCCTAGACTAGAAAATGAGAATGTATTAGTGAAGCAAAAGGACAATAAAAGAACAAGATTTAAAAAAATACAAGAGGTGATTGATGTTGTATTTAAATTTTTTAAAATCATAGATGACAGGAAAGCAAGAAGCCGGAAGATAATGCTACAGGCAAGAAGTGCAAGAAAAGAAACTCAGAGTTATGTCTATGAGTGTGGGCATCTAACACTTTCACTCCAGCCCTTCAACCTCCGACATCTTACTCTCTGAGTTGAGGTGTCTACTCAGTCCTAACCAAACTTAAAGGAGTAGCCGTAGATTCCCCTGAGCATCCTTAAATCATTCGACCAGTCCACTGGTTTAATCCTGCTTCCTGCCCACGTTGTGTTTGGTTTGATTCAGAAAGCAGAAGTGATGTTCATCCATTCATGGTTGACTGAAGATGTAGACACGGCTGGAGAGTCTGCACTAAGAAATTTAGAATGCAGCAAAAAAAAAAAAATTAATATCTGCAGAAAGCTGGACAAACAACTATTCAATGATTGAATTGTTAATGTCTTTTATATAGCAGAAAAGAATAGTATAGAAGAGAAATGGGTTACAAAAAAGAAAAGTAATTGATGTAAAAACGCATACACTGGATTCTGGACAGAGAGAGAGAGAGTGTTATGATTAACTTGTTAAATCGTCTCAGAGCGATATACGACTCTTGCGATGGGGGAATAAGATTTCTGTGCATGGCTTAAAGTTTATAGTGGCATTCCTCCTTAGCAGTAGTAACAGTAGTAGTAATATTTGTGGTAACAGAAGCTGCGGTACTTATATCAACAGTACATGTTAGCGGACGCTTCGTTCCAATCTCTGACATCACATTCTCTCCTTCTTGAGTCTCCAACACAACTCTCCACTGTCTCTAGCCCAACTCTTGCCCGGGCTAATTCTTTTCCGTTTCTCTCTTCCATCTGCTTCTTCCATCTCAACGCTCGCCCATCTGCTTCTTCTTCAGCATAACTATGCGTTTATATAGAAAAATCTGGCTGGTTACAACTGAACCATGGCCGTGCTACTTCGCACATGATTACCATGGGGTTTTGGCTGTTTCAACCAAAATCATGTGAATTCAAAAGGTCCTCCTTGCTTACTCAGCTCTATTCCAAATTTTAATCAATAAAAATTATTTTGACCATTTCCATTGTCTGCTAAGGACCCAGTTCCAATAGGTACAGCTCCTGCCCTAGATCAGGTTTCACCATCAGTAAACAAAAATGCTCTGATCTAATTTCGCTGTTCAAATCCACCCAATTTCACTAACAAAAAAACATACATGTGTGTGTGTGTGTTTCCCAGACGCAGAAAAGTGCATAGTCAGCCTATGAACTTTTCAACCTATTTCAAGAGTAAAACAACGAAACCTTGTTGCCAATTACTTTCTTCATAATTTTGGTTACTTTCTTTTTATTGTAACATCCACCACATTGGTTAAATAGATATTTATAAATAAATGATAAGCTCTTGATCAGATTTGAACTTAAATCCATTTTGCTTCAGAGCAGCCTGTTTTTTTTTAATTATATTACCCCATCCAAAGCAGTAAAGTCACTAAGCCACAAGAGGTTACTGAGTGTGAAAGAATAAAAAGAAAAAAGAGAAAAATTATTAAGGAATGAGAACAATAGAAGAGAAATCAGTAAATAACAATTGAAGATCAAATTTGGTTGGAAAGAATGGAACTCAAAGAGATTTCTACAAACAAGAAATGCCAGAAAAGAAATAGTTTAGTATTGAATTTATGGTTAAATGGGGAAACCTTGCCATCAATCTAGTACTGTGCTTAAATTCATAAAGTCTAGGTACCATAGTGGAGAGTACCTCCAAACAATTACTATGAAAGTATTTATAGAAAAAGTACAGGGAAGCCACATTATGTCAGTAAGAAAGTGACTGGAGCCAAGGTGCCAGGTTAGGACCAGTAATATTGCTGATGATTCTTTGGATGACCAGACTCTATGTGGCAGCAATATTCAAAGCATGAATGAATGGTACTTATAAATATGAATATGTAAGATAGATTCAGGAGAGAAAAATTGTCTAGCATGACACAGTGAACCAAGTTTCTTAATAGCAGATCTAGAATTGGATTCAAATTAATTTTTCCATTTCATGTCAGCCAAGGATGTAAGCTTGAGAAAACACAATGAGTCACTCTCATGGAGTTTAGTATCAGCAATGCTGATGGGAGGCAGAAAGGGTTCTTTCAGGTGATTGATAGAGAGAAGTTTTATTTTGGAAGTGTTAAAAATTAACAGGCCATTCCCTGCCCCAGTTAACAACAGGCTGTAGGTCATTTTTTTAGATCAGCTGCCAATTTGATCTTATCAAACTGTTCAGACATATTATCGAGACAATAATGCCTACTCTTCATTCTTCCAGTTGATTTTATGATTGCACTCTGAGTATTATTGTATTCCATATAGAAACACGTCCTTTTCTTATCTTTCTTCTATCATCTTTTATCACAACACCCAGATCACCATTTTATTGGATTGTAGCAAAAAGTTTTTAGTGGTTTTAAGTGAATATCAAGGACAATATTTCGATATTTCTACATAGATTTATTTAACCACATATGTGCCATGCTGTTTCTCCATCTAGTGGCAAACTAGCCAGAGTGCCAATTTGCATGATGGAAAGTGTGTCCCTGATGGAGTGGGCCCCTATATAAAATAACGAAACAAACACAGACAATTGTTTTAGTAATAAGAACTTAATAAAGTCATCTGCACTCTCAGTCACTCGTGAGAAGACATTTTCAAAACTAAAGATCATAAAGATAAGCTTTATCTTCAGCTTGAGGAGAATTTGGAATCCTACTTGTTGCTACCCATTGAAAAAGATCTGTTAGATGAATCAGATACAGAAGCAATTATTGGCAGATTCAAGCAATCATCTAGTGAACACAAATGATTACTCTTAATATAGTGGACTACATGCAATGCTGTTTACACTTTGTTGTCTTCACCTTTATTGTCAAATTCATGATGTTTCGACTGTTATACACTCCAGCCTTCTTCATGTGATATACATTGGAATTTCAAACCAAACACTTTGATTCGTTCACCAGGTTAGATTGTTCTAGTTCCACATGCCATGCCTTTTCTGAATATCTCAGTTTCAATTATTTCCCTTTTTTAGTAACTCAATTCTCCAAGTTTTTTTTTCTTCACCTCTGCTGTGGCGAGGTATTGAACTCACAACTCTTTTGGTCAAGTCACTGGATTACTTCAACAATCATTTTTTTCCAACACATGGCCCAGTGGATAAGAATAAAGGGTTCAATTCAAAATTCCAATGTATATCACCTGAAGAAGTCTGAACAATGTAAATAGTGTAAATGGTCGAAATGGCTTTTTATAAGATTCCAGAGATTTGAAATGAAGAAATACATAACTCATGAAGTACTTGCTGTTTAGTCAGTAAATGCCAAATGTTACTTATAAGCATTGATTGATTTGGTTTTTTACAGTTTATCGACAATTTTTAAGGTTATTTAAAATCGAAACATATTTTGTGTTTGTAAGAATTTCTTTGAGATAATAATGATTTTCAGATACAAGTCTTAGTATTTAATCCATAGCTGGGGAAAATAGGTGAGTTCATACCTTTCCCAAGGGTATTTGCATGTAAGTGAATATGATGAATCCCAACTGGAATTTGGAATCAGCTCACCAATTTCCCATTTCAAGCTGTTGTCCATTACACTACCTGCACATCCAAGCTTACAGAACCCAGTAGTCTTGAGTAGTCCCTCATGTAGGTACCATCAATGTTGCTTAACTTCAGTGATCACATGAGATCTGGTGTTTCAACATATGACCATAAGTGGCTTTATTGCCTTGCTTGGGGTTAAATAATAAAAATAAAAAATAATACTATGGCGACAAAGATGAGGACAATAGTCTGAATAATGTAAATAGTGTACATAATACCTCATTTAGACAGATACTAAAAAAATAATATGTGAAACTTCTTGAAAATAGGCCAGTGTTACATTGTCAGGATATCCTATGTGGCTTGAACTGATGTTTGGCGAACTACAGTTATTGCTTCACAGTCAGTCGCATTAGTTGTCTTCAGTACAATACCCCACAGAATACCATCAGGGTGTTGCCTGCTACTTGTCAGTGATGGGGAGGATACAGTTAATTTTTCTACTGCCATTTTCTCAATACCAAGCCAAAAACCTTCATTTTTTTTTTAATTTTTTTTTTAGCAGGAAACCTTACCTTATAGTTGCTGACTATTTAATTCATGAACCAATCAAACAACTATGTCACATCCTGCTTCTTCACCATTTTTCTTGTAGGACTGTGACCCTATCAAATATATCATATTTCAGAAATACAACATATTCTTAACAATGTGTGGATGTTTACTAGTTTATTAGTTTGGGGATCTTTTTTTTTTTAATCTTCTTAATTCTTAACCTTCGTTTATTCTCCAAGTTACACACACAACATCACAGTCTTTAACCTCTTCCCCAGTGTAGACGTGTATATATGTTTTTACCAAATGTCTTTTTCAGATACGGACAAATAAGCATGTCCAAAACATAATGTTCAATAACCATCTACTGACGTATTTTTACGTCAATCTTGATTCTTTTTATGCCCTTCTGAGCTTGAAATGAGTCCCAATTGTCAACTCATACGTCTGATAAAAGTGTTAGCCACCGCTCAGGTACTTCAAGGTGCCTCAGTTATTGTATTAAAAACAAATAAAAAATTTGTCAGAAAAATAAACATTTTTACCAAAATAATTGGAAGGAAAGGGGTTAAAAGGTCTGAAATTGCAATGAAGATCAAAGTTGATAAATTCCTTGCTTCATATATAAACCAATCTTCACACTGTTTCTTCTATATGATATGGCTATTCAAGACCTTGACAATCATAGTTCTCCACAACTTCCTATCCTTGGTAGCTCTTAGGTTTGTCTTTTTGTGATCTCTCCTAGTCCTTGTTCTGCCATCCATTTGCACAAACTCATTAGGATTACTCACTTCTACTCACTGTCCATCTTCCCTTCAAAATGTCCTGTGAGTGTCAAATTCTCCAAACCCTCCTTCCCTTATTATGTGTCCGAGAAATTTCAACTGTCTCCTTCTTATTCTAAGTATAAGGATCATTTTGTTTCTTTAATTAATGATTCAATTCATGGGCCAATGATAAAGGACTGCCACATCGTGCTATTTTTTTTTTTTTTTTTTTTTTTGGTCCTTTTTCTGTGACTTGTGATCATTATTAAACTTATCAAATCTATTATATTTCATAAATACAACAGATTTCTAACAAATTCTGTGGCTGTTTATTAAATTATGTTTTTTTTTTTTGGCAAACTTGGACCTTCATACCAAAATAGAAATTTTAATAAAACCTAATAATATGAAAGTGCATTAACAGATTTTCTTCTTGAGAATTGAAACAAAAATAATAAACACTATTTATTGATGATAAAATTAATTCTGCAAATTTTACTAAAATTATAGTTGAATCAATAGGTTTTTCTCAGGGCTTTGTCATTTTTGTTTCTTTAACTACGATAAATTTATAAAGCATCAAGTAAAAGTTAAGAGAAGCAAAATGGAAGATGCATTTTCTGCAAATTGTTCACAAGAATCAGCAGGCATTGCACTTTACCTAGAAATATGCCAGTAGTTTCCAAACTTTTGCTTAAAATTTTATCATTAATTTATTGTAGCTTATTTACAATAATGAATGACTGACGACAAGTTTGCTTTTTTAAGAGAATTATTTAATGTTGAAATCAGTTAAAGCAACCGAAATGATTGATCAGGCAACAAAAATGAAACATAAATATTGAAATAGACGAATAAAAAGAGTAATCTGGATTAATTTATTTACAGATGTATTTTGGATAGGAAAAAATATTGAAATGGATGTATTTTTTGTTATTTTTAAATATTCCTAGAATAAAACCAAAATATTAAGCAACATTATCATGTGAATGAAGTAATAAATTTATGAAGAAAAATTATTCATTATCGTAAATAAACAAAAAATCTTTTAATGATGCATAATTGTTTTTTTGTTTTTTTTTGTTTTTTTTTAATCATTTCACATGATTAAGACACCCAAGAAGTGTTTGAGTGAAAGAATAAGAAAAAGGAGAAAGAGTGTTAAGGAAGAAAAGTAATCCAGAAGACAGTAGTTGACAACTGACATTGCATTTAAATTTTTGAAGAAAGCAGAGAGATGGAAGAGACTTCCACAATTGAGAAATGTGAGAAAAGAAACTGTTAGCATAGAACTTAATTACATCTAACCAATTAAACTGAGACCTTGCCTTCATGTAGTACTGCACACTGCACTTGCATTCATATAATCTATGTGCCGTAGCAAAGAGTTTGTCTGAATAATTATCATGAAAGTATTTATAGAAAAGGCACATGGGAACTACATTATAGCAGTAAGAAAGTCAGTGAAGATGAGAGGCCAGGTCAGGACCAATAATATTACTGATTTTTCTTTGGATTTTATCAAAAATCTTTAAATATACAGCTAGAGCACTGGACCATATGTGATAGCAATATTCAAAGCTTGGACGGATGGTAGACTTATAAGTATGCAAGATAGATTCTGGAGAGAAACATTGTCTCACACAACACAGTGAACCAACTTTCTTAGCAGCAGACCTAGCAATAGATTCAATAAAATCTTTCGGCTTCATGTCAGCCAGAGAAGGTGTAACGAGTCATTCTCCTGGAGGTTAGCATCAATGATGGGAGGCAGGAAGGGGTCTTTCAGGTGATTGAGTGAAGTTTTGTTTTAGTAGCATTAAAATTAACAAGCTATTCCTTGTCCTAGTTAACAACAGACTAGGTCATTTTTTAAATCAGCTACCAATTTGACGTTATCAAACTAATCAGACTTACTATTGAGACAGGAAGAAATAGTTGTGATGTCGACGTAGATATGAATTTCAACTTCTGATTTTTTGGTGAAATGAACCATTTGACAAAGTGTTGATTTGATTTAAGCATTTTGGTGAACCCATTTAAAAAAAAAAAACCCTCAGTCACAATGACTTAAGACTTATGTTTTAGCACAACTATCAGTGGCTTCTGAACAGTTCAGTCTACCCATTTTCCCTAAAAAGGCTTGAGTCAACCCATGATTTTCTCTAAAGGCACTTTGCAAAGGTGCTGTATACTCCCAAGACTAATAATATCAGGAAGCCAACTCCCTGACAAAATAACCTTGGTGAGATTCAAACCTAGGTATCAGGTGCTGAAAGAAAACTTTGTAACCAAAGCATGAGAAATCTTAGTTCAGTTAATTCAAACAATACACATAAGAAACAATTATTTATTTTCCTAAGACTTGGGGGGGGGCGTAACATTTGTTCAAAGAGAGAAAACAATCCGTCGGCTTCTTTGATTTTCTAAGTATTCATGTAACTTCTCGTTTCCAGTCATTGGTGGGGGATAATAATGCTTGGGAGGAGACCCTTCTCTCAGTCGGACATAAAAATGAGAATACTTGTAATGGACAATGCCATATCGCGGCCCTCGATGTTTACGAAGTCCCTTTACGACAACACCTTTTGCAGAATTTGCTTCGGCTGAAAAGAAAGAAGAAGAAAAAGAAAAATTAAATATTTACTTAAGTGTCCAATTTATGCAAGAAATTTCAAACAGTATATCAAGTGAGTAATATAGGTAATAACAATTTTTAAAAAATTTTAGTCATTATTCAGGTTTGAATCATGCCAGAGGGCAAATTTTCTTTAAGATTCTCAAATGCACAGGCCAGTAGATGCAATTCACATTGTTTAAAAGAAAAATTCTTTTATTTAGCCCCTTTCTGTCTTTAATTAAAAGTTAATTAAAGAGGTTTTAAAAATCCTATTTTAACTAATTAGAATATCTGCTGGCCGTGCTAAGTGTTGAGGTGCTAATGAGAAAATAAGGAGAAGAGAAAGAGATTTAAGATTTGTGTGTGTATCCATATTAATCTATTCCAACTGGTGTTTTTGTATTCACCTTCTGTGAAATCTAAACTAAACACTTTATTTAATCTACAATTGATCTCCCTCCATTGTCAATGTAATGGTAATATTAGCCGTTTTTCTATAAGGAAACATTTGGCATTTGTTGACCAAGCATCTACTACTGTTTTTGGTTGAAATTTATTAAAATCTTTCTCTTAAAATAATTTTTTAGGAAAACCGGTTTCTCAAGTCCAGTAGCTGCTAACACTATCCAGTATTGATGGGGGTTTCCTTCCTAACCTTTTGTTTGAAGTAATGTGGAATGTCATCATATTTATTGTCATTATTTTCTCTTCTCAAGCCCAGTAGCTGTTATCACTCTTGCCAGTATTGATGCAGGTTTCCTTCCTAACCTTTTGTTTGAAGTAATGTGTAATGTTAAAATCTTGATTATGTAGTCATTATTGTTTTGATGTGCTATCCATTTTAATTGTTGCCACTCTTGGTAGTCTTCAAATGATGTGGCTTCTGTTATTTTCTACAGTTCTTTGTTGATTCTATAGCACCAGTCCAATGTTCAAAGAAGGATGTTTTTTATCAAGACACTCAGGCTTCACTTGCTGAAAGCCTTTTTTTCACCATTGAGGAAGTGGTTGTATGAATATGACTTGACTTTTCAGGTTGAGGTTTCAGTTTTGTAACAATTTACGATGTTGGGCAAAACTACCTCTAGCACAGCCTATTATTCTATGTTGAATTTCTTTTTCTCTTAATTTGTTGTAGCTGATGCATATGCCAAGATATCTGATGTGTTTGAGGTTCTCTGGTAGATCAGCTTGGGAAATGTGCCTGATATTTTAGATACTGTGGTCGAACAAATTTGTTGAACATTCTCCTCTTGAAAGAAATAAACAGGTTTTCTTCTTTAGTCATTCACTCTCTTGATACCAGTACCCAATCCAGGAATTGAATTCACAATCATAGAGTAATTTATAATATTGTTGTACAGTCAGGTTGTAAAAGTTTTAAGCTTGATTTTATAGACTGATAATGGGTTACAGGTTTTTGATAAATCTTCAAAAGCTTTACTTTTAAGAGCAAAGGCTGTATTTCCAGACAGAACAGTGGTTACTTTGAACGTTATACCTGAAAACAAAAACACAGTGGCATGCCCTACTCAAAGAACAGAGCTAAGGAATGTAAAATATACTTCACTAATCTCAGCAAGATGACCAAAAACTGGAACTTGAATTTCAAGCTAATTGATTTTTATCACTTTTCATGGTAAACTTTTTTTAAAAACTTTTGACATCAATAAGTTCACTTACCTTTTTTCTTTAATTCCATATCGAAATTTCAAAAATGTTTATGAAAATTGTCAAACAAGAAAATCAGTCCACAATATTTAAATTTATTGGCAGCCACCTTTTATTGTGCAGCATAAATGAAATTGACAAAGCAAATTCAAATTTTGGGGTTGATCATGCTAATACCCTTAAGGAAGACGTAAACCAGCTCTTGGTAAAATAAGAAGGTAAACTGGTCACTCTAACTTTAATAGGATGACCAGTCCAAGAGAAAGCCATCCCTGAATCATAGAGAAGGCAATAGGAAAACAATCCACTTAATTTCCCAGAAGCAATTTTAGACAGAAAAAAAAAATTGAAATTACAGAGAGCTATGATCTCCAATGTGGTTAAAAAAGAATTATCCTGAAAAAATTATATTTCAATCACAGCAATTTTTCTTAATTTTCAAATAAGTTGCATTTAATAATTATAATTACTTAAAAAACAAAACAAATGAATTAAGTACTTTTATTGGGAACTAAAGATGCACTTATAATTCAGTAGAGAGTGTGACATAGTTTGTTTTTTTTTTAAGTGTTAATCTAGTATCAGAAACATCAAGACTTACTCATTGGCATGCAAGATACTGCCTTATATGATGAGAACAAGCATGACAACAACAAAATAATGAACTGTACTAAAAAACTCAGTCTGAATAGTTTGACAATACCAACCAGTTCAACTAGTATTCTGTTAACACATTGACTGCCAACCACAAGATAACTCATGGTTGAGTTTTGATTATGACACCGGTTACAAGTTACCTTGTTTATATGGCCTTACTATCAAGGCTACAACCATGAGATTTTTTTGTGGTTTTGTAATGCCAGTAACTTGTACCTGGTTTCAAAGACAAGAATGAAAAATCATACTAGCAACAAAAAACTTTAGATCAAAATCTAAATGGCGCCCTTTCAAGAAGCCTCATCAAATTTAAAAGACCCCCTCCAACTCGAGGGGGCCCAAGTACTCTAAATTGTTTCAAATTAGTTCAAAGGAGCCCCATTAAATAAAATAAAAAAAAAAAAACAATTCTGCTCTATTCTTATGCCTTTATAGTTTTTGTTTTATCAGGAGCCAAAGATTGGTGGTGGGGTCTGCTGCTCCTGGGTTGCAGCTCCTTGCTAGCCCATATGTAAATCTGGCACTAACCCTAGTGTTTATAGCATTCAATGCTTATCCACAATCTCTGACATCCACCTCTTGAAGATAAAGGGAGACTACTGTACATTGCTAAAAAACATTGAACAAGTGAAGCCACATTCAGAATGGCACAACTAATTTCATGAGGAAAATAACATTTATTAAAATGTTTGTTTCCTTTCATTCTCACGTCTTCACTGATATTCTCATGCATGACAACATAAATAATGATTAAGCACAACATTTCATGAATTTTGTAACTATTGTAATGGATAATGACTCGAAAATTATTAATCAGAGAACCAAATACCAATTGAGTTTGTTATATTCACTTACATGCAAATAGCCTTCGGAAAGTATGAATCCACTTCTCCCCACAGCTATGGGTTAATTAGTAAGACTTGTATCAGTAAACCAAAAAAAAATTCTTAGACTCTAAAAAAATATTTTCTGGCTTTAAATAACCTGCAAAGGGTTGATAGGCCATAAAAAATTGAGTGAAGGAATCAATCAACCCTGATCACTTGAGATAAATTTCAGAATTGCCTGTATTACAAATTGAGAATGAAAAGAACAAAGTTCAACTAGTACAAAGTTGTTCATACAAACAGCTTTACTTACATGTTAGCCTGTGTAATTCTTTTTGGCAAGTAGATATTTGTTTTATCAAGGGATAACCTGGCAATATACACATCTGACAGAAATTGATTTGCCTTTATTTTCATACAAATAGACATTTCAAATTATTTGTAGAAATATGTAAACATTTACCTAAGAGTACAGAGTAATGCTACATTGAAAATTTCAAACCATTTTACAGACTGTAAATTAGACACAAGAATATATAATCTGTTCTGTATTTTTAAAAAAATGATACTTTCCTTATGTAATGCCAGTTTATTGGTACTTTAATGGAACCTCATAGCAATAAAGTAACCAATAAACTTGTATTAGAAGTTCAATTGGTTAAAATAAGGAAAGTATCATTTTTAAAATAGAAAACAGATTTTTTTCTGTAGCATCACTCATCAGCAGGCAGGTCAAGTTTAAATCTCCAAAAGTTCTCCACATGCAATTGTCCTACTGGTGGATTAAAGAACTGGTTCATGAATTGTGAGTTCAATCACTAAGACAGGCAGTGTGTACATGGACTCAGCAGAAACAGGGTGAGCAATAAAAGTACTTAAAAAAAAAACAAAAAAAAAAAAACTAGATGAGATGTGAAAGGTCTACCCTCATAGATTAAATAAAGGGTTCAGTTCAAAATCCCCTGTAGGTTATCTGGATCAACATACGCCAGATAAAAGGCCATAGTATTATGATAAACTACACTTGACAGCAAGGGAAAGTGGATATTTTGAGGAGCATGGAACCATCTCTTAATTGCTGTTGTTCCCAGGTTCACCCTGACCTGGGCTGGTAGCACCTGTTAGTGTCCCAGCTAGAGGCTAATAGTGAACAAAAACATTTTAAATTAAAATGACTAGCAGTACATTTTTTAGTTGAAGTCATGCAACTGCATTCAAAATATTTAGATTCTGGCATTAAATCCCCCCCCCTATTGAGTTTGATATGCCACTAAAAAAAAAATTAACCACACCAAATCAGAGCACATAATAATGGGGATAATAGTCCACATGTAAATAAGTTTACATTTTATTTAAAAATAAATAAAGGATTAGGGAGTGGGGGGGGTCCAAACTAATCTTAATTCAGTTACAGAGGCTCATAAAAACTTGTTTAATAAAATCTATTAATTTTTTTTTCTCCTTTTTATTTCAGTGAGATGCAAATGAAACCAGAATATGAAGTTAATCCAGCCAACAAAAAAGAGGAGGGAGAGGAAGAAGAAAAGAAGAAAGAAGATTGAAGCAATCAGAACCAAGTGTTTTTTTCTTTCCTTTTTTGTTTTTGCAACCCCCTCCTACATACTGTGATATCTTCTATTTTTTCTTCCAGCAATTTTAATAAAATATGAAAAGTATATAAAATATCACTGTATTATACACAAGTGTGTCTAACCATTCATAGATGGCACAGATACTCTTGACAACCAGAAGTGTCGATCCATATGTAAATAATCTTGTCATTCTTGATGGGTACCACAGTATATATTGCTTCAAACATTATTATTAGTGGATACTCGTATTTGAAATAGAAGCCCCGTATTTATTTATTTATATAACGTTTGAAGTAATAAAAATGTCAGATTAAAAATAAATTCATTAATTCTTTAGAAATTGCTTTGTTTATATTTTGGATACAAAACTGAGCAGTTATGGGCCCTTATTTTTAGTGGGTTGTTGCGTTCTGTGCATTCTCCGGATCCCCACACTATTACATAAAACAGTATCAACAAAAAGGACCATTCTTTTTTTCTCGTTAGTTTTATTAGGAGAGAGTTGCGGCAGCTTGTATTCTAAGAGGCAGTAAGAGGAGTGATGTCACAGGAAGACATGTTGCATGTTGTCTCCCTCCATGGACAGTCTTAGCCGGTCACTAACCTAGGTGTATGAGGTGTATCAACACTTCAGAATTTTTGAGATCCCCTTGTTGAATTCACACCATTTTGGACTTGTATTCAAAACCCCGATAAAGGTAATATATCACTGTCAGAATACCCTACCAACGAAACACTCTGGCCGATTGCTGACCCTTCTGGCCCTGGCTTTCACATTCTATAACAGGGTAAATATGTTTAAAAAAAAACAAAAAAAAACAGGGATGTTTATTCAAACAGTGAAATTGACACCTGCCACATGGGTAATTGAAAGTCTTACTCAATATAATGTATCTCTCAGCAAGAATCAAACTTTAACTGCTTTTTTTTTTCTTTAATATATAAATGAAAAGGTATCTCACTATAGAGTAATGTCTAGTAAATCATAACTACTAAGTAGTAAGCTCAGTGCTCATTAAGAGAAAAAATGTGATCTTGTGCCAAGCTAAAATTAATAACTATACTACTCTCAGGATTCTTTAAACCCACAGGAAGCAAACTCCTTTAGACTGGTCAGGTTTTATTTTCCCCTTTTTCCATAAGAAACATGTACCTGAAGTGAGGAACATAGACTATACAGATGCAAAAGTAGGTATACAGTAAATATTACCAGTATTAAGATAGCAATTCTAGGATTTTTATTATAGTACATTTATTATAATTTTTAAATAATGTTTAGCAAGTAAAGTGGAGTGTGCAAATGACAGTGACAAATAGTTTGGATATTTAAGAGATTGATATGTTTGTATAATCAATACGTTTTGTGTGCACATTGTTTTTCCTTACAGTATACCTACTTTTGCATCCTGTTGTATTTTCTCCATGCCATATAGTAATTTATTAAGTGTAACTTAGATGTGGCACAAGGCCGAAAGTATGAAGCAACCAGTGAGGATCAAACTCACTGTTCAGACATAATTAATCTAGTGAGACAAGCTTGCTAACCATTTCACCACATCGAAGTGCCCTTCTCCAAGCCATATACAACCAAGATAAATTTGAACTTACAAATTAAGCACTAAAAAGAAGACATAACAATTCTAACAATATGCTCTAATAATAAAATTGATGTAATACATAGACAATTTGTTCTCATCATAGAGCTTAGCAACCTCAGCTTATGATTTATTTTCTCATGGAGAAAACTTCATTTTTTCATTTAAATGAAACCCTTGTTTTCCTCTTTGACATATCCAAATTGTAAGCAAAATTTTTCTTACATTTTGGGACCATTAAGAAATGGCGGCATAGTGGATCAATGGATACTGGTTTGATGAAGTGAGGAATCAGAAAGCCAATTTCATTACACATTCATTTAGGTGCTAATACCCTTGGAAAAGGTATAAATTCTCTCCATTAATCATCTGAGATCCCTCCCTGCCTTCCATTGCAACGACTGATGCTAATCTCCAAGAAAGTGACTTGTTGCATCTTCTTGGGATAACGCTGAGAGCTGACAGGAAGTAGAAAGACTATATTGAATCCATTGCTAGGTCAGCTGCTAAAAAAGTCACTTCACTCTGTCGTGTGAGATAATTTTTCTCTCCAGAATCTATCTTACATATTTATAAGTCTACCATTCATCCTTGCTTAGAATATTGATGCTACATATGGCCCCTGCTATTTACATTGAGCTCCTTGATAAGATCCAAAGAATCAGCAATATTATTGGTCCTGATCTGGCAACTTGGCTTCAGTCACTTACTTACTGCCATAAGATTGCCTCTCTGTGCTTTCTTTATAAATACTTTCGTGATAATTGTTCGGATGAACTCTTCACTATGGTATCTAAATGCTAATAGTATTTTTTTCTCACCATGCTTTCCAGTCAACTTTAATCTGTAAAAATTTAAATGCAATGTCAGTCGATATCGACTGTCCTCTTTCCACTCATTATTAATATTTCTGTTCCTAATTCTTCGACACCCTGTAACCCCTCACATTTTAGTGGTTTTACTAAGTTCAAGTCTAGTATTACAGACCGAGGGAGACCCACGCCCTATTCCATGGTCTTCAGCTGTCAGTCAAGAGCTTGGAGAGGCAATGGTTGCAAGAAAGCTATCTGAAAGCCCACTGAAAGGATTATGAGGAAGAAAAAGCAAAGTATGTTTCTTCTGCCCTTAGATCTCCCAGAAAAGAAAGAAATGAAGTAAAATTTGTTTTTCTACCCCCACCCTACTTTTTAAAAAACCTAAACTTCGTTGTCCAAAATAAGTTTTAGGAAGCCCTAATTTCAAATTTAAAAAGTTACATTAAAGCTTTTCTTAATGTTTTTTTTATTTTTCATAGAACACTAACATCAGCTTTGAGGTTGACTCTTACTAAGTTTATCTTCAGTGGAAAGAGGAAGATCCTGTCACAGGATCAACTCTTACAGAAATATTGGTATTTCAGTCATTTCTTCTATTGCATGGAAGTGTTGTTCCTATTTTTCAGGTTGGAGGAGGGGGATGATAAAATAATTGCCACCAATGTAAAAGTTATTTAACTTTAAATTCTTAATTTTTTTGTTGGGACACCTCAGCATAGGGTAAGGGTTAATGAGCTTGTCTAGTTGTCCATTAAAACTCCGTACTGATTTTGATCCTTGTGACCTTGACATGCATCATAAAGTGTTGATTTCTAAAGAGTTTATGGATTTAATTTTAATCCAACATTTTTATTGCTTCAAATGTTATTAGTGGATGCTGGGAAACACTATCAAAAGATGACCAATAAAATATGGTCTTTTTATGAATTATAAACCAATGCACAACTACCCCCACCCAAATAAAACCTCAAGATTTAAAATGTTTCTGTAGAAATAAATTATGTAAAATAAAGAATGTTTTCTTTTTCCTTTTTAATAATAAATTTCTTACATAAAAAGAAATCTTGTTCAGCAAATTTTTTCATATTTGTTAGGAAAGTTTATTTTAGTAAAGCAAACTCTTGGAGCCCAAAATCATTGAGAAACATTAAAAGACTTAATACCAATCAAAATAATAAACTAAAATTTGGAGGAGGAATTTACTCTATTGCCTGTTATAATTGCTGCAAGGAATACATCGGAGAAACCTCAAGGAATTTAATTAAAAGATTACATGAACACAAAAGGGATCTTTTACAAAACAACACATTAAACGTATTAATTGCTTACCATAACGAGACCGACCACAATTTTGATTTAAAAATGTTACTCTAATTAAAAGAGAAAACAATTTACTAAGTCAAAAATATTTAGAAAATGCTTTAATCACGAGATCATCGACAGTAAATTTGCATCTAGGTTCTTAAAACATTTCACCATTCATGGTACATCTTTTGTTATCACAGTGTGGGATATTCAATAAGAAAGGTGACTGAAAGAAAAAGAATCCAAATGAAATCAGATAGATTATATACTGAAAAAGACATTTAAAAAAAAAAAAAGTATTTAAATTTTAAACCCACCATCTCACCTTCGTGCATATGTGCAGTCACATCAAACATAAACTTAGTCTGATGAAGTCCTAAAAGAGAAAATGCATCACATGAAAACTGGTTTCACTTTGTCATACATCTTTCCCCTTAAAAGAAACATTTAAATAATTATATATAATTGTTTACCTCCCTCTCTGATTAATTTATGACCACTGATAATCCCTTGCCAAAACAAATTGGGAGTAATATTTAAGTATCAGCAATAAAATGATGTGAGAGAAACATTTCCAAAAGTATCCCTCAGGAGAAGTATCTTTTCATAACAGATCTCCAGGAAAGTGACCTGGTGTGCCTTCTTGGGGTAACCTTCTCAGCTGATATGAAGTGGAAAGACTATATTGAATCCGTTACTATATCAGCTGCTAAGAAAGTTGGTTCACTATGTCATGCAAGACAATTTTTCTCTCCAGAATCTATCCTTAAGTCTCCCATTCAGCCATGCTTTGAATACTGCTGCCATATATGGTCCGGTGCCCCTGCTATTTTCTTTGAGCTTCTTGATATAATCCAAAGAAGAATCAGCAATATCATCAGTCCTAATCTGGCAACTCAGCTTCAGCTTCTTTCCCACCATCATAAAGTTGCTTCTCTATACCTTTTCAATAAATACTTTCACAGTAGTTGTTCCGGCTAAGCTTTTCGCAATGGTACCTAGACCTTTTGAATTTAAGCTCAGTACTAAACTGGCAATGAGATCTCATCATTTTACATTTGAATTGGCTAGATGTAACCATAAGTACTATACTAATAGTTTCTTTCTCACTTGTGAAACTCTCTTCCGGCCTCAGGCTTTCTAGCCAACTTTAATCTGAAAAAATTTAAATGCAATGTCCATCACTATCTACTGTCCTTGTGATTAATCTTTTCTCTTCCCACTCATTATTGATGTTTCTGTTCCTAATTCTTCCACTCCCAGTAACCCCTTGTGTCTTAATGGCTTTACTGCCTTGCTTGGGGTGAAGTCGATATAAAAAAAGAAAATAAAAAAAAACAACACACACACATACACACAGAGAAAAAAATGGTATTAAATACACCAACAGGCTCAACTCATTCCCAGCAACCTACATAACACAAGAGATTCCATTTTTTTCTCTCTCACACATACACACTTTCTTCTGAACATAGAAATCCATATTGGCCTGACATATATTTATTCATTAGGTTAATTCCCCTTTCTAATGATTTATTTGGACCTCATACTAGAGACAATAATGAGATCTCCTCTCCCTTCTAGATATGATCTGCCATAACAGACATCTTCCCCCCACCCAGTTATGGGTTTCTTGTATTTCTCATGTCTTACTTTCAGGTATCAGAATTCTAAAAGTGGCTGTACATGGAATGAATTTGTTAAAATGTTGCTGGAATAACAAAAGCAACCAAGAAAACCAAACAAAGTTCAATAACTAGAATAACACTTGTCAAAATTATAAAACATTAGGAGCATCTTTTTTTTTTTTAAGGTAAATTTAATTTTGAAAAGAAAAGCCAAAAAAATTAAAGAATTCAAAAGAAAATACTCACATATCCAAAGATTTGATTTAAATTCCACTCCATGTTCATTTACAGCCATTTCTTGGGCTTCCAACAGCACCTGAAAAAAAAAAATGTTTAAAATCATTTTAACGCTAATAAAGTAAATTAACCAAATACAATTCACATAATTTGGGTTTCCCGTTTCTTCTAAAGCTTTTTCATTCTCTTTCAATTCCAGTAGACCTTTTCATTTTTGCCTTGCTTGAACAGGATTTAAGGAGATAGAAGATAATGATTGACATTGCATTTAAATTTATGAAAATCATAGTTGACAGGAGTGCCAAAAGCAAGAAGTGTTAAAACAAACAAGAAACTATTAACATATTACATATGGTTACATTTAGCCATTTCAATTGTAAAATGATGAGACCTAGCTGCCAATCTAGTACTGCACTTAAATTCATAAAGTCATGGTATCAAAGAGGAAAGCTCATCAGAAAAATTACCATGAAAATATTTATAGAAAGGGTAAAGGGAAACCAGTGCAACCAAACATTTGGTCAACATGCAACAGGTGGTTATCGTTGGTATGGCAAATCATGTAAATATTGTCAAAGTGTCAGATATGATTCATTCTTTGCTAACAACAGGTTGCTACTAAAACAACTGATATTTTATATCTATTGCTGAAGTCGCAATATGGTGCATCAAGTGTAAACTGCATCAACAGTTTGAAACATGAGGCATTTTTTTTTACATCCAATTATCACAAATTTCTGTAGCACCAGCAGTACAAGAAGTCCCATGTTTTCAGCATTTATTTGCTACGTAGTCTAGCATTACCTGTTGTAATAATGTTTAATTGTAATAAATGTATATGCCTTGGTCTTATTGATTTTACACTGTTCAAGGAATAGCAGTTTATTTTACACCAAGTACAAGTGTTGCATTCTGTGTTGCATCTTGGTCCCCACACAACTTCATAAAACAGTATCAACGAAAAGGACAATTTCTTATTGTTATTCATTTAATTAGGAGAGAGTGGGGGCAGCTTGGATTCTAAGAAGCAGTGGGAGGAATGATGTCGCAGAAAAAGATGTTGCAAATTGGCTCAGTGTCCCTCTGTGAGTGTGGGAGGCGTATCAATACTTCAGAATTCTTGTAACCCATTTGTGCCATTTTGGACTTATATCCAAAACCCAGACAGTCAATTCATCACTGTCAGAATAACACACCTATGAGTTACTCTGGTCAGTCACAGAGCATTCTGATCCTGGCCTTTGCATTCTGTAACAAAAGGATTACCATAAATATTTATAAAGCGTGAAACTGTTTTAGCAAATTATATCTTAAATTATTTCAATTTTGAAATTGAGAAATTTCCTGATTCATTTCTGGGAAGATTTTTTTTCACCATCTTGTTGCTTTTTTATGGCTGAATTTGTACAAATGTCATCTTGGAAAGTTGATCTGGTACAGAAATGCAAGTTTAAGATTCATCTAAAAGGCACTTCTTTATTCTTACTTTGTAGAAAAATGGTTGCCCCACTATTGCTCTAGGAAGTATCTGACTCCTCCTGACATGGTTTATCTTTACAGAAGTCAGATTAGACCAAAAATCGAACATTGCTGCAATATCTGCATTGGAGCTACTCAATCTTCACTTTCCAGACTTGATAAAGTTCAAAATCATTTATGCAGCCTTGTGAAGAAGGCCTCTCTAGATCTGTTTAGATGAGCGCTCCATTCTTTAGCTCCCCAAGTTCAGACCTTTACAGACAGGATATGCCATGCTACTTCCACGGAGTTGAATCACCCTAATTTCCTCCGTATTCCATTTGCAAAGTATCACTCAAACAGCTTTCTCCCAAGAACTGACACTTTGTGGAAAAGATTCCTATATGGATACTTCCCTGAACGCTACAATTTTAAGCTCTTTATGTCAAAGGTCAATCATTATCTATCCTTCATATCCTTATAATCTTTGCCCCCTTTTTCATTCCTATCACACATCTAATCCTCTAACTTGAATAACTCTAAAGCAGTGGTTTCCAACCTTTCTTTGGTCATGCCTCACCTAAGCATCTCTAAAATCCTGATATGGGGACGTATAATTCTTATCATTCAAAACATAAACTCCTGTTCACATGGAGGAAGCCTAAAAGACCATTAACTTGGTCTAAACAAGCTTCCAAAGAACATGGTGTCCATGAAAGAGAAAAATAAAAGAAACAAAAGTACAATTGAAGTACTGAGGAAAAAATTACTAAGAAATTGTTAAAAATATTTTTATATTAGTTCATACATAATTACACATTTACTCAGATAAATATTTTTATTTATGCATGCTGTATAGGTATTGTATATATATTAACTCATACTTGTAGAGACTGACTAAAAAAAAAAAATTCCCTGTTAATAACTCATTCTTGAATTACCCCCATTAAAAAAATAATTGACCCATGTTGGGAACCATGGTTCTAAAGCCTTGTATTGAGTAAACTTTAGTAAATATCACTAAAATCTTAACCTCTTCCTGTCAAGGGTTAATTGTTATTTATCCTCGTTTTACTAATGATCTTCACTTTCAGCTCCCTCCTCTTTCATTCATATCACACGCACATCATTCATCATTACCATTGTAAAAAGAAAAAAAAAGAAAAATAGCAAAAAATAAGAATAAAAAAGAAAAAGCAAAAGAAAGTTATGTTTTGAGCTCTATCCCATTACTGCTTAATCTCATTTTTATATAATTAGAATGGAGCTGCCCAGTTTTCACTTGATAAAGTTCAAAAGTGTTTACACAGCCTTATGGGTGATGAATTGCTTTCCACCTTACAACCCCTTTCCTCACAGACAAAATGTTGCAAACTTTTCACTACTCTATCGCTATATCCATGGAAAATATTCAAACAAGCTACTTTCCTTAGTTCCCCCAACTCTAAGCTACCCAGCTAAGACCAATCAGGCTGCATACATTGAGAGGTAAATCACCCTCATTGCCTTCGTATTGCTTTAGTAAGATGTAAGTACGACACAGATAGCCTCTTACCAAGAACTGCTGCCTCGTGGAACAGGAGAATGATTTTCTAATTACTACAATCTTAACCCCTTCAAGTCTATGGTTAACTGTTACCTTTCCAACATATCCACATAAACTGCACCCCTTACTCTTACTGCCTTCAGTTACCCTCTATCTTGAGTGGCCCTTGGGTCTTGTATAGGGCCAATATTAGTAAAACTAAAAAAAATGAAAGACAACAACAGTAGTGCTATGTACTTAAACAGCCTCACTGGATCTAGACTTTTATTTCAATATCATGCATAGTGTCCCACTTGTTCAGAATTGTGTAAACGATCATCTATACAGCAGTTTTCTCAGAACAAGGATGAAAATGGTTGTTTTTTTTATAGCTTATCAACCATTTACCAATTATTTAAAGCCAGAAAATTTTTTTTTTAGATTGAAAGAATAATGATTTACTGATACGAGTCCTACTAATTAACCCATAGCTGGGGGAAGAAGGGGGGCTCATATCTTTCCCAAGGGTATTTGCTTTTATTGAATATTATGAAAATGACTGGAACTCGGCTCTCCGGTTTTCAATTCCGAGCCATTATCCATTGCACCACCTGCACATCCAAATTTACAGCACCTGGTATTCCAGAGTGGTCATCCATCCAGGCATTGACTAGGCTTGATATTGCTTAACTTCGGTGATAGTACAAGAACTGTTGTTCAAATGTGATGTGGCTGTAAGTTGATTACAAATCATTTCAAGTGAATTCTCTAGGTCTTAAAGAAGACTCTCCCTTCATCAGACCTCATAGACAAAGAGCTTTACCAAATAAAAGAAACCACATCAAGTGAAGACTTCCAACAGCAGCAACAACTAAAATGGAGAGTGCATGTAACTAGAAAGGAAAATAATGATATAATCAAGATATTAACTTTCCACACTACCTTAAGCAAAAGATTAGGAAGAAAACTACCATCAATACTAAAAAGAGCAATAACAGTTGAATTGAGAAATCTAGTTCCCTGAAAAACCCTTTTAAGAGAAAGATTTTATAAATCCAAACTGAAAGTACCACTAAGTAATCAGTTAATGAATGCTCTGTTTATTTATTTTCATTTCTTGGCCTGAATATTTGAGAAAAAAACAATAAAATTAAAAGCCAATTTTCTGAAAGGCAATAAAAGGAAGTTAGAGCAATTCTTTTCAGTGCTGAGATATGGAATTAGGATGTTGCCTGAAAGATAAGTGAGATGTTGGTTGATTCTGTTTAGCAGCATATCAACCTCTATCAGTTATTTAATGCTGAAATCTAAATATTTTGAACACAATTTTATGGCTTAAACTAAATATATTTTGATTGAAATTGTATGCCTTCAGCTACAAAGGAAATACATTGTTGGTCATTTTATTATAAATAGGTATTGTTGGTAATTTTACTATAAATAGGTATTTTGATCATTTTTTTTTTTTTCATATAAAAATGTATCTCTGGTATTTTTACTTTAAAAATGTATTTTTATACTTTCATGGAGTTCTGTTTTTGTTTGGGAGTACACTATTTTCCCATAACTGGGGCCATTACAGGTGCTACTACCTTAGGTAAGGGTGGCTCTAGGAACAACAGCAATTAAGAGGTGGTTCCATGCTCCTCAAAACCTTCAATCTCCCAATCAGAGGTCTTGCTACCAGATGTCGTCTATTGTCATAACCAGGACTGACATGATGGCACAAAACAGTACAAGGTTCAAAAAAAATTTTTAATTTAACAAAAAAGGAAACACATCTTTTATTTTTACTTAATAAGACTTTTTTTCTTTTGCCCACTCCATAGTTGGCGTTGAGATTTTTCAGAAAATCTGTAATAAAGTTTATTCAACAACCATTCTTATTCTTATTTCAACAAATGGAGAGTTTTTATTGTTTCATCCTAAAAGGACTTACTTCTTTAACTGCTTCGGCTCCTTTCCTCTTGTAGAATGACAACTGTTTTAAGGCTTCATCAATGGTCATCCCTCGGATCTGTTAAGAGGAAAAAAAATTAGTTTATTTGAATATCAGCAAAAAATTATATTAAAGCAGCTGTCACTATTTTTTTAGTTTTCTGTCATCACAAAAAAAAAAAAAAGAAAGAATGAGTGAATTGATTAGTTTTTATGGATTATCAACCCTTTGCAGGTTTTTTTAAAGCCAGAATATATTTTTAGCTTGTAAAAAGAATTTTTTTTTATAATAATAATGGTTTAGTGATACAAGTTTTCCCAATTAGCCCATAGCTGGGGTGGGGAGATGAGATGGATTCATACCTTTCCCAAAGGTATTTGCATATAAATCAATATAATGAACCCAATGGGAACTGGAACTCAGCTCTCTGATCTTAAATTCCAAGGTATTATCCATTGCACTACCTGCACATCCAAGCTGGTATTCCCAAGTGGTCACCCATCTAGGTACTGACTAGGCTCCACATTGCTTAACTTTAGTGATCTGGTGTTTCAATATGACATGGCCATAAGCCACAAATAATGGAGATTAAGATTTTTAGGGCAAACCCAATCAATATATTTGCAACGATTTTTTTTCTGTTCACCATCAATCTCAAAAGAAAATAAATTACTGTTGGTATTTTTGATGAAAAAATGAAAAATTGCTAAACCTCTAAAGATCACCAAGTAACACATACAACTGCCAAGGAAGGCCAAAGTACATATCAGCCAAAACATTACAAAGAACAATGATGAAGATGCTAGTCCAAATAACGTGAGGATAATTATGTATGTTTTAGAATAGCTAATAACCTACTTTTAGAATACAAGACAAAATATTTCAATATCAATAAATTCATAGTCTGACATAGTTTTAACTGAATTTTTTTATTATCCAAAATCATCACCATATAATCTTCTATAACTGAATTAAGTGCATTAACAAGGAATTAGACTTAGTTGAAAGTACATAATCCATGCGTAAAATACTTTTGCAGACTTATTAATGCAACTACATAAATAGTAAGTTATATATATATATATATATATATATATATATATATATATAAGCAGCAAGTTGTCATCCAAACAAGTTTGATTAAAAAAGAACCATCAAAGTCTGTTTCATTTTTTATTGTATTTTTTCAATTTTCAGATAAAATGTTGAGTATTGTGTTCGAAGTTGTAGATAAACTGTCTGAAGTTCATGTTTTGTTATTTTTGTTCAAGTATTTTTGACTTTTGCAGTCATTATCAAGAACTGATGTGGTGTCTGTGTGGTATTCTTTAGGACGGTTGAAATGGTCTAGAGTGACATCATGTGTAACGCCCATTTGGAACAAAGCCACACAAAAAGATTATTTATTTATTTTATTTATTTATTAATTTCTGTTTTATTATTATACTAATATGTGCACACATTAATTACAACATATGCACTTCAAGATATCTTCTCCTGTGATGAATATTTTATTTAATGTGAGCTGTTTATTTTGTATAATAATAGCTTCTAGAGTTTTGAGTCTTTTCTTGCAACTGGTGCTGTAGAGTATATTGGTGTTATCTACTAATATTTGTCTAGTAATAGTAAGTACTGTATTTGAGGCCACAAGACCCCAACCACACCACAAGAACAAAAAGTAAATAAATAAAATAAAGCCTTAAGAAATATCTCAAGAGTCATATATATGAAATTTCAATATGTAAGCAGACAACCAGTACTTATACTCTAGGAAAGTTGGTTCACTGTGACCTACCAGAGAATTTTTCACACCAGAATCCATCTTGCACATTTATAAATCTACCATTCATCCATGCATTGAATATTGCTACCATATCTGGTCTGGTGCTCCTGCTATACATTTAAAGATTCTTGATAAAATCCTAAGGGTCTGTAATGTTATGAGCAGGGCTGTGAAGTCAGAACACGAAACCTTGGACTCTATCTCCTCTATTTTTGGCACCCCTGACTCCTCTTTATGTAATTAAGTGATCTCATAAAATCTATCCATATGCTTCTAACTTGAGTAGGCCTATATCATTATAATTGGTTTATATCAAAGAATAAAGATATTGTGGCTTTTATATCATACCTATTCAGTCTTCAATATTTTCTAACAGAATTAGGCCAAATCTTTGAAAGGATATAGAAGAAATAACAATAAAAATGCTCTAATGTAAGACTTTTTAGATACATATATATCTTTGCAAATAAGAAATACTTACAGAATAAAAAATAAAACTACATTATAACAGACATTGAAATATAATCTTTTATAAGATGTAAAAGACATAACAAAAACAAAAATTCTATATTACCTGTCTATATTTCTGAGATCAGGTATTATGTACACTATTTAAATTATTTGGACTATTGTCCACATCACACTGCCTGCATATCCAAACTTACAGCAACCGGCATTCCCAAGTGGATATCCATCTTGGTACTGACCAGCCTCAACATTGCTTAACTTCTAAGCTGATATCCATTTTAGTAGGTCTATATCATTATAACTAGTTTATATCAAAGAATAAATATATTGTACCTATTCATTCTTCAATATTTTCTAAGAGAATTAGAGACAAAATCTTTGAAAGGATATAGAAGAAATAACAATAAAAATGCTCTAATGTAAGCCTATATATATATATATATATATATATATATATATATATATATATATATCTTTGCAAATAAGAAATAAGTAGAGAACAAAAATAAAACTACTTTATAAGATATTGAAATATAATCTTTTACAGGATGTAAGAGACATAACAAAAATAAAAATTCTATAATGTAAGATTTTTATATATATAGTTTTGCAAATACAAAATAACTACAAAAATAAAATGAATTAAAAAAGGAAGTTGAGATGAAATTCTTTAAAGGAAATATACAGTAGAAGAAATAAAAATAAAAATTCTATAATGTAAAACTTATTACTTAAAGTGTAAATTCAACTCGAGTTGGTATAGTTTTACTGACTCTGACTCCAGTGATTTCTTAATTGCTTCCAACTGCAACTCCATCCCTCCACTGCCCTGATTAATGGTCCTAACCTTGCATCTTAACTTCAGTCACTCTCCCACCATAGCTTCCCTGTCTTTTCTTTTAATATTTTCATGGCAATTGTTCTAATGAGCTCTTCTCCTTGGTACCTCAATTGCACAAATTTAAGTGTACTACTAGATTGAAAACTAGGTTGCATTGTTTTACTTTTGAAATAGCTAGATGTGATTATATATTCTAATAGTTTCTTTTCTTGCACTGATGAAAGTCTCTTCCATTTCTTGTTTCCCTGTCACCTATGATATTCAAAAATGTAAATACGTCAATCGCCATCTATCTTCCAGAAATCTATTTTTTATTGTTCATTCTCCTCACTAATGTTTTCTCATATTCTTTCACTCTCAGTATTCCCTGGTATGTTAATGGCATTATTGCCTTGCTGGGGTGAGACAAAAAGATAAAGAAAAACCTAACACTTGATATTATTGTAATATTAAGATCTAAATAATGGTGATGGGTTTCACATGGCATCAGATATAACATTTTCTTCCATTAAATCCAGACAGCACCGACATTCAAATGCTTTATGAGCAACTCCTGTTTTACAATTACTAAATATTAATACTAAAACGATGTATAAAAAATTATTCCCTATATAACTGAAGGAAGTTTTGTAGATAAATAAACAAACAGATCACAACATCAGAGATGAAATTTAAATTTTTATCGAATTATTCCAAAATGTTAAACATCAGCAGCTGGCTATTAATGTCAACAACTGAGCACAAAGACTTATTAATTAAAAAAATTAGTAATTAATGTATTATATTACCCATAGCTACATTTACAAGAATGTCGTTTTTGATAAGAGTTAAAAAATAACCATAAATAAGTAAAAAATACATGTATTATCAAAAATTTCTTTTTCTATAATATAACTATTTGTGCTATGTTATAATGCTTATTACCTAAACTATAATAATACTGAATATATTTTTTTAAATGTCACATCTCCCTAATAGCAGTCAAAATCTGTGAAAAACTTAATAAATCTTAATTCTTACATTAATGGTTAAATAAACTCCTTGTGAGTTTCGCAGTAATAAATATTTGAGCTTAATAATATTAAAATATTACAATGACAATGAAAAATATAAATGCAGGTCATTATTTGAAGAAGTAAGAGTGTACAAATGTAAAGATTCAAAATTGACAAGGTTTTCCATTTCAGTGAAGCAGATGTTAAACACATGACAGTCATATCTTTCTTTCTTTCTTTAAAACTCAACAGCACATTTTATTTATCTTTTCTTCTGTTTCGTGGGCAGAGGACAGGCAAGTTATAACAGAGGGCATAACATAAGTGCTTAGGGACAAGCAGAATTATAATTTGACAAGTGTACCCATGCTGTCAAAAAGAAGTGGAAATAAAGAATAATTGAGGCCAATGAACCATTTAATTAATCCGTTTCCTTTATATTTTTAGTCGTTCTATGGTATCTATGATTCATTGATTACTCCTGGTATTATATAAATCTCTGTTTTTCCTCAATATTGTTGCAGTCTGAAAATTTTGTGTGTTTAATATAACAGTGAAATGGAAATATCTCTTGGAAGAAAAAGATTAGTAACAGAATGACAAAGACGGCAACAACAAAGCCTATTTCAAGACCAAGTTGAAGCAAGACAATCACTTATTAGACAACGGTATCTGAGTGTCTTGCATGAAAGGCTTGGACAATAAGAAACGTAGAAGTAAAGGAACTGATTAATTAAACGATTCATTTTGCTGGGGAACTAATTTTGTCTAAATACAAATATTTTATTTGTAAAGATTATTAAAATGACTAAGGGAAGTAATCACTCATAACTAAAGTTGATTTATCTCCCTTCCCACTACATATAGGGCAGGAAATATCCTTATAATTTTGTTTGTCCTTCCCTTTTTTAGTTAATTCCTTAGTTCACACAACCATTACACCCTGCTAATACTTCATAAATAATAGACTATTCTGTTTTGATTTTGTGAAAACACAGAAATGACATATCAGAGATGCTACTTGGTTTCAGTGAGAAAATGAAAGAAAGAAGGAAACATAGAAGTGATTAATGGCTGTTTCAATGAAATGAAAAAAGATGTCAACTTCCAATCTTTTCATTTGTATCCCCTTACTTCTTAAAATAATGATCAGCATTCATATTTATGATTGTTATTGCAATATTTTGTTAAAGTTGTTAAGTTCAAATATTTAATGATGCAATAGGAAAATTTCTACGGATGTTTTATGAGTTTTTTTCAATCTTTAACTTAAGAATTAAGATTTATCAGAATATTAAATTTGGAAAATTGTGAAATTTTTATGAGCCTTTCTAGTATAATTAAATATACATTGATAATCATTATATACATGATGTGGTTTTGTATGTAAAATAAATAAATGCATACTTACCATGCAAGCAATATACCATAACTTTAAAGGACTGTATTTGATATTTTTCCGTACATGTGTAATTTCCTGAATTGAAAGAGGCAAAACAATTATTGTGTGGATTTTAAGTTCTGAAAGATTTTCTACACAAGCATAAGATAGTTTCTAAAGAAAATGGCCTTAAAGAAAATTGGTCTAATTTTTCATGTTACAAATAGAATCATTTTCTTTCCTTTTTTAATTTGCAACCTTGAAAATAATTTTTTATGATATTTGGGTTATGTTTTTTAAGAATAAAATTTTATCTACTTTAATATTTAACAAAAAAAAAGTTTGGCAAATATAGACAAACATGGCCACAATAAGACAAAGTGTCAAAAAGACGCTTTTTCCCTATGACACCGCTTTTTAACTACCTTATCTCTTCAGCAATGTTTATTGTTTTAAAAAGCAAGGATTAGAATTGGAATAAAACCTGAAAGTGAATTTATACATTTTATTTGTTTTTGAGAATTGACAACAAAAATAATAAAAACAATTTATTTATTTAGATTGTTTATTTGCACTATATTTATTAAAATGGTTGGCAAAACATCAGCTAATTGCAAATTTATTCAAACTTTATAAAATGGCAAATAAGGATTTCCTTATACTTGGTTCACATATTTTAATAATTTAATAAAAAATTGTTTTTGCATTTATTTCTTTATAAGTAGATAAATGATAAATATTGCATTGCATTAATTCTAATTGTATTAATTTTTAAAATGTTGTAAATATAAAATTATTCTTATACATAAAAAAAAAAATCAATAAAATGTTTTCAAGTTCAGGAATAACACTAAAAATAACATGATAACATGAACTGTCATGTGAAGACACAAAGAAGCAATATTTGAAAATGATTAAACTGACATAGCACAAAAAAAATCTTTGATAATAGCTTCTTAAAGTACTCAAAAATTAAACAATTTATATATCTCCCAAAAGTTCAAGAAAGTTAAGGTTTCTTCAAAGAAAGAAAATTGATAGAAAATGGTGTAGGAATTTTAAAAGATTTGCAAAATTTCTAGTGAGATAGAGGAAATGTTGGATTACTTGAGGGATAAAATACTACAGCATATAAACTGTAAAAAAAAAAAAAAAAAAGAAGAAGAAGAAAAGAAAAAAGAACACTACAAACACTAGAATCCTTAATCTTAAAATGAAACAACCCATCTGTGATAAGGTAATTGGGAGCAATCAGCGTGTGTTATGATTACCTCCCTTTGGAAACTTGTTTGTAGAGGACTATAAATAGTCACTACACTGGTATCAATTATTCTAAGCAGAATAAAGCTTCCTTAAGCTTATTCTCGCTCTCTTTTCTTATTACATCATCAAAAAATGTCATTCAATCTAAGAACACACTAAATATATTTCCAAACTAATAATAAAAAAAACAACACTAAACTAACATATAAAGATGAAATATTTGAAAAAAAAAATTTTTTAAATAAAAAAATAGACATTACACCACCAATGCATGGAGATAGAACACTTGAGAAAACACAAGAAGGTATGCACATAGGCACTAGCCTATCAACACAGATGTAAAATCTTTGTTAATGGTCTCTAAAAGGCACTCAGAAAATATTGGACAATTTAAGTTCAATTTCTCCATGGAAACCAGAAGAAAGTTTCAAACTGTAGAGAAATTAAATTAAAAAAATTAAACAAAAGAACTGTCATAAGTAATTTTTCTGTTTTAGGGAACCAATTGTAATATTTTGAAAAGTAATGTTGATAAAAAAAGGAAATTATTCATAATACAACATATATATATATATATATATATATATATATATATATGAAAACAATATATAATTTTTATATAATCAAAAAATTTTTTAGGAAAATCTATGACAAAGTGGAATAAGTTTTCATGTGATACATTTTATTGATGTTTATGTTGATGCAACTATACATGTACACAAAGGAGAGGAGATGTTTAAATTTAAATTTTTTTTCAATATATCTGGGTACATAGTCTAGCCAATTTCATTTAATAGTTTCTTTTTGTTTGTTTCATTACTTTTGTTACTAAATCTCCTACACTGCGATAATAGAAGATCTGCCAAAAAAGGTAAAATGTAAGAACCTGGATGTAAATTTACTGTGAATGATCTGTAAATTAAAGCACTTTCTATACATTTTTCATCATAGTAAATTGCTTTCTCTTTTAATTAAAGTAGCATTTGTTAAATCAAAATTATAGTCAGACTCATTATGGTAAGCAACTAATACAGTGAGTGTGTTATTTTGCAAAAGATCCCTTTTGTGTTCATATATCTTATTTAAATTCTTTGAGGTTACTCCTATGTATTCCTTGTGACAATTATTACAGGTAATAGAATAAATTCCTCCTCCAAGTTTTAACTTATTTTGTTTTGTATTAAATCTTTGTTTTAGAAGTTGTAACAAATTTTATCTTAAGCTTAGATAAATTCTTTCAATTGTAGTTGGTTGGTAGAACAATATATTTTGATTTGTTGGGTTTGTCAGAATGGTCCACATTTTTATTTTTAAATATTATATATAAACGTTTCACCATTTAAGCTTCATCAGCAATTTATTTGGAAGTGAAAAGATGTAGAGTTATGTCGCAATTTTTAAAGTGCAGGTTTGTTTTGTTTTCATTGCTTGTGTGGATGTCATATCTTCATGTCATCTGTTTATGTTTGATTTGTGAAATGTTAATGTAATTTAAGTGTGTATTTTTAAAAATGGTTTATTAAAGTGTATTCTAATTGTAAGACAATGACTCTTGGGATATAAAAATGAAGAGGACAAGTTTCAATAGAAAGAGTTCACTGGCAAAAATGTAAGCAATCACAACAAAAATATTCATGTAAATAGACTAAATATAAACCTTTACAAAACAAATAGTATTTTTTTCCTTACAGCTGGCCTCTCTGGCTCTCCAGGCTTTGTGGGTGGATATACAATTTTATTATAGCCTTCCCATCTATTCTTGCTGTTGACAGAGGTTAAATGGTAATTGCGTTGTGAAGTCAAGAACCAAGGAGACAAGGATTGAGCAGGAACATGTTTGGCTGAATGCACACTAAGCCTGACAAATAAAAAATAACATATAATAATAATAAATAAAAAAAAATCATACAATATAAAAATCATCTAAAACAGAATATCTTTATACCTTAGAGCAGTGGTCCCCAAATGGTGCAGCATGCCTCATACGCACATTTTAAGACGATAGGTGAGGCAGAATGATTGAAAGACAAAAATTTAGAAACATTTTTTAAAAATCCATACCCAAAAATAAATATGATTTCAAAATTTAAAATATTATCATAGCTTACTTGTAATTGCATGCATGTGTCCCAATATAAATAGTTATAAATAATTATTGATCGATTTTATCATTGTGATATTTTTGCATTATATCAAGTCTTAAGAATATAGCAACTAGGCTCTGCAAATTGGAGGAGAGAGTTTTCAATGATAATGTTCTGACTTTGAATCTGTGGTTATCTCCCTTTAAACCTCTCTGATTTTATTTTTAAATGTACTTTTTATTACATAAAATTTGGTAAAGCATTAGCAAATTTTAATAATGTAAATGCGGCACAGACAAAAAATGTTTGGGAACCACTGCCTTAGAGAAATGTTTCTCAACCCGTAGTTCCTGAAAACCTAGGGTTCCACAGAGGTTGCTAGGGGTTCTGTGAGAAACAGTGATAAATAGGCCAATTCATTTTTGAGTAATTTTTGTTTAATTTCATATTCATAATTTTACTATACACATATGGTTTATTGTTAGAAAATCCTTGGTTATTATATTATTTAAAATTATAATAATCATAGGGAATGTATTTAGAGCTGTCTGTATGGTGTCAGTGTGAAACTACTTTCAATGGTTAGTTGACAGGACTTGTAATATGGTGGATTTCTCTGGCGTGATAGAATAAGGAATTTTTAAAAACATAGAATATTCAGTACTCACCTTGAGAAGAGATTTCTCAAACTGCATATAGACGACACTTGAAAAATAAGAAGCAAAAAAACGTATAAGAACAGAATAATTCACAACAAATACATTTTTTAAAAAGTTGAGGGGGAAAGGCTGAACTGCATCATAAGGAAAAATTGATGTCCAAGTTCTGAATTAGCAGGAAAACACACAATATCCGAGACATAAAGTGAGAATGAAATATCCAAGAGATAAAAGAAGTGAGAATGAAATAAAAAACTTTTTTATCGCATTTTTTTTTTTAACTACCCAGTAATCTTAAATATTTAAGAAAATATTCTAAGCAATTGAATAACATCCATATTTACAAAAGCCGACATATTTATACACGCATAAAATATGTTCATGTAGTGACCTTTTCCATTTTTTCCATTAAAAGCAATTAAAACCTTTTATAATAATGTTTCAGTTTTATTGCATCTTTTTACAATTCAGAGCAGATGTAGATGTCCAGTTTGACCCAAAAAGTTTATATTTTGTACCTCCAAAACTTTGATAAAAAAGAGCATACCATAATGAAAAAAGGCCCCAAATTTGTTGAAAACAAAATTTTATTGTCAAATGTTTCTGTTGTTATTAAGAGGAAGACCAAATTTCACCAAATTTCATAAAATTAAATGAGTGAAGGATAATAGATGTAAAAAAATATATTTTTATAAAAATTTCCTTAAAAAAAGAAAAAGGTTTTGAAATAATTTCCTTTATTTGTAAATCCTGAAGGTTTCATTAAAATCCAACAATTATTTGACATTTGCAAGAATTTCCAAATCAATGTTTTTTAATGCAAAAAGATGCTTAAATTTCCTGTAGAAATTTATGGTCTTCCTTTGATGCAAGAAAAAAACGAAATTTTTTTTTTAATTTCTAAAGTTCTAAAAAGGATAACAAAAATAATAATTTTCACATCAAAAATGTTTTTGATCTTTCATCTTAATAATAAACTTTTTGACAATAAAATTTTGTTTTTATTTCTTGATGCATCCTCTTTTTGAAAAAAGTTGGCTAACTGCATACAATCTGTTGCAATGCACAAAGTAGGAGTTACCTCCGCTTGTTTATATTTTTGTAATTTAAATGGAAGATCTCTTTAGTTTGTTTAAAGTTTAAATTAACATAACATTTCATAAATTAACTTGCTTCTATCATGGTATTTCTTGTGTTATTAAATTTTAAATTTAATTTTAAAAAATTTTATAGTATTTTAAATTTTTCATAAAGCATCTTCGAAAGTTAAATAAAAATCAATAAATTATTATATAATTATTGAAAATATGTTCATTTGTAAAAATTACTAGGTAATTAAAAACAAAAAGAATGCGTTCACTCTGATTTCATAAATTTATGTCAATTCTGGTCATCCATATTAGGTGTCATCACCTCGGCACTTATGAATAATGATAAATGAAAGAAACACAGGACCCGTCGTTAAGAAATGCTTGTATATTACATTTTTAGGCTATAAGTAACTAATGTTTATCTCAAATCAGATTAATTTAACTTTAAATTTGCCTAATTTTACTCAAATAATGTGTCACAAATATACATTTTATTTTTGGAAAATTTTTAAACTGATAATTTTGTTTTGTTTACAAATTTCTTAAAATTAAGAAAAGGGCCACTTTTAAGGAAATTTTCTTAAATCAGCCAAAAAGTTGAGTTCCAATCTATATAATTTTTATTTAAAATACACCAGAATATTTTACTGACAGAATGCACACTAAGCCTGACAAATAAAAAATAAAATATAATAATAAATAAAAAAAATCATACAATATAAAAATCATCTAAAACAGAATATCTTTATACCTTAGAGCAGTGGTCCCCAAATGGTGCAGCATGCATTATATGTGCATTTTAAGAGGATAGCAGGTGAGGCAGAATGATTGAAAGACAAAGATTTAGAAACATTTTTTTAAAATCCATACACTCCCCCAAAAAAATATGATTTCAAAATTTAAAATATTATTTAATCCTTAATTAAATTTAATCCTTTAGCTTTCAATTAAAGCTAAAATGAAATATTCAAGAATGCTTTTTCATTTTAAAAAATTAATTCTAAACCTTACGTATCAAAAATTTATACCAAATTAGTGGAGGAAGTTAAAACTCATTATTGAATTGCACCAATTTTCAAAGGGGAAATAGAATACCTGTCTGGAAAATCAGCATTCACAATCAATCCAGGCTTTTTCTTTAGGTTCAAACAGTGAATGACACTGTTTGGGAATAAAAAATTGAATTACTAAAAAAAAAAAATGTCAAATTTAATTATTCCTACTTAATTTAATTTTCTCCCACAAAAATTGTAAAGAAGAGGGTGCAGAAAAGTTCTGAGCCTGACCAAGTAGCCATAAAATAACACTACTAACATTTGGATTGAGTTACAGTTTTTTGAGCTGATAATTTTTTCCCATACCCCCATAAGTCATTTTTTCTTATACTGTACTTCTATGTTCAATTTTATCCTAAAAATTTGTAAAAGTTTTAATTTTAAAAACTATTCCAAATTATTTTTATTTTTTAGGTGAAATCTGGTACACTCTTTAAAAAATATGGAACATTTTACAGGGAATAATTTTTGTAGGGGTGCTGACAGTGTAAAATCAATCTCTGACTTTTTGCAGTGTTTTTTGGGGCTTAGTTGTTAATTACAACTATCAAGTTTGACACTGTGCTTACAATCTAACTTTTTTTTTAATTTTCAGAATTTTTTTTTTTTATAAAACAAAAAAAACAAAAAAAAAATCAATATTTTCCGCTTCTGACAAATGTCGTCATACAAAAATTATTTCCAGAAATAATTTTCCTCTTTTTTTTTTTTTTAAACAGATGTACCAGACTACTTACGTAAGTAATGCTGACTTTAAAATGATCTCATCTTTTATTAGTGTTTCGGCTGAGTTGTGTAACAACGAAGATGAGTATAATGAAAAGCCATAGAGCAGAGACAAAATATTTAGGTAGGGGGTTTTAGAATTTACCCTTATGAAAGTTACCAAAGGCCGCCAACATGGTTAGCGACAAGAACATTTAAAATTTCCAGTCCATCTAGATTGGCAGAAATCATTTTTGAAATAATAGAGAACCGTCTGTGTTAACTTAAAAATTAATTAGTTAAATGAAAGAACTTAGAGATTCATTAAGGAAAAAAATTATTTTATTCTTCCTTGATTTGATAGTCAGTCAGTCTGTGTCTCTGTGTCTCTCTCTCTCTCGTATTTTGTTAAAATAAAACCCTGTAAAAAATACAATTGGTAAAAATTTGGGACTGACGGCTGTGTTAAAAATGCAATATTTCATCTGAAAATTTCTGACAAAAAAACAATTTTTTCCCCCAACATATTTTTACAAAAATAAATGAAATAACAAAAAAAAAACGATAATGGTACGAGTAACACTTAAAATGATAATAATCACTCATATAAAAATTACGTAAAAAGTTTTTATTATTACTATTATTATTAATTCTTAAAAGAAAACTTGTCACTAGTTCTAAAAAATGTGAATGTTTTTTGTTTGTTTGTTTATTTGTTTGTTCTTTCTGTGCTGCAACAACGCGTGCTAATGACTGAAAAAAAAATCACACGCAAATAACCACTAACATGAATTGTTTCTTAGTTTAATAAAATTTATTTAAAAATCAGCATGAATTTGTTGTAACAAGTCTCACCAACCCGGTAACAGATGATAAGCGTGTTACTACTGGTGTCTGGTTACAGATTCGTCTCTTTCTCTACAGTTTGAATTAATTAGCAAAATAAATGAAAATATTTACACAGTGAAAATTTTGTTTTCAAATATTAATTCCACTTCATGAATGGCTATTAAATTAACAATAAAATATTTTGTTTTTAATAATATTTTATTTTAAAACGAAAAAAAAGAGAAAAAAAAAACTCACCACTCCGAACGATAGCCGCCATGATGACCTTTATATAGCAGAGCTAGTCTATAGTTTCGTATTTCAAGTTCCCTTCCGTGAACTTGATAGCAAATATTTTAGGCGTCAAATCTATCTTAAAACTTAATGAATTTAGTAGAAAAATAAACATTTAGAGTAACTTTATATAGGTAATTTTAGGATTCATTTCATATTATTTTCAATCTTTTGAGTACTAACTTGAAATAGCATTTTTATTTTTTTATATAATTTTTAAACTTTTCTTGAAATTGTAAAAAAAATATATACACATCCCGTCTTTTAAAAAAATACCAGAAAAGAAAACCAATTTATCAACTTTATTGCGTTGACCGGAAAGTCATTTAGCAGCTTTAGCTTAAGTAAAAAAAAAAAAAAAAAAAGAAAGAAAAGGCTTTTAAAAAGATCTGAACAATTTCGTTTTGTTTCGCATCTGATTCCAAGCACGGGAAGATTTGGACGGTGGGTAATCCACTCGTTCCCTTTTAAAAATATACTTACTACGATAGCATCACATATGCCATGGTATTGGTTACGTTCCTATGCTCCACGCAATCCAAACAAAGTCAACAACTCTTCTGTTGTGAATTACGCCAACTTCAAAATTCCTTCCTCCTAACAGGTTTCTTCTTTTTCAACAAAAAATTCCCTTTTTTTTTTTTTACAAACTTTCGCTTACACTAGCTGCAGGTCAATAAGTAATTATGTCATATAAGTGAATAAAAGAGAACAAGAAACAGAAATGCAAAACAAACACTTGATTATTTTTTGTTGACCTTTCTTTCCTGAATCATTATTTGATCAACCACAATAAAGCATCCTATTTTCAACAGAATTACACACCTACATATATTCCACATTAAAAAAAAACACACCCAAACTTTATTTTCTACCCAATAACAAACAATATTACAAACATGTTAAAAAGATTCGACGATACAGCACACTGTTTAAATTAATGTGTCTATTGGTTAGAAATTATTAACATCATCATGTGAAATATTTGACCAATCAGTGAAAACTAAAAATCCCTATTTTTTTCTAGCCTACTTTTGTTTGATAAAATCCCACAGATTTAGACTTTCAGCGAGAAAAGATGCGGTTTCTCCATGTCGTTTATACACAAGAGAAGACATGGCTACATATAGCTTCCCCTGCAACTCGTACTGAAATAAACATGTGTCAGTGACTTCAAACGAATCATCTCCAACAACAAGGGTGGTCAGTGAATCTTCGCTGACGATAAAAAAAAGTCTTTTCTCAACCTTAGATTTTTACGGTGGACCAACTAATAAGAGTGTTTTCTAAAAACAATAAAAACAACTTTTTCTGTGAACCAACAATCCAAAGACGTTAACTCAACTAAAAGACTATTTTACTCATTTTTGACTCTTTTCAAATTCATGTACATATGTTTGTAATATATTACAATACAAATTATTTATTTAACAAGTATACCCATGTTTTCTTTATTTTTATTTTATTATTGTTTTGAATTCAGATGTTTAATATTGTGGAGATACCCCACTTACTTTCCTAAAAAGAAGGGAAAAAACGCCGCTAGACGACGCTCTATAAGCCTATTAATAGACAGTAACATTCTCTGTCACTCTCTTTTTCCTTTTTCACTCAGAACGGTAAGATGTAGGTCAAATGAGGAAACGCGCTTTCCCACTGGGGAACTTACACGCGCGCGCACGCATACACCTTTCACTTCATTTTCTCTAGGACTTTCTCCTATACCAAACTATACAACACACAAACAATTCACTAGTTTAAATTTTTTCTTCATTAATGTTCATTGTTTTGTAACACTCAGCAATCTTCTATTGTCTATGTATATCCTTGGTTTTGCTAATACATACTTATCGTTTCTTTTTATATACAGTTTTGGCGTTACTTTTCCGTTTTATTACCCGGACTCACATTTCGAGTTCATCATTTTTGTTGTGAAGTAAACATATCAGGAGACACGTGTTTTCCACATAAACACACATCCAAAACTCGCGCAACAATATAAAAAAACAACTTTGACGACAGAAATTCCTACAGTTTAATATACAAAACCCGGATGTTTACGATAAGCCGAATACGTCAGAGTCCAATAAAACCGTAGTCTTCATACACATCTTTCAAATAACTTACCCCGAGTGAAACGCGCAAATGAAATTAAACAACCGATATGAAATTTGAAAAAAAAGATTATTACAATGACAAAAAAAAAAACAATAAAACAGAATAGAAAGTTTACCAATAAGCTTGCACAAAATTTTCTTTTGCACGTTATGATTAGGCAAGATTACAAGTTATAAAATTACAATTTATTAGGCTAGTAGGGAAATTAAATAAAGTCAATAAATAAAATAAAGAATAAAAAAAGAAATACATTTTCCCATGATGCAAGTAATAAAGGAACCGGAAAGTGTTTTTTGGTCATCTAGGTAATTTTATTACCCCTAGTTCAGAAAGGATAGAATCTTTCTCTTTCCATTTTCCAACACAGTGTTCGGATGTGTTCTTCAGCTCCACTAATGAAGTAAGTAATTTGGTTGTTCCAACTCATTGCAAAGCTGACTTTAACCATTCTTATCCTTACTTACGTCGGGACATAAAAAGAAAACCGACATACCCAAGAGTCATTAAGAACTTTGTTTTAATAAAGTTAAAATCTTCTTCTTTAAGCTATGGGTAAATAGCAGGAAAAACTAGGTTCTATAGCTTTGGGTGGCAACCGTTCTAGGAGAAGGAAGGGTTAGAGTTAGGGTATTCTCAGTATTCGGCGGGAGAACCACAAATTTTTGCCCTGCCGAATATACTTGAGTACAGTGTCAATTTTTTATGATCAGTTGTTTTACGCAAAATATAGGCGGTTGCACTATAGACAGGTAATTTTTTTGAAGCGGTTAAAAATTATGCATTTTTTGGTGACCGATATACAAGTTTTTCTGGAGGGGTTAAATTCATGCAAGAAAATTCAGGACTCGCATTTTTGATCCCCCAGACATTTATCAACCTCCTTTTGACCGCAGGAATTTATCGCTTCTGCGGAATTTATTAACTTCCTTTTGATCCCCAAGTAGTTATCAACTCCCACCCAACTTTTGATATCCCAAGAATTTATCAACTCTCTTTTGACCTCTAGGTATTTATCAGCTCCCTTTTGACCCCAAGCTTTTATCGACGCACTTTTGACACCATAAGATTTTATTGACCTCCTGATAATCCCATCGAACATCAGAGGTTGATATCGACCACTTTGGGAACGACTGTTCTAAATGTAACCTCTTCTTACCTACAATTCCTGGTGAAGACATGGATATCGTCAAGAGGCATTTGTTCTCGATTTACCTCATTAAGAAGAGTAAATACTTACCTTACATAAAATACTTACGTGACACCGGATATTAGCCCCAAAATATACGCTGCTGTTGCTAGGTTTGTCGTTATTTGGGTGTGGCGCGGGACAGACAGCAGTGGTACAACAGCAAGAATATACAACATACAATCCATGGAGACATTTTAAAATCAGGAATGGCGGACCATGCGTGGAAGAAAGCAAGAGTGAACCAACCTTTAGGGAATAAATTAATAGACAGGAAAGACTATTGAATTTTGAAGGAATTCACACACACACACACACATACATACACGCACACATACATACACACACACACACACACTCAGAGTCCTTCTCTCTATCATTCTGTCCCTCTTTCTTTTTCAATTCAATCAGCAGACAAAGAATAGACTTTAATGACAGACAGGGAATAGCACTGTAGTTTGAAGGAATTAATACACATACACACGCACGTCGTGTGCGTAGATTTTAATATCATATAGGACCTAGTAATTAAGAATCAGTGAATTTACGGTTTCAAAAATATGAACCAACAATATGGGCGACGATGGTGGAATAACCAATTTTACTGGAAAACGTGGGTACAGTGAGTGAATCGGACGAGTACACTTGTAAGAGCAAGCAAACAAAAGCACGTGGTTTGTAGGTAACATTAAGAGCAAAATTCCACATACTAAAATACAAAAGGCACCTGAAGAAGGCTGGAACATACGCCTGAAACGTTATGAGATAAAAACAATTATATATATAGATTATAAAGTAGTACAAAATACAATTACTAAGAATATGTTTCGTAATTTTATTTATTTATGTTTAACAATTGACTAAACAATGAAACGTTTTATTTATATATTATATAACAGAAAGAAGGCCGAAAGTATGGACTTACTACTCAGTCGTAAGTAATCTAGCGGGACAAGCTTGTTAACCATTACATCACGTTGAAGTGCCAAAACACTGAAATCTTTTAGTATGATAAATATATGTTATGTTCATTTCTTTACTGTTAGTGGAATAATCCAAGAATCCAGTTCAATCTTTGGGATCGAAGCCCCAAACTTATAGAACTCAATTTGGATATTTTATTCTTAAAACATAAAAAAACTGGATACTTTTCTTTATTGATTTTACAATCTTATGAAAAAAGAATAATGAAGTTTGTTTTTTTAATCATTTCACGCTAAGCAAAACAATAAAGTCACTAAGACGCAAGGGGTTGCAGACTGTTAAAGAATGTAAGAAAAGGAGAAACGCTATTAAGGAGAGAGAACAATAAAAGAACAGGAATTAAGAAGACAGATGATAACGTTTAACGTTGCATTTAAATGTTTGAAGATCAAAGTTGGCTGAAAAGCAAGAAGCCGCAAGAAAGTTCCACAAGCGAGTAGTGTGCAAGAAGAAAATGTTAGCATAGAACTTACGGTTACATCTCTTGTCATTTCAACTGTAAAATGATACAGACCTTGCCGTTAATCTAGTACTGCGCTCAAATTCATAGTGTCTAGGTACCAGAGAGGAAAGTTCATCAGAACAATTACCATGAAAGTATTTATAGAAAAGGCAGAGGGAAACTACATTACGGTGGTGGGAAAGTAACTGAAGCCGAGATGCCAGGTCAGGACCAACAACACCGCACATTCTTCTTTGGATTTTATCGAGGATCTCTAAATATATAGCAGAAATACTAGACTATATATAGCAGAAATACTAGACTATATCTGGCAGAAATATTCAAAGCATAAACGAATGGTAAACTTATAAATGGGTAAGACAGATTCTGGTGAGAAAAATTGTCTAGCACGACGCAGTGAACCAACTTTCATTGTAGCAGACCTAGCACTTGATTCAATATAATCTTTCTACTTCATGTCAGCGGCATAATGCTTTTTCTTGTTCTCATATTCTCTGACACTGATGTAATGGAATAACCAGTCACCCCCCCCCCATGAATGATTACACTATAGGTAGTAAGTACCTATAAAGTCAACCGTCTACGAGAGACTCGGAGAGGACGAGTGAGAGAGACGACGTAAGCACGTCCGACCTTCCAATTAGTGGCACTCACTACTAGATTGACCTGTGTGTATAACTGTACCATATTTCATATTGTACTTGTTGTGTATAAATAAACCTTTCTTCTAGTATCCACCTGGTGTTCTGTGTTTATTCCCTTAGCATGGAATATAACAGTGGTGGCGGGGATGTTTGAAACGAACTGACGCCAATATAACAGACACTGAATAACCTTTTATATCTTAGAAACTTTATTGCCTTGCCTGGAGTGAAAGAATTTAAAACAAAAAAAGAAAATGTTTCCAGGAAACTTAAATTTATCCTGTCTGATAATGTAGGAGGTTTTGGCAGGAATCCAAGGACTGTACCACATAGCCCAGAGCCAAAAATCCGTGAGCTAAATAAATGTGTCTGGACAAAGTCCTTTGTCCCCTCCTCCTTTTAGTGCAATGGAAAATTGAAACAACTAGCACGATTTAAGAATAATCTCAGCATACGTTAACAAAGTGAATGAAAATATACCTAAAGATTTTAGGATGCAGTAGGCTGTATGAAAATATTAAGTCCCTGGGTTAGGTGATATTGTTATTAAGCTATATTTACTAATCATAAATCGAAAAGCTTAATAATACAATTCATCAAACACCAATATTTTAAAAAGAATTTTAAAACTTTTTTCTGTATGTATAAACGTGTTGATTTTTGTAAATATGGACGTTCATACACGACATTATAGGAAATTAGAGCGAAAACTATAATAAATTTAAAGCCAGAGGACCTAAAATTCAATAAAACATTAGATAACGGAGAATATTTTCCTAAATTGTTAAGATCACTGGGTAATTAAAAATTATATGAAAAAAAAGCAAAAACGCTCACGTTATATTAGTAAATTTTACAGATGTGTCCACCGTAGAAAAAAATTAAATAAACTTCCGTCTGTCAGTCAAGCTCTCAACCTGTCAACAACTAAAATAAACAGCTATCGCCGTGTTAAAAAAATGCATTTCTACGATATTTTAAACTTAAAGTAAGTAATATTCCTTTCAAATCAGATTAATTAAACTTTAAATCAGCTAATATTTCTCTAATAAAGTTTCAGGAAATTATGCTTCAATTTTGAAAGATTTTTTTTAATAAGAAGAATTACACTTATAGTGGGTCAGCCAATTTGTATTGGTTATAAATAGAAATAAAAACTGATCCTTTACAATTTTTACAATATCAAATGTAACAAAGACAACAACAAGAGAAGTAGAAGAAATTATGAATTTGTTCAACAATAAATATTTTTTTATAAACACAACAAATACATAATATATAGTGCAAAAGTTGATAAACACAATAGAGTTCTTTGGTGTGTGTTACTGAAAGAATTTGTTGAGTTACTGTACCGTATGTGTGAAAATGAGAGGCGTGTACAACGAATTCCCTTGTCTGTGCTAATTCTGAGGCAGTCCAGAAATTTTCCGCCAAAAAGGGTTTGAAACACTGTTTTAATTTTTTGTTTATGAATATCTTGACACTTCTGAAAAGTTCTCGTGAGTGAAACAATTGTAAATATTCAGATGCTAAGTCTGGTGAGTATGAAGGATATGAATAAAAAAAAGGATAAATAATTATGTTTAAATTTAAAAAAAAACTCAGATTCTAATAACCTTATTTCTATTTATTTATTTTATTTGATTTATTTATTTTTGGTGATAGGTGTTTAGGAGAATGACATATTTTCTGTTGACCAAAGCGGGACACCTTCGACTTGACGCTCCTTTTTTTACCCGATCAAGCTGCCGACAATAAATGTTTGCAGTTATAGCTCTTCCATGTTTTAGAGAAGCTCGTGTAGAGAACCGTGGGGTGATTAAGTGCGTATTGTAGAAGAATACATGTGGGTAGAATTTCCTGCTAGCCGGTCCAACTACATGAGAAAGTTGGACTTTAATTAAGTCCAAAGAAAACAAAGAAGACCGATAAATATATATGTAAACAAATATATGTATTAACAAGTTAAATGTTACAAGTTACATGGACAGTTACATGGACAGAGTGCGTGTGGTGAATATTATGTGCGTGTGTGTGTGTGTGTTGTGGTGAGTGTTCGTACGTACGTGTATTGTTCTTAACGTGTTCCCAGAATTTGGGAAACGCTGTATCTGTGAGAGCTCACATATTGTTGTTAGCTGAAAGAAAACAGATTTACCTAAAGGTGGCGGGCCAAAGGCCCGAGGGAAAAAGAGAGATCGAAGAGAAGGGTCAGCCAGTATTTATAGCCAGGGGAGAGAGACCCCTGGTGACGGGTTAAGGAGCTGAGGAGGAGCTAACTCCGACACTCGTAATTGACGACACCTTTCATATTCCACCAAACTCATAACAAAGACTGCTGTCTCGTTTTGTGATAACCACTGACTTTCTCGAAGAGGTAAAAACATTATAAGTAGAAAGAATAAATGCCAACGTAAAAACCACCAACAATTTAATACCGTAGGCTGTCAAATATTACAATCACTCTTGGTTGTTTTTCTACTAAACAGTTGGTCGTCAACTAGGGGTAATTCCCTCCATGGGAATTTCAGGGTGTGGAGAAATATTTTACTTTTTCTTTTTTTTTTTTTTTTTTTTTTTTCACAGAATTTGGAGCCCATCATGAGTGTGTAGTGGACCGTGGCGGTGAAGATATAAAAAAACACGCGTAGGTTAAAATTTCCTGCCAGCCGGTCCAGCTACATGAGAATGTTGAACTTTAATTAAGTCCAAAGAAGACAAAGAAAACAAACAAGACCGATAATTATATACAAATATATGTATTAACTACAAGTTACAAGCACATGGACAGTTATATTGAGTTTCTGTTGTGAATATTATGTGTGTGTGTTGTGGTGAGTGTTCGTACGTACGTGTATTAGTATTGTTCTTAGCGTGTTTCCAGGATTTGGGAAACGCTGTATTGGTGAGAGCTCACATATTGGTATTAGCTGAAATGAAGCTGAAAAGAATTACCCCACCTCATCAACGCGAGATGGTATAAGCCCCAAGGCCTGAGGAAAAAAAGGGAGATCGAGGCAAAAGGTCACCCAGTATTTATAGCCAGGGGGAGGGAGACCCCTGGTGAAGGGTTAAGGAACTAAGGAGGAGCTAACTCAGACAAGTGTAAAAAAAAAATAAAATAAAATAAACACCTCCATAAAAATAATCAAATGTATATGTATTATATACACTATTTATATTCAGGCTATTTTCCTCATTTTTATCGTTGTTATTATTACGTTTCGGCCGTTGTTTTCAGCGGTCTTCATCAGGACTGTATATGGCTACGGGTAATTCTGAACTGAACCGTTTATTTAATCTACTGGAGTACACTGTTCTTGTTCCAATAGTCTATAGTTATGAATTTGATGGCATAGTGATTGTGAGTTGAATTTGCGCAGTGTGTACTTGCACTCAGTTGAGGAAGGCTGGAGAGCACAACGACCGAAACGTAGTGATAACAACAAAGATGAGGACAATAGTTCGAATATAAATAGGGTAAATAATGATAGCTCCACGTCCCAGAAATTCAGACAGAAAGTATATGTACTAATATGGAAAAGAATTAAGATTTTCAGTAACATATGCATTATTTGGAATGCACCTTTTTGAGTTGGACTCTCTTGAGAAGTAGGGGGAATGACATTCTGATATATGTACTGACTGACGTGTTGAGAAAGTTAACAGCAGGGTTTGACGGTGTGTTGGAGAGTCTCTCAGCTTGAGGAAAGAAACAAACAGACAAGGTTTTCTCTGGACGGAGCGAAACCTTTCTGGACCTTAACTAAGCAACTGCGATCTTTGACTCATATAGATATTTGTCCGGGGTAGGGATGAACATTGATGGATGTTATCTTCCCACAAATAACTTCCTGTTAGAAATGCACATGTCTATATCCAAAATTACGTTCGATAAGAAACGGCCCGGGCAAAAGTTACTCCGGTCAGATTCTGAGTTCAGACAATTTGGTAAGAAGTACCATTGTAAATTTGATTGAATAGTTCGCTAAATAAATACTTCCTAGATTTAGTTGGATTGGGCAGAATGTTGTTAAACATTAATCATATCATCACAACTCTCTTGGGGATAAGAAGTGGGGTATGGAAAATTCAGTTGTACTGAATTTACAAAATCAGTGCTACTCAAAGTGGTGGTCCGCGGACCGGTGCCGGTACGCGGACCATCATCTACCGGTACGCGGCCAGTGTCCAGGCCATGCTAAGGAATCATTTGTAAAGATTAAGGTTATATAATTTTTGTTTTTGTCTTAATAAACTGCTTATATTTTTATTACTTTTTATATGTTTTCATATTTAATTATTTTTTGCAAAATAAATGGTAGATAAAAAAAAGTCAACTTTTATTATATTCATTATATATATATCGCTTCCGGTATGAATTAATATTACCACGAAATAATACAGGTACGTGATACATTGAGAAAAAAAATTGCCAGTCCGCCATATCAGATAATTTGAGAAGCACTGCTCTAACAAATGAATGAAAAGTGCTGAAATCTTTATTTTAAATTAATAATTCCTGGATTCTTGGTAAATTTTTAAATATTAGAATTAGTTGTTTTTTTCTATATCCGTTTTTTTCTCCCCCCACCTTCCATAATTGATGGTGCGAACGCATTTGGGAGATACCCACGAAAAAGCATACATACACCAAATATTATAAAATTGCATTTGTTAATAATTTTCCCACGGATTACAGGTACGTGACACATTGCGAAAAAAAATGCCGTTCCGTTATAGTTTGAAAAGCACTTGTATCGATTGCTATGTTTTTCCACGCCTACATTTTATTCGCTAATAAATCACTACTACTTTTATATAAGACAATTTAGCCATCGCAGTCGTTTCTTTGAATCCTTCGGTTTTGAGCTTGCTTTCTTGTTCTGTTAGTACGAATGTAGTGATTGGTTAATTTTTAACCAATCATATATTTTAGTGCAAGATTAAGTTTTCCCGCGTTGACGCGGGAGCCTACTCTTTTTCCATAAAAGAGGCGACTTTTTCACAAGTCGTCAGTAAGATCCAATAAAATTCGCCTGACCATACAAGCCGACGATCTTACTCATAACATTTCAAACGCACACACAGACACAGAAATTCGTAATATAAACTTACATTTCTCTCTGTGACTTAGCCAAACTCAATCAACCAGGACTCTGTTGATTTCGAACCATTCTATAACATAACACATTTTTGATCAATTGTATTCTTGTGTTATCTATTCTAACAAACAGACCTTGTTCTAATATTGATTCCTGAGCATATTTCTCTCAAAAGAACTTTCTTCGGATAATCAATTACAAATCAAAATACAATTAAAGGAGAACTTCTTTCCCTTAATCTATACATTGAATACAATTTTATTGCATGTTTGTTCTTGTATGTTATTTCAATATATACTTGTTGATTCACAGTTTGGAGTTTTTATTATTTACTTGAATCCCATACGTTAAAAGTATAATAATATAAATAGTATTGGTCTATCTACAAACGGACACCTTTACAATTGGTAACCACAATGTTCCAAAACTAAATCTTTCAACCAATAGGCCCTTACACACTGTACTAAATCTTTCTTTTGGGTTCAAATCTAACTGATGTCTTCCTAATAAGCATTTTATAGGTTCTGGTTAATATTTTTAAACTAAACCATTGTTTTTTCATTTGATTCCAATCTGGTCAATTAATCTTGTATATTTTTCCCCACTTAGTATTCTTAGCTCACTCAATACCTCAAGTCACTAAATGATGTTTCATACATTATCATCATTTAATCAGTGCCATTGCCCTGTTACATATTTATCAATATAATTTTAAAAAAGGCTTGAAAGTATCAATCAAGGATTAACATTTTGTAAAAAATCACTCCCCCGAACAAATCAAACCTTCGTGAAGTTTGTAGAGGGAGCAAAGGAGTCCCTCAAACAAATAATAAAAAGAAAATACACTACAAATAAAGTAAAATAAACTTTTGTTTATTTTTCGTAAAAAAAAAATATATAAGAATTATTTTTTTTGTACACAATGGAATAGTCCGTAAAGCCGTGATGTCAGCTTGCCGCTGTACTCCCTCTGGTCTGATGAGAGTTTCTATCTTCCTTATATCTGAATGATGAGGCTCCGGGGAGATTAAGAAATGGGTTTCTTATGTCGAGCCCTGATTGGTCAATAAATCATATTTTTGATAACGTGGTGTCCTTTCCACTACGTCCGCACTTTTGGGTGCGCCGTCCTTGTTTTTGACCCCACAGGGTATGGTAAGGAGAGAGTTCCCGCGCAATTGTATTTTTTTGGATACACGTGGTGTGAGTTAATTTTTATTGTGTGTATGTGTGTGTGGAAAGTAAAATAAGAAACAGCACAAGTTTTACAAAAACCATAATAAGGAAAATTTATTGTCTGAATTTCTTGGATGAGGAGTTATCGGTTATTTATACACGGATTATTGTATTACTATGATCTTTATTGTTGTTAATGTTGGAATATTATTATTATCAAAAATAAAATATAAAATAATAATAATAATAAAAATTGTAAATAAAATAACATAAAACATTGTATAAAATAAATTAAATAAAAAATAATAAAAAAAATACTCCCAGCACGCAGCAAAAACTTTCCCTGTCAAAAATGCGAGCATCCTGCCAAAAGATGTTAAATTCAACCTCTTCACCCTTGAACCTTGATAAGGCAACACATGCGTAACTTCTCTCTGTGGTATGGCTTGTAATACTACAGAGTAAATTATCCCTTTTATTACATATGCCATAAAACAATTGTAACTTAAAAAATGCACACAAAAATATAAATAAATTTTATGAAATTAGCATCCAATTTACCATGCTTTTCCTGTTATTTGTGTACGTTTTATTTCTTGTCAAGTATGATTTTATCGACGTGAACACGAAGCTAATTTCTGCTGCTATGATTTGCGTGAACTTCTATATTATCACATTTCGGTCGTTGTGCTCCCTCGGCCTTCATCAGGTGTTTGCTGATCTGGATAATCTACAGGGAATCCTGAACTGAACTCTTTATTTAATCGACGGTGGTAGATTGTTGTCGTTCCACTGTCCATGCCTAAAATTAAATAAAGGGTTCAGCTAGAAATTCCCTGTAGGTTACCTGAATAGACTAGCACCCAGTGAAGGGTGCAGGCCACAATTGATGATTGATGGTTGATTTGTTTTTTGCGGATTATTTAAATTCAAAACATATTTTGGAATATAACTTGTTGATTTTGTTAAGTGACATACCAACCTATATGGGTTATTTAATGTCGAAATCTAAATATTTTGGACACAATTTTATGGCTTCAACTAAATATATTTTAAACGCAATTGTATGCCGTCAATTACAGATAAAATATATTGTTGGTCATTTTGTTATAAAATGTATACTTGGTAATTCTAGTATAAAATGTATTGCTGGTCATTTTTCCTTAAAAATGTATTGTTGATAATTTTACTATAAATATGTACTGCTGGTAATTTTTAATATGAAAATGTATTGCTGGTATTTTTATTATAAAAATGTATTTTTATACTTTAATAGTGTTTTGTTTCTGTTTTTTTTATTTTTTATTTTTTTTGGTGGGGTGGCACTATTTGCACATAGCTTGGACCCTAACTAGTGCTATCACACCGAGTCAGGGTGAACCTGGAAACAACAGTAGTTAAGAGGTGATTCCATGCTCCTCAAAACTTTCAATCTCCCGACTAGAAACCTTGCTGCCGGATGTAGTTTATCGTCATTCCAAGGACTGTGGTTTTTGCAAGTGAATAGTGCATGATTTTTTTCAGATACAAGTCCTACTATTCAACTTCAAGCAAGGGGTGGTGGATTCATGCCTTTTCCATAAGCAAATATAACAAATTTTACCAGAATTCGAACTCGACTCTACCACTTTCCTATTCCGAGCTGCTATCCATTACCACCCGCACATCCACCGATTCACACAAACTCGCCAGGTAGGTTATTGGATGTTTCCCTTCTCCCCCTTCTGTGAGTATCAAATCTTCTAAGCCTTCTTTTCTCATTATATACCCCCAAAATTTTGACTCTTTTTTTTTTTCTGGCACGATGTACAAGTATCGTTTTCGTTTCTATTTTGCTTAAAAATTAATTCTTGCCTTTCCCAAGAGTATTTGTACATAAGTAAATATAATGAAGCTGACTAGAATTTGAACACCATTACACCACCCGCACATACGGCAGAAACATTGGGATAAAGAAACAAAGATGAGAACAATAGTCCATGCATAAATAAAGTAAATAATGAAAACTTCCGTGCCCTAAAAATCAATCAGTAGTGTAGTGTGGGGAGGCATTTCACTCAAGGCAACACTTATATGGGGCTGCATTTTTGGTCTGCTGTATAAGCCAGTATAGGCTGTTTTGAAATAAAAGTGATTTTAATGTTGGGACACTAGGCATAGTTGAAGGGCTTTTTGATTTTGAGTAACTTAAACTATGGTATAAGCATTTAAGTGATTGTTATCTTAGCTGAATAATAAACATTATCCAGTGATGTATTTAGGGTTGTTTTATTTGTTAACAAGGAAAAACCTATGAATGAACCCAGATTGCGTTCTTTTAATGCCACGGCACCACTGTTTGAAGTGGGGACACATCTTGGTTGTTATATAAATTTCAGTTACTTTCCTTGACAGAAGTTGAGGATAAGTGTTGCTCTAATTTTTGTCTTTTGGGCTGTGTTAATAGTTAATATATATGTGTGTTTGTGTGTGTGAATAAAAGAGGAAAAACTATTCTTAGCCAACATATTTTATCACAGGAGAAGACCTAGCTTTTTTTCTGCCGACCTCCACCCTACCTAGCACATGCTAAAAAAAACATGGGTTGGCGATTTCAAATGAATCAGCTACAACAACAGCTTGGATGGTCAGTGAATATTCACTGATGATAAATGTTTTTTTTATTTCAACCACAACTTTGACAGTGAATCAAATACTAAAAGTATTTTCTGAAGTTCAGCTTTCTCTGTGTACTGTTGTCATAAGGCTAGTCATCTTTATATAGAAAACACGTGTCTCCTGGTATAATTTCCCGTAACAATTATTGCGGACTCAAATGTGAGTGCAAGTAATAAATGAATAAGACCAAACAGTATATAAAACAAACGGCAATGTATGTAGTAACAAAAGTATAAAATGACAATAAAAGAAGAAAACATTTAAACTAGAGAATGTGTATCAGTGTGTATGAAGTTTGTGGGGAAGAAGTCCGAGAGAAAAATAATGCATTGAAAGTGAAGTGAACATGCCACAGTGGGGGACACATTTTTTTCACCACGTGCGATTACATCTTATAGACTGAGTTGTAAAAAGGTTTTTGATAAACAAATGAAATTCTAATGATTTTTTTTTTAAATTTAATAATGAAAAGTTACTTTCTCCAAAATCAGTCTTTGATCATCATCATCATCATCATTCCCTTGATTGCTTCAATCGTTGGGGTCGAGTGGGGGGTGCTTAATTTCAGAAGAAACAGGCAACCTCTTCTATGATGCTCTGTTGGTGGTGACTCTCAGGAGTTCCAGTAGTGTCATGTGCGTCGACTCTGTTAATGTCTGACCAGCTCTTGTCTTGCTGTCCCAGCTTGCATCTGCCTTCAACACTGCCTTGTATGATAGTCTTGCAGGGGCTATTATGTCATGTAATGTAGGAAAACCATGACATCTTCCAATGCTTAATAGTGGCAAGGAAAGATTCCTTGCTAGCCCACAAAACTTTTGACCATGTTCCGTACATAGCCATTGGTTTTGTTCTTGCACTGGTAGATGTGGGTCAGCTTTCTCAATTATTTGTTCTCAAATGCCTGGATCCTTTTGCCTGTCTAAACCAGGAGTGTCCAAGATAATGTGGAATGTTTGAAAGACAATCAAAGATTTAGAAATAGTTTCAAAAAATTCATATGCCAAAAATAAATATGATTTCAAAATTTAAAATATTATTACAGATTACTTGTAATTGTATGCATGAGTCCCAGTATAGTTATAAATAATTATTGACCGATTATATCATTGTGATATTTTTGTATCAAGTATTAAGTATATAGTAACTATGGTTTGCAAATTGGAGAAGAAAGTTATCAATGATAATGTTCTGACTTCGAATCTGCAGCTATCTCCCTTTAACCCTCTCTCTATTTTGTATTTTAAAATGTACTTTGGTGAGGAATGAGCAAATTTTCATTCTGGAAATGAGATCTGGAGAAAAAACATTTTGGAACCACTGTCTTAAACAGTGAAATTAATTACAAGTGGCTTAGATTGAAAAGTCCTACTAGAGAAAGATTGTGCCTTCAACAGGAATCAAAACTCTATTCCTTTCTCCATCAAGAATATAGGCCATTCTATAGCCGAAATGTTTCTTTACCAATTTGGCTATGAAGAGCACTTGATACGTGGATACAAAACTGAAGCTAGCAGATATACAGGATGGTCCAAAAGTTGTGTCACCCCTACATAATATAATTTTCTATTTCAATGCTCTGTAGGTTATTATAAAGGAGAGAGTTTCACATGAATGATACCAGAATGCCCATCAGATGAAGAACATTGTTCAGAGAGCCTTTGCAAGAATCAACAAAGCACAGCTTCATAAAATATCACACAGGACATGTCACCACATTATTTTGTGTCATGAAAATAATGGTTTTCATGCAGACCTTTTCAATGTGTGACAGCATCAATGAAAGCGAATAAACTGAATCCAGTACATGTGCTTTGTATTACTGAATCACTTGTTCTATTGTTCTCATTACTTTTTGGTAGGTGTGACAAGACTTTTGGACCAACCTGTAGATCAGTAGAAGTCCCAATGAGAAAATTATGCATTCCTTAAATCAGTAACTCAAACCTTGCTTTGTCAACTTCTCAGACAACAAAAATAAAATTAAACAACAAATTTAAAGAAAATGATTAAACAAAATATGTTGTCTAAAGAAATATATTGATGATAAAATTTAATTTTTTATGAGTAATTTGTGTTTTTCTTTCTAAAAGCTATTATAAAAAGTTGTTGGTATTTTTGTCATCGACCTTATTTTTTATATTTAAAACAAACTCTTTATTTTTTTATGCTTGGTCAAACAGTGCCAATAAATTTACCCTGAACTAATTTTTAACCAGGTAACATAGAGTAACCTTGTTAATATTTTTAAACCTGGTAAAACACTGAGATTGTCATTTAAGCAGTCAGAAGTGCAGGGATGTTTTCTGTTTTATTTTGAAATCATTTTTATTTTTTATTTTTTAAAGTTATTGAAAATGAGCCTCGGTTAACTAATAATACAAACCTAAACAGTATATCATTCCATTTTAAATTCTGATGTGATGATTTTATCAGCTTGGGTCACTTTGTTATTGTGAAGCATTCAAAAAACCATTTAATAATTATGATCAGGGCCAGAAATGAAAATATATAAAATGGCTGACATTTATTTTGTTACAGTTGGATATTTGCCAATAGAGAAAGCAGCAGATTACAAATGCTATATTTTATGCATTGATTCAGTTTTTTTTTTTTTTTTTTTGAGGAAATAGAGCATGAAAAACAACTAACCTGTCTGTCTGTTTGTCTCTTTTCTAATTATGTTCTTTCTCTCTTTCACTTAAGATCCCATCTTTTTCCTTTGGTCATCTCTTTGTCTTTTTCCCTCATTTTTTTTCTATTCCTCTTTCACTTTTCTGTCTCTCTCTTCCATTTTCTATTTCTCTTTATATTCCTCTATCTTTTTTTCTCTGTCAACTTCTTGACTTTCACATGCTCTTTCTCTTTCTTTCTTTTTCTCTCTCTTCCTCCTTTTCTATCCTTTTAGTACTGTTGCCTGCACCCTTTTCTCTATCTCTCTTACTAATTTTCTTGTCCCTCTTTTTTTCTAGAATCCTATCTTTTTTCCCTAGCTTCCTCTTTAGCTTTCACTTCCATTCTTTCTTTCTCTGCCTTTTCTTCCTCTTTTTTCTCTCTCCTTCTTCATTTCTTTTTTTTTCTTTTTTGCCAATTTTGTGGTCTTTTTCTCCATATCTTCTTTTTTCTGTCTCCTTCTTGACATCACACACTCACTGTTTGTTTGTTTGTTTGTTTCTTTCTTTCTTTCTTGCATTCTTCCCTTTCTCTCTTTCTGCCAATTTTGTCTGCTTTCTTTTTTTCCCTCTCTTCTCTCACTTTCTTGCTCTCCTAATTTTGTTGTCTTTCTTTTTCGCCTACTCGTCCATTTTTTTCTTTGGCTACCTACCTTTTTTTTCTCATTCTTTCTTCCTTTCTTTCTTCTTTGTCCGCCTCCTCCTCTCTCTCAATTTTTTTCTCTCTCTCTCTCTCTCTCTCTCTCTCTCTTTCTGACTTTTTTCTGCAAATTTTTTTAGCCATTCTTTGCCTCTACATCTTTGTTTCCTATTCTCACTACTTGACTTTCACACTCACTCTTACTGTCTGTCTTTCACATTCTCCTTTTTTTCCTTTTTCCTCTTTCTACAAATTTTGTCTCTTCTTTTTACAGAAATCTCTTTTTGTCTTTCTCTCTGTGTCTCAAAACTGTCTTCTTTCTTTTTGTATATCTTCCTCCATTTTTTTCTCTATCTACTTCTTTGGCTTTCATCTTTAATCTTTCTCTGTGTCTTTCACTCTCTCCCTTCATTTCTACCAATTTTGTGTCCTTCCCTTTCACACACACACATATATAAAACTACTCTCTGTTAATCACCTGAGTGAACTCTTTCTGCCTACCAACAGCATGAGAGTGACACATTGCAACTTCTCAGGTTAACATTCTCAGCTGACATGAAGTGGAAAGACTATATTTAATCCATTGTTGGGGTCTACTGCTAAGAAAGTTGATTCACTGTGTTGTGCTAGATAATTTTTCTCTCCAGAATTTATTTCACATATCTATTTGTCCTTGCTTAGAATATTGCTGCCACATATGGTTTGGTGCTTCTGTTATATATTTTGAGATTCTTGACAAAATTCAAAATAGAATCAGCAATATTATTGGTCCTGACCTGCCATCTCTGCTTCAGTTACTTTCCCACTTACTTCCTTGTGCCTTTTCTATAAATACTTCCATGATAATTGTTTGAATGAACTCTTCTCTATGGTGCTTAGACTTTATGAATTTAAGTGCAATACTAGATTGGTAGCAAGGTCTCATGAATTTACAGATGAATTGGCTAGATGTAACTGCAAGTTCTATGCTAACAGTTTCTTTTCTCACACTCCTCACTTGTGGAATACTCTTCCAGCTCCATTCTTTCCAGCCAACTTTAATCTTCAGAAATTTAATTGCAATGTCAATCATTATCTACTGTCTTCCCAATCACTATTCTATTGTTCTCGTACTTTAATAATATTTTTATTTTCTAATTATTTCACAGCCAGTAACCCTTTGTGTCTTAATGGCTTTACTACCTTGCATGGGGTGAATTTGATTATATATATATATATATATATATATATATATATATATATATATATATATATATACATATATAATATAGGTTTAGTTTGGGTTGTTGTGTTTTACAGCATATCAACCTCAATGGGTTATTTAATGCCAGCAACTATTTTTCTTGTTAATATTTTGTTTTGTCAAAAATCTATTTCTGGTAATATTTTTTTTCCTCAACCTCAAAAATGTATGGCTGGTAATATTATTTTAAAAAATGTATGGTTGCTAATATTTTTTTTCAAAAATATATTGCTGATAATATTTTTTTTCTTCAAAAATTTTTTACAAAGTATTTCTGGTATTAAAACCTATTTTTAAACTTTTATAATGCTTTTTACCTCAGTTTCGGGGTCAACTATTTGCCCATAGCTGGGACCCTGACAGGTGCCACCACCCCGGCACCAGCAATTAAGAGGTGGCTCCACACTCCTCAAAACCGGATCAGAAGCCCCACTGCTCGACACAGCCCATCGTCACACCCAGGATGTGGATGTAGTTTATCATCATACCCAGGACACAGATGTAGTTTATCGTCATACCCAGGACGATATATATATATATATATATATATATATATATGGTGTCATCATTTTGTAGTCTAATAGCAAAGTCAATCTCTTTCAAATGATCTCAAATTTTAACAAAATGTGTTAAAACTAAGTTGACTGTACGGATTTATCTCAATGAGAATCTACTGGGAAGATGGATTGTGCATATCAATGATGATGACAACGTGCTGTTGAAATGGCTATCACACTCATCTGACCTGACACCATGTGAGTTTATTCTATGTGAAAGGACAGGTCTATATCTCCCCTCTTCCTATAAGCTAAGAACAACTTAAGCTGAAAATCAGTGACGACCTGAAGAATGTTATGCAAGACATGCTACAGTGTGTCTGGCAGAAGCTGGACTACCAACTTGATGTGTGCAATATCACAGGTGGTGTACATACTGAACATTTGTGAAGCTTTGCGAAATCGGTTATACAATCAACATACCTTTGAATATGTTGTTTGAATTTTGATAAATAAATCTTTTATTCTTCAACATGAAGCCTATTTAATTTTGTTTGCCTGGGACATGTAGTTACTCAGATATAATAAATGATGTTTACTTTTGGGGAACACACTGTATATGTTTTTATCATTTTCAAAGCTGTCTTCTTTCTTTTTATCTGTCTACTTCTCTAGCTTTTATCCTCATTCTTTCATTTTTTTTTTCTTTTCCTCTATTTTCTTTCAGTTTCTCTTTATCTTTCAATCATTCTCTCAGAATTTACCCACATCCCTACAATACCAGGAATGTCAGTTTAACATGGATTTTTCACATCCATGCATATGTGCCAAAGACAAAAACTGCCCAGTCCCTATAACCACTGTCACTCTGATGTAAGTATATAAGGAAAATGGATTGGCATCCCTGGAACCAGGCTTCCTCGTAACTTGAAGAGAATGTATACAACACTTTGATCCCAGCTCAATGCTATATGACTATCTCCCCATATTAACAACTAGCTTAAAAGCTGCCCTATCTGGCTGTATTTAAGCTAGCTTCTGCTGAGAACACTTGATTGGTCTTTTATCACAATAGGTAGGAAGGAGTAGATGTAATAAGCAACATTAAACTACAGAAGAACTCAAAACTGATCACTGCATTTAAGTATTGCATTAATATTTAAGCTTACCTTTTAAAAATTCAATGATAATTCCTCTGCTGCCACTTAATTTAAAGACAATTTTATGTACGCAGGTCCTTACTGTCCATATAAACAATTATTTTTATTTCATGGATGACTTTTGCTGGATTTTGATTATTCCTAAATTTATTTCCAAGTTATAAAAATTGTTATTGTACAAAAAGATTTGTTGCAAGAAATCGCATACAAAAATTGCTGAAAACATTTGCAGAAATGAAAACTTGGAAATCCAAAATTTCAAGATTGCAGGTCTGGATCCAGCTCGGAATATTTTTAATTTGCTCACAGAGTTAGCCTGATTCCAAAATGGTATGATATGTTGGGCCATGGCCTCTCAGAATAAAGTTAAAAAAAAGTGTGACACACTGACATGGGGTGCCCACTGCCCATACACATAGATAAGGGCCTTGAGCAAAAATTATTCAGTCCCCATGACCACTGTCATACTGATGTCAGTATCCACCAAAACTCCCTTCTTAGTGCAATGAGGATGTTACTACTGCAGAGTTGGAATCGCCAGGATCAGGCTTCTCTAATAATTTTAAAAGGAGGAAATGATAATCAACACTACTCTTTGATCATTATTTACTCACCTCACCAAGATGGCAGTATATAACACAAGGTCATCTGTAATGTGGGATGCCCCTACATGTACATGTGGGCCAAGGACAAAAATTCATTGCCCAGTCCCCATGAGCACTGTCATTGGTATCCACCAACCTTATTCAGTGCAATGAGGAGGTGCTGCCAAAAAGTTGGAATCCCCAGCATTAAGCATCCCGCAAAATTGTAAGAGAAAGAGAGGTTAGATACTACACTTAGTATTTATTTCCACACTGACAGGTTGTGACACAAGTTAGTTTAATGTGGGGACCCCAAGCACCTGTGCCAGTTACAAGAATAGCCTATCCCTCACAACTGTCAGTTATGCTGGCATTGATATTACTACCTATCCACACTCTTTAGTGCAATGAGGGAGATACTGCAGTGGGCAGCTATTTCCTGAGACTGGCCACTTCTCAATAATATTTTCAGTTGTGCCCTGTCTAAAGACAAAGCCACAACTGATAGATAAAATGTAGTCTATCCAGCTTAGGACAGGTACTACACTTTGATTGTAACCCAAAGTCTGAGGAGTAGATGTTTTGAACTTAATATTTTTTTCTGTCATTTTCTCTCTGCTTTTCATTGTTACACTTTTGCTCCTTCTGTTTCTATGTCACTTTCTTTTTCTCTATCTCTTTTTTACTTTTTCTCTTTCTTTGTCTCTCTCTTATTCTCTTTGTTTCTTTCTTTTTCTTCTCACCTTTATTCATTTTTTTACTCACATTTAACATCTCCCTCCCGTCTTCCTTCTCTTTTTATTTTTCTCTATCTTAACTTCCTTGTCATTCATGATTACTTGCTATACTTTTCTATTTTCTTCCGTCTCTCTTTCTCTGATTCATTTTCTCACTCTTTCTCTTTCTTCTCTCATGTTGCTTCCTCACTGTTTCTTTTTTCTCTTTCATGCTCCCTCTCTATCTCTCTTGCTCATTTCCTCTTCTTTTCTCATTCATTCTTTTTTTCTACATCTTTCCCCCTGTATATATCACTTACTCTCTCTGTTTTTATCTCTTGGCCTTTCTCGTTCTATATTTCACTCTCTTTCTTCTTCACCCTTTTCTCTCATTTTCTTCTTACCTCACTGTAACAGACAGAGCCTTGCTCTAACAGACAGAACCCCGCCCTATATTCTTAACTGACAGACAGAACTTAAATATACAGTCTTCATTTTTGGGATGTTTTTGTGAGTCACTTACATCTGGATTTGGGATCATACCTGTGTCTCCACACCCTAAACATAAAGAATCTCCAGAAATAAACATCAAACTGACACCTGAGGAAATGTTTTTGCATTCAGGTGAGTTGCTTCTGCAGTAATAAACCAACTTTTGACAGATGAAAGACGCCAGAGTCTAATATGCAAAATGTCAGAGAATATTCTAATTGATATTGACCTGATGTACCTCCAATTCACCTTAACATACAAAATATAATTTGGCACTCATAAAAAATAGGGAAAATCTTTTGGTAGAAATAATTTTTACACATTAGCATTCTTTAGACCAAGTGTTTCTCAACCTTTTTAAGCAACGACCCACCTCGGAGTAAATGAAAATATCACGGTACACTTAGCAACATTTTTAAAGGATAGACATTTAAATGTTATGAAATAAAACCATAGATTTAAAAATAAATGCATAGAAAAATAGAACTTAGTTTATTTCAATGTTTCTATTCAAATATTTGTGCAGCTTATTTAGTGTGAAAACCTGTGCCTGGTGTTTTTTTCGTGATTTCTTCAATGTTTGCTCGAATGTGCAATAAGCAGACCTTCATTTCTTCTTCAGTTGAGCGCAGTCTTTCTTACATTTTATTTCATATTTATATGACTTTATTTACAATTTCAGTAGCAAATACACAAAAATTGGATCATTATAATCGGGGCAAGCACAAAGGTAAACCACCACAGAATTTTATTAAGTTGCTTAATTCTTCCAGTAAGAGCATTTAAACAACCATCACTTTACAATAACCCATTTTTACTACATTATGCTTACACACCCACGGGAAGGGGATCGTGTTTTCTTTATACAAGTGTTTCTCAACCTTTTTAAGCAACAACACACCTAGGAGCAAATGAAAATATCACGGTACACTTAGCAACATTTTTAAAGGGTAGACATTTAAATGTTATGAAATAAAACCATAAATTTAAAAATAAATACACACAAATATGAACTTACTTTATTTTGATGTTTCTATTTAATTATTAGTGCAGCTTATTTAGTGTGAAAACCTATGCCTTGTATTTTTTCATGATTTCTTCAATATTTCCTGGCACACTTAAGATGATCGTATAGCAAACTAGTGTGCCATGGCACAATGGCTGAGATTCTCTTCTTTAGACATTTCTTAGGCTGCAACACTTGTCAGAATGGAAAAATATTGATTTTTTTTTTTAGCAATTTAGGAAGAGTCCTGTTTGTTATGTCAATACAATGTCAAATCTATCTCTGACTTTTATAGAGTTATTGGATTTAGCTGCTTCATGGATGAAAACAGACTTTCTTGATGGGGAGGGTAAAAACGTTTTTTAAGTAAAAAACAGATACATATATTTTTAATGAAAAAAAAGATCCATGAATTAATAAAATTATGTATCCATTTATTCTTTATTTAAAATAAATAATTATGAAGCTCAAAAGTTTGTGCATATTTTTCTAAAAAAAATGCTGCACAAAAAAAATCATTTTAAATTTTTTTTTTAAATGATTTAAAAAATCAACTTAAAAAAATTCAAATAAAATATGAAGATATCAATGATGATAACACATTTTCAAACTTGACATTTGTAATTAACAGTTAAGTGACTTAACCTAAAACCAATAACTCTGTAAAAGCCAGGGTTCAATTTGACACTGTATCAATATTATAAACAATATTATTTAAATTGATAAGTCAATATTTTTAAATGTTGACAAGTGTTGCAGCCTAAAGGTCTTAAGAATACTAATCTATAAAAATTATTTAAAAATAAAAATTTTTTTCTTATGTTTTCTGAGTGGACCAATGTATTTAAGTAGTGCCTATCATTTTTATTATTCCTTTCAGACAGATTTCTTCCAAAGTTTAACAATGCAACATTTGGAGTCGGATTAAGATAACGGGTGGCATTTCCAAAACTCTAAGCAACAACTTTTGTTTTTAATGAATGTAACCAAATGTTAGATTCAGTGAGGAAATCTAGGACAGTAGTGGGCATATTCTAGACTGCCAACCAAGACAGAAATGAACTGCTAGATGAACACTATTCCACCTGTGCTAACATGTCAGAGTTTAGACCCAAAACTTCTTATTTCTTATATTTACAACTATGAACCTTGGGGGAAGGTCTGTGTCCAGTGACAAAATTTAAAGGATGATGATAACCATGGTTGACGATGACAACGACGACGACGACGATGATGAGGAGGAGGAGAATATTGGTGACGTTGACAAAGTTGATGGTGCTGGTGCTGGTGATTATCATGTGGGGGCTGAAGTTGATGATGATTATAGTAATATTTATGATGATGATGATGGTGGTTAGGATTTTCTGTCTTTTTTTTATAATGCTTTATCCACACAACTTATTCTTGACTGCAACAAATTATGAAGCACTTATTTTGATTTACCTGTTACTTTGCTACTAATGCAAATGTAAAAATAGTCTTCTTAGTTGGCAATAAATGACATATGGCTATACTGTTGATTATTTATGGCTAATTTATTTAAACAATACACCGACTATTGTTTGTGTCACTTGGCAATAATTGTAAGTAAAATGATGCACTAAAATAAGTAACCAAGTAATCGTTTTAAGTTTTCTGAATATCAATGCCATTTTTTATGTCATTTTCCCATGACCAAAATGAAACATTTTTTTTGTTTTTTCTCTAGCTTTAAAAAACTGAGAACAAACCTTTCACTATAAAATGTCAAATAGAGCAGGCAAAAGAATATATATCAACTGGACCACCGTGTCACATGTTTGAGGTTTGGAGGGAAACTATTCTGTGAAATTGCTTTTTTAGAAAAGACAAATATTTTTCTTGTCTGGGCATTCATAATAAAAGAAAAATGATAATCTTTCACTGAATATGGAGAAGGTGCTGCATTCATTGCCATTTATAAGTACAACCAACTGGATGATATAGATGTCAGCTGATGCAGTACTGATCTAAGAGAGAGGCAACTCTTGCTTTCTCAACAAAGCCCAAGCACATACATATATATATATATATATATATATATATATATATATATATATATATATATATATATATACATATATATATACATATATATATATATATATATATATATACATATATACATATATATAGATATATACATATATATATATATATATACATATATACATATATATATATATATATATATATATATATATATATATACATATATACATATATATATATATATATATATATTATAAATTAATTGATTTAAAATATGTTTTTTTTGCTACGCAGTTCTAACCATGTTTAAAAAATGGAAGCTAAAAACTTCGAATTTAATTTCATAATTAAATTAAAGACATTAGTTCCATTTCATCCTCAAGCGAATTTTGGAGTAACTTATTTTTAAATTTACTGGGTTTTAAAGGCACGGCAAAGATCATAATTCATGTTTCCAAGGATACAGAAAAATCTATTTAACCAGACAAGGAGTGTTTGGGTATTCATTATCGATGTATTTTGATGTATCAGTTATTAGTTACGTTTCGGTAGGGGTAGGGATCTATTTTTCAATGAATTCTAACATCCGTTAAATGCATGTTGTCCGGATTTTTTAAAAAATCTATTGTTAACGGCAAAAATTCTTATGGCATTTTTTTCTATTTGTATACTTAAAGATTTTGGGGGGTGTTTAGGTTAGAATATGTTTTATTTAACTACGATTTTAAAAGATGTTTAGGTTAGAATTCATTTTAACGACAATTTTAAATACAACTTTAAAATATTTTCACTGTTATTTTAATAGACTATATTTTTTTTTATACAAGTAAATGTAATAGAATACTTACAGTATATAAAATTATTTTTTCACATTAAATATAAGTATGTATATTACCTTTTTAAATATTATTTAAGGAAAATTTTTGACAATGATGGCATAAAATAGCTATTTCATTTCTCTGATTCAGTAAATTTTTATTTTTTATAAACTTAATAATATATGGTTTCTCATGTATGCACATTGGACATGGGTCATTTAATGACCTACATATTCTAGCTTTTCTTATTAACTTCCATTTTACTGTAGGTGTTTTATTTGATTCTTTTAGGTGCCAGAAGTATTTTGAGATAGATGTTTGATTTTTATATTTATTTATCCTAAATGAACTTTGATGTTGGTTGGATCTTTTTTTGAACTCATGGCTAGTGCAACCTATATATATTTTTATGTTTTCAGGACTTTCAATAGAAGAGATATTGCATTGGTATACTAATGATTCAGTGCGACATTTATTTTGTAGAGGGCAATTATGAGGGTTTCTACAGTTACATAATTTTTGTTTATCCTCAACAGTTTTTATTTTTATTTTTCCATTGTCTAAATTTTTTTGGTTTTGGTATAAGTGTTTATTTAAGATATTAGCATTATGTTTCTTAATAATTTTTTCTAAGTTTTCCGTACAGCTGTAACTCAATTTTAGTGTGTTTTTATTTAAAATAGTACTTAGTTTACTTTCACTAGGAAAATGCTTGACTATTAATGCAAGGAATTTTTGTCCTAATTTGTTCTTTACCATTTGGTTGTATGGGGGCATATACCAAATTATTTTTCTACATCTGTTTTTTCTATGCTTTCCATTTTCATTTTTTATATAAGTTAGTTTTGGGTTTTTGTAGCCACTCTCTTTTAGAGCTTTATTATAGGAATTGATATGCTCACCAAAAATCTTGTCATTTGCTGAATTTGTACTTATTCTTTTACTGACAGATAGTGGTATGTGCTTAATTATAGATGAGGGGTGATGGGTGGTGATTTGATTTAGGGTGTATATATAAATAATTAAGTACTGTAAGTATTCTATTATATTTACTTGTATAAAAAAAATATAGTCTATTAAAATAACTGAAAATATTTTAAAGTTGTATTTAAAATTGTAGTTAAAACGAATTCTAATCTAAACAACTTTTAAAATTGTAGTTAAATAAAACGTATTCTAATCTAAACACCTCTCTCAAAGTACTACCGGCACTTAAATTAATCCAATAAAAGACCTACAGAAAAATGAAATTATGATGAAAAGCTAGATGTAGGCCATTGAATGACCCATGTCCTTTGTACATACATGAAAATCTTTAAGTATACAAATAGAAAAAAATGCCGTAAGAGATTTTTGCCGTTAACAATAAATTTAAAAAAAAATCCAGACGACATGCATTTAACGGATGTCAGAATTCATTGAAAAATACATCCCTACCCCTACCAAAATGTAACTAATAACTGATACATCAAAATACATCGATAATGAACACCCAAACACCCCTTGTCTGGTTAAATAGATTTCTCTGTATCCTTGGAAATGTGAATTATGATCTTTGCCGTGCCTTTAAAACCCAGTAAATTTAAAAATAAGTTCACCCCAAAATTCACTTGAGGTTGAAATGGAACTAATGTCTTTAATTACGAAATTAAATTTGAAGCTTTTAGCTTCCATTTTTTAAACATGCTTACAACTGTGTAGCAAAAAAAAACATATTTTAAATCAATTAATTTATAATATTATTGCTCTGTAAATTTACATTGAGCACTATTTTGTAAAAATAAAAATATCTATAAGAACATTGGATTATATATCTTACTGTTCTTTCTTTATAAATATAAATATATATATATATTTAAAGATATGTTTAGTGGTACAAAATTTTTATCACTGCCATAAACAGATAAAAATTAAATTAAATTGTATAAAAAGAAAAATGGAAAATGTGTATTGGAGGGAAAGAAAGAAAAAAAAATATTTAAATATTTTTTTTCCCCTCCAATACACTTTGTCCATTGTTCTTTTTATATATTTTATTCTATCAAACTCGATTTAGGTCTGTTCAGCGAGGTATGAAACCGGTTAGCTAGCCTGTTTTTCATTTTTACTTTTTATTATCATGAGTGGTAATAATAAAACTAATTGTTGTCTGTTTATGGCAGTGATATATATATATATATATATATATATATATATATATATATATATATATATATATAATGGATTGCAGCTTGGATTGAGAAATCAAAGAGCTGAGTTCAAATTCCAATCAAATACATTACATTCAATTACGTGTTAATATCCTTGGGAAAGGTATAAATCCATTTCTTCAACCCATTAAAATAGGGTAAATAGCAAGACAATGGCTTCTGTTGTCTTGGGTGACAACCAGTCTAGGAGAAGGAAAAACTCTGAATTCAAACCAGCCTGGAGCATCACTGTTGCACAATATGTGGGCTTGTATGCAAGTCACTAGTGGGACTGATGTGCTACATATGACACAAACAAAAACTAAATGAGGTTGTTGGATCCTCATACTTCAAAACTGACTGATGGGAGAGTCCATATATATATATATATATATATATGTATGTATATATATGTGCATGCATGCATGCGTGTGTGTGTGTGTGTGTCTTTTGATATCTGCTTCAATAATAGTTCCTAAAACACCATATAAAGATGTGTGATTCAAGGTTTCCCATTTTGGCATATACTGAAAAACTCTCAGCCTCACCAAATAAGGATACCAAAATAAAATTCTATTTGTCCATTTGCTCTGATTTTGGAAAGTGAGAACTTTTTAACACCCCCTTGGAAACATATTTTGTAAAGTTAGGAAAAACAATTTAATATTGTCCTAAAAAAGATGTGTCCTTTGTTAGCAAATGCAGTTATTATTCTTCATAAATTTGCCAAACATTGAAGAGTGGTGTTGAAAATTTGGTCTTGTAAAAACATTCAACTTGTCCATGAGGAAAATGGAAAGGAAAAGAAAAATGCAGATGAAATGTAAATACAAAGTTTTTATAATTAAGAAATTGTTGAGGAAAAGAAGTAATAGACTAGACAAAAGAAGATGTCTTAATACTTCAACTCGGACCTTTACTTGGACTTTTACTTCTACTACTATTCAGACTAGCTACTTGAAATGTTATTTTTATTTATACATCATACATGGACATAGTATTAAACACAAGAATACATTCAAAATGCAAAAAAATGCTTGGCTCTATTCAATTAAGTGTTAGTCATGGAGGGTAAAACTTCTAATAAATTAATAAATATTGTGAATTACCCCTCTTGATTTTGCCAAATGCCATTAGGTGGCACTGTTTAAGTCTATAAAAATAACTTTCCTTCCTCCTCTCCTTTTTTCCTCTTGATTCAAGATGTAGCAGAACATAGATGAAAGTGACCCACTGAGGCACATTCATTTTCCTGGTCCACTGACAACTGAACTCTCTCTCACACACACACACACACATACATGTATTGCATACACTTGTATTACACACAAAAACAAATACCTTCATTAATAGCTAAGTTTTAATGTATTTTCCTTTCCTTGCAACCTTGTATACATTAATGTAATTTCTTTTTCATTATATGCATGCATTTGTTTAAACTCAATGTTTTGTATTTTATATTTACTCCGACTCACATGAGTGCACCAAATATTGTTTGTGGGACAAAAAAAAGTCCACACCTCGTAACAAAAGCATTCAGTCCCACAACAGTATACATGCTTAAAAGTTGTAAATGTTCAGATTAATAATTTGATATTTTGAATATTGTGTTATTTTTATCTTTCTCCATAAAGTATAAGTTAATTAAATTTTATTTTAAGTTGGTATCCATCCAGTTGGGATATTGCATCTTATTAATCATTTTCAATAAAAGGCTTTTATTTTCTCTGAAATCGATTAATTAATAGAATATTTTCTTTTAATGTATAATTTGAATCTGCGTAATTTGTTTGTTCTCCATTGTGGGTTTTCTGTTTGGATTTCCTTCCATAGCATTTTTTGTGTTTTGAATTTGATCACAAGGCAGCAGAGGTTTAAAATCAGAGTTTTCCTTCTCCCAGATGGATTGCCTTCCTGGGCTGTTGAGCCCCATCTACCCCAGGGGTTCCCAACCTTTTTTGTGTCATTGCCCATTTTCACATGGAAAAATTTTTCACAGCCCACTTATATGGTAAATATTCAAAAGCATACCAAAATTGTTTGATAAAAGTTTGTTACTGGTTTGAAAACTGACTTTATGATGTAGTAAAAAGTACCAAAAGGTGGTAATAAATAATGCTGGCTTAGCAGCAGCTGCTGCTGATACTACCATATTAAAGAAAAAATGAAAGCAAACTTGACCATTGAAAACTATATACATAATTTAGTTTTATGCTCAAGGTTAGTTTTATGGTTAGGATTCTCGTTGTAAGTGTTGAAAAAAAAATTGAATGATTTTTGTTCATAATTATAAAATTAAAAACTACTATTAGGTTGGTGCAAAAATAATGGCGTAATAATGTCGGTTTTTCACGTATTTTTTAACGTCAAAAAACGACATTATTACGTCATTATTTTTGCACCAACCTAATAGCAACTAATAAAAATTCAGCAAATATTTTTTTGTTGCCCTTGACCTTCCTTTTCTGATTTAAATCTAAAAAATGTTATTTCATCTGAAGAATTATTCGAATGTTAATTACCTTTCTCAAAACCATAGAAAATACCAAAATATTCACTGTTTGTGGGGATATTGATATCTTATCTAGGATTTTGACTCAGCTTTTCCCAATTAGTCTCTTGTTTTTTGTTTTGTATTTTTTTAAATATAGATTCTTTGCATTTTGCCTTTGAATATATTTTTGGGGATAACATTTGTTGAAATCCCTTTTTAATATTGAAAATTCAATCTTGCCCACCAAAATTTCTAATCACCCATCATTTTCTGTTCAGTTGATTATTGCCCACCCAATAATTGAAATTCTTCACAAGTGAGTGATATCAACCAAGTTGGGAAATCCTGATATACCCAAAGCAACTGGTTATGAGGTGCCAGTTTTCCACCATCACTAATTCTCCTAAATCTTCATTATTTATTCATTTAGAGAAAGATTATAAAACTATATGCTACAGAAACCATAACAAGCAATGTGGTGAGGCTATGGTCCTATACACAGAAGGGAAGGGGCTTAACAAAATCTTTGGACTAACATCATCTGCAAAATTAAGGACAAATTAAATATTAGTCAAAACATTCATAATAAAATAATACAAATAGAATAATGATTTTACTGTCTGACCTCTTTAATTTGACACTCTGTGGTCTGACACATTTTTAATCAACAACCATTATTTTGTTGAGTAGCTACAGGGGCAGCACCACATATTGTTTATAACTTTCTGCAGCAGCCAAAAATAACAAAGTGTTTTGGTGATAATAAATGCAAATGTCAGTGTGTCACACTTTTTCAACTTTATTCCTAGGGGCCCTAACCCAACATATACCATTTTGAAATCAGACCAACTTCATGAGCAAATTAAAAACATTCTGGGCCATATCCAGACCTGCAATCATGAAATTTGGGATTCCCAAATTTTCATTTTCATCAATTATTTTCAGTGATCTTTTTCCATGTTCATTTTGCAACAAATTTTTTGTACAATAACAATTTTTATATTTTCGAAATAAATTTAGGAATAATCAAAATTAATTGCAAAATCCAGCAAAAGCCACCTGTAAAATAAAAATAATTGTTTGTATGGGAAGTAAGGACCTACATACATCAAATTATCTTTAAATTAAATGGCAGCAGAAGAATTATTGCTGAACTTTTAAAAGGTAAATTTAGATGTTAATGCAATTCTTAAATGCAGCAATCAATTTTGAGTTCTGTAGTTTATTTTTGCCTATCGCATCTACTCCTTCTTACCTATTGTGACAAAGAGCAAACCAAGAGCCCTCTACAAGAGATAGCTTAAAAGTGGCCTTATCAGCCAGCATTTAAGTTAGTTTTTAATATATCTCCATCATCCAGCATTTTCTGTGGTTTGGCAGTGGCCTGCTTTGACAGATGCTGGATTAAAGCAGTTGGACTGTAACTCAACTTCAAATTATTATCCACCGAACACTTACAATGAAAATAAATAGTAATCAAAAACAATAATAATAGTTGCCTGAGGCTCTGTATTCCACAAGGGAGTCTACAGGGTTTTTTGGGAGGAGCTTACAATGATGTTAACTCTGTACAAAGTGCAAGAGTTACAGAGTAAGATGTATAGTTTATGTGGATATGTCTGGAAGATAACAGTTGACCCTAGCTTAAACAGGTTAAAATTATAATGAGCAGGGAAGCATCCTCTTGGGAGTTGGTTGCAAAAACCAATATTTCCTTGCTTCACGGTCAACTTTGATCTTCAAAAATGTAAATGCAATTTCAATCATTATCTTCTAAATTCCTGTTCTTTTATTGTTCTTATTCCTTAATAATGTTTTTCCTTATACTCATATTCTCTCACACTCAGTAACCCCTTACATCTTAGTGACTTTATTACCTTGCTTGGGGTGAAATGATAAAAAAAATCATACCTATTGAAATATTTCAATACACTCTATTGCTACTTTCACAGAAAGTGCTTGAACGAACTACATTCTTTGGTTCAACCAGGTCTAAACTTCACAGCTAGGACCCACCATGCTACTTACATTGTACCAAAACACCTACATTCCTGCCATATTCCATTGGTAAGAAGTAAGTTCCACTCAAACAGTTTCTTTCTATGAACCACTGCTCTGTAGAACCAACTCCCAAGAGAATGTTTCCTCGATCACTACAACCTGACCTGTTCAAGTCTAGGGTTAACTGTTACCTTTTACTCCTATCTGTTCAATCTGCCACCTAATTTAATCCTCCACCTTGAGTGGCCCTCAGGCCTCGTACAGGGTGAACTACACTGTAAAAAAAAAGGATGCAAATTTAGTACAGGATTTACACAAGGCAGTCTAAATCAAATTTAATATCAATAAAAAAAACATTCTAAGAGAAGTTGATCTTTGATGACCCCTCTATGTACTGAACTTACTTTAAGAGATGCCAAAGTAGACTTTGCACTCAGTGTCACACCAGAGCAACAGAAGAATCAGGTGCGTCAAAGAGTTAACCTGGAAGGTATCTTTATAGCCATCAGGTGCAGATTTGTACCTCACAGGAGATCAGTGGCTTTATTGATTTTATTTCATTTTCACACACAATTTAGTCTTGTGTTCTGTACAATGGCAATATTACATAATGTCTCATGCTGAATAATTGCAAGATTTTTGAGATTTTAGTTTAAAAAGAGATATCAACAGAGATTTCAAAAATTAAATTTAAGGAAACTAGAATTGTTTGCAATATGCTGAGGCATGTTGAAATCCTCATAGTATTTAATATTGTTGAAATTATTGCTTCCTCTGTCCATTTGAAACTCTCCCTACTGGGTTTATATTATATATATACAGTGCTACTAGTGTGCTACTACTGTGCATTATATTTTACCAGAATTAAATATATATAAAAACTTAAAGAAAATATATGCATTTTTATTAAATAAGTATTTATTTTAATCATTAAATTGTTTTTTAAAATAGTGGGAGTATTTTGTATGTTAAATAATAAAACTTTTAGTTTTTCAAAAAAAAAAAAAAAAAAAAAAAAAATGAAAATTTATTGTACTAAGCTATGCACTCTAAAACCAACTGTACTTTATATCCTCTTACCGGTTTGCACTTCTACCCAAAATTTGGTTTTGATCAGTCCATGTATTTTAGAGGGTGTGGCTGGACTAACAGAAGTCACAGAATATTTTTATATATAGATAGATAAAGTAATACTTGAATTTTTAATAATACTATCTATGCTCCATAGTAATTACATTTTTTTACCAACTAAATTTAACATCATGGGACAATGATATATTAAAATATATTAGAATCTGGGTGTTTCCTTGGCATTTGTAACCAAAATCATTTCTAGGCAAAGATAAAGAATTAGACGTAATTTACAGGACTACACCTCTCTATTGACCTAAAAGGTGTACAAAACAAAAGTCATAGCTCTTCCCTGCCTGTGGAATGCTAAAATCACGACTAAGGGGACAGGACAATTTTTGTTCCTTGTCTGTACAGAAGTAGAGGTTTATCCATTTTTTCCTAATCCTTCTAAAGTCTTTTTCATTCTCTCTTGCTCCCAGTGTAGCCACTTTCATCTTGGTGACATTATCGCCTTGCTTGGGGTGAATTGATAAAATAAATAAAGTCTTAAGAGCTGGGGCCCCCATATGAAAAAGAAAACATCGCAGTGTGTGTGTGTGTGTGTGCGCTGTCGCATCAAAGTGGGAGTTGAGTTTATCAAATCAGCTCGGAATTTAAAAACATCAATATTTTATTTTTATTAAATTATTGTTTTTTTTAATTTTAGCTTATCCTATTACAGAATTATATATGAGCTTCGTAGCTAATATTTGCGAACATTTTTTTTCCAAAAATACATATTTTTAAAATTAGGTTAAAGTGGAGGAAAACAACGCTAATGATCGGTTTCCATGTCGATTAAATTAAAAAACATTTTGTTTTTAGAAGTCAAAAATTTTTTTTTTAATCTCTTTATGTAGAGTTAGTTAGGAATATCACAAATTTTGCAATTACATAATTGATTGCGATAAAAAGGGTTGTTTTTTTTTCTGGTTCAAAATGCTTGATCATTTTATGTTAACAACCTACATCAGTGCAGCAGAAGCTTTACCACTGGACCACAACCATAGCTGCAATTTCCAATGACGTTTGCCTCAGTTTCCGGTGACGTACAAAACAAACACGTGATAGTTTTTCTCTTCATATCAAGATGGCCGACATAATGGAGGTGAGTTGATAATTTTCCTTTGTCTTGTCGTTTATTTAAAGACTTTTTATTTTTCACTCCGCTCTTTTCTTTTATATGTTTTTAAGGATTCTTCTACTGTTCACTTATCGTTACTGTAATTGAAATTTATCCGCTTCATACAGAAAGAGGAAGATGCTTCTTGCTTAACCAGGGCCATCTTTCCCTCGATAATCTGCGGCTTCGTTTTAAAATATAAAAAGTGCTCTTTTGGGTTTAAAATCTGTGTTATATTGTTAGAAATAAGTCTTCATTTTGTTTTACTTGCTGGGTAATTCGTGTCGAGGTGATGGTTGCACAACGTTAAGGCTAAATTAGAAAAGCTGTGGCGGTCAAATGGTAACGAAGACATCGACAGACATGGATGTAAAAAGTACGAAGACTTCGTAAAAAAAAAAAAAAAAAAAAAAAAAAAAGCGGCAAACAAACGTTTCAGGTTTTGATGACAAAAAAGAAGAGCGAAAATAAAACTGCACACGTGATTTCTTTCTCGTATATCTACTTATAAAGATGGCTCGACAAGTAAGTGAACATCTTCTTAGCCAATTTTGAAACTATCTTCCATCCCGTTTCTTTTTTTTTCCGTTCACATTTTTTTAGCTATTGACTTAGTTTTTACATTTTACAGTAAAGAATGTAATTTTCTTTTTTATCAGAAGAATATAACATAAATAATGTGAAAGTGAACTGAAATCATTTACTTAAAATATCCACATATAATTTTCAATAAGTTGCCAAATAAGAACTGCACAAAATATGCATTTAACGTTGTCGATCTTTAGAAAGTCATTGATCTCTGGAGAGTGCACCAAAAAGAAAAAGAAAACGCGCCATGTTAATCTTGATTTGCACCCTAAACATGTTTTAATTCTTTCTTCTCTCTTAATAAATCTAAAAATGTTACATTTAGACTTAAGAAAAAAAAAAAAAAAAAAAAATGCCTCTTGTCCTGCAACCTTAAAAAATATTTATGAATTGAAACCAGAAACGACACACGTGTTCCCCCCCACCTTCAACTGAAATTTGATGCATCGATGAAGAACTTAATTTTATATTTTTTTTCTCCGTCTTAAATATCGCCCACACACTTCCACTTATTTTCTTTTTTTTTTTTTTAACCTTTTTTTTAAATTCTGTAAGTAGATGATTTTCAAATTTATCGGCAAACTATCATTTTGATTTTTGCTGTGTAAAAATAAATGTAATGAATCTATATTACCTGATTGAACAATTTAAAACTCGATTCTCTTTACTTAAAAACAGTTTGAAAAAATTTATTTTTTTAAATTTGGTAACAATTTTGAATTTTTTTTTTTTTTTTTTTTTTTTTTAATACATTTTTTAAAGTCCTTTTCTGCGTTTGAATTTGAATATTTACCCAATCCTTGGTGATAAATAATTTATTTAAAAAAACATACAATTTATTTTATGCAAAAAGGAAAGACATTCGTTCGTCTTTCCTTTTTGCATAAAATAAATTGTATGTTTTTTTAAGTACGTAAAATGAGAACTCTCTACTAATTTTTAGTCTTTATCTTCCGATATTTTCCATTTTGATAAATTGCCAATTTTACAAAATTCAGTCATTTTTTTTTTCTTTTTTCATTCGCATGTTTTTGTTTTTAATCATCGGTATTATTTTAATTGTCCTAAAAATGTTTAATCTCTCTTTTTATATTTAAAAAGCTCTAATTTCTTTAAATTGCATTCGAGACTATCGTGCCTTTTTCTCGTGAAGACGAAAGGCCTTTTCCCGCAACTCGTATTTGAAATGTCACATGTGATGTGAGGCAAATTGTATTGTTGTAGCCATATAATGAAATGGATATATTGATATATCTTGTAACCTGAATACCCATAAAAATACGTCCCATTTAGAAGTTGAATCAATAAAAAAAAAAATACTGTAGAAATATAAACAGAATTTTTTTTTTCTTCCGTATATAATTTTAAAAAAGCGAACTTTTTTTTTTTATGCGTAAAACTTGTTCTGTACTGAAAGAGTCAAAAAGGCGATCGTATAAAGAATACGCCTAGTTTTTAAATGTTACTTTCATAAAAGACGTTTTTAATTCTGCCAGTTTTCAGTTTATGCTAATGAAAATATTTGTGCGATGTTTAGGATGCGTTATAAAATTGTGTAGACTGCTTTACTGTATATAAAAAGGACTTGTCACTTTTTTTTTTTTTTTTTTTTTCTTCTTTTTTTGAGTGGCTTAGAAAAACTCAACGGGCAACGATGTTTTAAAACTACGTTCCATTCCATTGCCTTTTCCCTCCACTTGCTAAAAAATGTTACACACAGTCGATTTATCTTCGTTAAAATGAAATTCTTTTGATATTTTTTTTTCCCCCCTGTAATTTAAAAAAAAAAACCAAAAAAAAAACCTTGTATTTGAATTAAATTTATAAAGATGTATTGCACTTTTTTTTTTTTTTTTTTTTTGCGTTTACGCTTACAGTCGTAAAATCAAGAAACATCCTTCCTTAAAAAAAATTAAAAAAAACATGCTACGAAATTGTATTAATTTTTCTTGCCATATTTAAAGAGACTCGTAGAACGATTTATTTCTTGCTGATTTGGCTCCCCCAAGCACGTGTATCTTTCTCTTTCTGGCGGTTGCTGGCTAGATCTGATTTCAATTTTTGTCGATTTTCTACACACCTATTCTAGTTCAGGGAATTTAAAACTTGCCAAGTTGCTGCTCTTAAGAGCAGACAAGATATCGAATATCATTTTTAAAGAAAATAACTGTTGTTGCCATTTTTTTTGTGGTTCCAAGACAGTTTAGCTTTTTTAAAATCTGTTCGTTAGCGACGTGTCTGAAACGTCGTTTTCTTTTATTTCTTTTAAGTGGGTATGTTTCTTTGAGATCGATAAAAATAGCATAGCATTAATAAAAAAAAAGGCCTTAAACTTGAAAATAATTTTTTACTGCCTAAATGGTTATTACCAAGAGGAAAGATCAAAGTTTTTTTTTTTTTTTTTTTAAATCAAGAATGATTTAACGAAAATTTTGGACGTTCTATTCTTAGAACGTCCAAAATTTTCGTTAAATTTTTTTTTAATCGGCAAATTTGACAGAAAATTAATCAGCCATTTTTTTTTTTTTTTTTTTTTTTTTTTTTTTTCACTTTTGTTTACAAGTGAAATTCTCCGTTTAAAATTCTTTTTAAAAATCAATTACAACTTTTCAAAATTTAAGAAAATTAGAAATTATAAAGTTTATTTAATATATTTTGAAACAAAAATGCTTTTTGCGTTGAAAAAATGTACTTTGAGAGAAAGCTGGTCTTAAACAGCAGTGTATTCCCCGAATTGTGTGTATCATAATAATAAAAAGTTTTATCGTCAAAATGTTTATTGAAAGAAAAGACCAAAGTAATTTTTTTTTTTTTTTTTTTTTTTTTTTTCACACCAGCGGTTAATATATTTACAATTGGTTTTTTCCCCAATCCACCCAGAAAAAACTCATTTATTTGTAAATTCTTGCAAAAATCAATTTGTTGGATTTTAATGTAACTTTCAGGCACAAATGCATTTTTTTTTTTTATTTTTTTTTTTATTTTTTTGTAATGGGACACCTAGTTATCGAACTTGCTCAGAATTGTAAAATAAAAAATGCAATTTGTATTAAGGAAAATTTTTTTTTTTTTTTTTTTTTTTTTTTTGCAGTGAATAAATTTTTACAAAGACTGCTCATACTACATAATAAGAAAATAAGAGTGATGACTATTAGTAAATATACAAGAAAATAAGAGTGATGACTATTAATAAATATACAACATTTTAGGTATGTGCAAAAGTTTGCTAAAAAAGAGCTTAACATGATGAAAAGAGGACCGAAAATTGATTAAACATTTTTTTATCATCTAAATGTTTTTATTATGAAGAGGAAAGGCCAAAGTATTTTGGATATTTTTAAATTTGTAATCCTTTCTAACAAGTCTGAAATTTTAGCTAAAAATCTTATTTTTGAGTCGTCAAAATTGATGTAAAATCAATCATGTCATCCGTTGTTGACAGTTTTACAAACAAAAGTTAATTTTTCCATTTAAAAATCTTGTAAAATTCTATTATACGTTTTTCAAAGGTTATTTTAGGAAAATTATAAAATTTAAGTATACTTAATGTAATTTGTAACAAACATTAGTTAATTTTTTTTAGTAGAAAAATTTAGTTTGGAATAAGAGCATGTCTTACAGTGGTGATTGATTTTGGAGGTGTGAATTTACATTTATGTCGATGTATCAACAACTAACATTAGGGCAATTTATCAGACGGAAGGTTGGAAGTGACAGTATTTTTAAGTGAACCAGCTTATTTAAAATATAAAGTAATTAAAAATTAAATACTTTCGAGTCTTTTTTTTTTTTTTTTTTTTTTTTTTTTTAACAAAGATATGTCCAAAACCTGCACTTGTTTCTGCCCCTAAAATTGAATCTAAAAAACAAATTAATTGCACTCACTGAAAAAAGAAAAATTATATAAAAAAAAAAAATTTTTTTTTTTTTTTTTCATTTTTCTTTAACTGAAAATACAATGATGGTCAGCCACAGAATTTGATACGAAATCAATGCAGTTTATGGTGCTGGATTTTTCTTATACGGAGGAACAACTCCATCACATGTGACATTTCAGCTTTGTGCAATCTGTATTTTTGTTGGAGACTATTTTTGATACATTTTTGAAATGTTAAAAAATTATAAAAACATTTGCATAATAGATTTTAATAAGCTTTCAAATGTACAATCTGTAAAAAGTAAATAAGTGTTTCCATTGACTTGCACTAACAAACTTAATTTTAAAATATTTAACAACTTTATCACATTTTGCAATTAAGATGAAAAAGTAAATAATTCTTGTAAAAATTTTTTTTTTTTTTTTTTTTTTTTTTTTTTTTTTTTTTCGAGTAAATATTTTGACTTCAGATAAAAATGTCATTCACATACATATATATATATATATATATATATATATATATATTGAAAAGCCATTAAAAGCTTTTTAAATTAAATAATGCCTTAGTTTTATTGGTTTTTGTATTTTTACAATTGAGCTAAAAGTTTGGGTAATATCACACATTGATTTACAAGAAAATGTGTTGTCTTTTTTTTTTTTTTTTTTCTTTTGCAAATATTTACATTACAGAGAATATTTTCCAAAAGAAAAAGACACTCATCTGTCATTTTCTTAAATTGTTTTAACAGATAAAGTCTCCATGGAACAATAATGAAAGTGTTGACAGATTTATCATCACTTGTCAAGTGATCTACTTATGGTAACCGTGTAATCATGGCTACCATTTGTTTTAAAAAAATGTCGAAAATGGCCAATTTTGTCAAAGTGAGCAAAAAGTTGAGATTCTATTCGATATAATTTCTATTTGCATATATTTCAGAATATTTTGCTTACTGGGAATAGTAAATTTAATCATTTAGCTTTAAAACTAAAATGAGATATCCTGAATAAATTGTCATTTTTTTTTTTTTTTTTTTTTTTTTTTTTTTTTTCAATTCATTTTAAACCATAGGCATTTTTGAAGTTATTATATAGGAATAAAGTGTCATTGCCAACACAGTAGTTTGAACCCAGATCACCAGTGAGCAAACACAGATGATGTCATTAAATATGTAGATCATGTAATCATAAAGGAAATGTATAAATGGGAATTAGTGTGACATCCAAGTGATTGCTATTTTCTATACTATTTCTCTATACTGATCATTACACAAATTACTATTAGTTGATTACTATTTCAACAAGTATTATTAGTGTGAGTATTATTGAAGGCATTACTACTATCAGTATCTGCGTTTACAATGTCTCGTCTACGACGTACATTTCAGAAGTAATAATGAACATTTGTTGACATCACTGAAGTGACATGTGATAATCTAACATCACAAAATATAGAAATATAAAAAAAAAATCACAATTGAAACTTCATTTTCTATGATTTAGAAACTACAAATAAAACTTAAAATAAATGATGGGACGATGCAAAGTGAAAAGTTTAGTTGCCAGATTTTTAAGTCTAAATGTACAGTCCTAGCATATTAAGCTAGGAAAAATGTCTACCTTAAATCTTTTTTAGTTTTAGTTGCAAGGTAATGGGTTAAATTTAATTAAATATCTCCAATATGCAAAATACTTTATATACCAATTTTTTTTTTTTTTTTTTTATTTGCTAAAACCAACCATATTGACATCTGTCAACACTAAAAAAAATTTTTCTTCCAAAAATAAAATGCTTTTCTGCAAGTTTGAACTCATGGTGGAAATTTCCATACTTGTCTTCGGGTAAAATGACATCAATTTGGGAAGTCTTGTCGGATTTTAATGAAACTTTCAGGACTTATTCACATATGCATTTATTTTTAGAAAATCTTTTATTTATACAACTGTTACTACCCCCCTCCAAAAAAAAAAATTCATGAAATTCCTACAAATTAGATTCCATACACCAAAATTTTTTTGTTTGTTAAAAGCAAGACCCCTTTGGAGAATGTAAATCATCAATTTTCTTTTATCTTCTCTTTCTCCTCAAACTTACTGTTTTCAGTAAATCTGCTGGAAATCATAAAAGCTACAAAACTTTTGAATTATTTAATTAGATAAGCTTTTGATTTTATAAATATATATTAAGTGCATTAGTCTGTAGAAAAAAAATTTTGGTGAATAATGAATTTTTATAGGAATTTTTTTTTTTTCTTTTAGATTATAGAGGAAGTCATCACAATCCTTGATTGTTTCAAACAGTTATTGTTATCACAATCAGTTTGTCCCGGGCCTTTTATTTAAAATGAAGAAAAACTGTGGCTTATTAAATTCCAGATGTTTTATATGCTTATAAAAATGAATTTGTAAATTGGACCCAATTTTTATATTATTTGCTTAATATTTATTCATTATCATCCAATCACAACTGACATCTCCCTATGAACTTTTGCTAATGAATTCACTATAGTCATTAACCAATTTCATGTGTGTGTTTATATATATATATATATATATATATATACACACACACACACACACATTCTTTCAACTAGTTATATATATATATATATATATATATATATATAGAAAATGAGCAATTTTTTAAGAAAAATAACTGAAAGGACATATGTATATATTTCTATACATGCCCCCCCCCCCCACCCCAGTCGTAACCTATATATTATTTACTGCATCTCTCATTAATGCTAAAATTAAATTAATCTCTTTAATTATTTGGTGTCTCTACTAGTAATAGTATGTTTAATCTTAAAGATGAGAGGTTATCAATTTTGCAATGTAATACTTTCATATTTTTCCAGTTAGTTTCTCTCTCAACTCTTTAATTCTATGGTTGTTAGCAACATGGATTGGTAATAAAGAATATTCCTCTAACAAGTATTCTGGAGCATGGGGACTACAGGTTGCAATCATTCAATTCTACTCATGCGTAGTCATTCCTTATGTTGGCATATTTATTTTATGCCGGTAGGATCAGTAGTATAAAAAAAAAAAATTTTTTTTTTTTTTTTTATCACAAGTGTTTCCTCTAACTTAGCCAATCAAATGATTATTAAAGTGACAAAACTATGGACCTTGTGTAGACTTGGAATTTGACTTTGTAGGGATCTTTGCCTGTAGTCATTTCAATGACTATCATACAGAAGATTTTTACTAAATTATCCAACTACAAGTATTGAGCTTTTTTTTTTTTGCCTGATGCTAGCAACAAGTCGTGATTATATTTTCTGCAGTAAAACTTCTCAAGTCTTGGTGGCCATTTTTATTGTCTCAAAGTTAACACACATTTTAACTTTTACATTTCCATCCTTTGATTAATTGTATATGAATAAAGTTCTCAAAAAATGACCTGAAAAACCTGTATATTGCAGCACTGATCTTGTAGGAATTTTCTGCAATTGATGACAGGCTATTAATTACATAGTATGGTCCATAATTTCCTTGATATAGTTCATAGCACAGACACATTTACCACTGGAAGTGTATAGCAACTCTGGTTGCACTGTTGGTTTTAAAATACCTCTTGAGTTACAAAAAAAAAAAAAAAATCAGGATTTATAGACTGTTGTATATGAATGAGAAAAGTAACTATTTTTAGTCCCTTTTATGTTTTTCTTTGGCTATTTTTGATGAGAATATGAAAGATCTATAAAAAAAAAAGTGAGTTTCTTTAAAACCAGTGGTTCTCAACTTTTTTTTGTTGTTGCTCAGTTCACTCTTTTCATCATGGCATGTCATTCCATCCATCTTTCCAAGATTGTCACTCAAAATTGCATTCCAAATAATATGCATATATTATTGAAAATCTACAAACTTAATAGCCATAGAAATTTTTTTTTTATACTTCAATAAACAAAAAAATTCAATAGGATGTCAGGTTATTGTAAATAAATTAAACAAAAAAAGTAAAAGCCAAGGATGGAAATATTTTAAAGATTAATAGAACTTTTTTAAAAAATCTCAGATTTTGATTGTTGCCATACAAGCCCACATTACCAGTCATTCAAGATTGTTTAAATTTTTTTTTTTTTTTTTTTTTTTTCTCCCCCTCCAGGTGCCTGATGATTGTCTTTCATATTTGCAAAATTCAGCTTCCAGCAGCAATGGTACACCTGCTCAGGTTGATGAGATGACATCAAAGGATTATTACTTTGATTCATATGCTCACTTTGGCATCCATGAAGTAAGTTTAATTTTCATCATTTCTGCTTATTTGATTGTCTACTTGTCTATGGGTGGGGATTAGAAAACCAGATAGGAATTAAGGCATGGGACTTTTTTTTTTTTTTTTTTTTTTTTCTTCTTCCTCTACAAAGTTGAGATCAAGCATCTTGATCAAAAATGTCATATTTGGGACTTTTTACTACTGTGTTAATTGCCTTTTTTTTTCAATGTACTTATGTTGTAAACTGTTTGAAATAAGTGCTCTTCCTTGTTATCTCTCTCCCCCTCTTCTATCCTCTTAAGCTGCAGAGATATTCATGTACTTGCATACATAAATGGCTTCCCATGGTGAAATTGGAACACCATACTTTGGGTATAGGAGTGTGGTCTCTTATAGAAAATGGGGATACAGGTGCAATTTTGCGTAAAACTCAATCTGGGTGGGTTGGTTTTGTATTAATTTCATTATTGTAGCAAACTGTAACAAATACACAGCTGTAAGTGCAAATAGCCACAAATCCACTTGTTCACCTTGCCAGCAGCTTCTATCCTCTTGTTCACTCTCACTATATATGTTTGGTAGATACACTAATCTGTAGACAGCACATCTGGGTTATTCCATCAACCCCTTAGGTAGCACATCAAACGGGCTATTCCATCAAACGTTTTCTTTTATAAACGATGGAATGAGTTTGCCCCGGTTTTTATTTGTAGCATGGACCTAAAGGCATTGGCAGGCGCACACTTTCAACCTTCTTGAAGGTAAGTGGATTTCTTCTGCACATGGGTCAACTAACACCTGCACACACTAAAAGAAAAATACAGTTCAGATATATATCCCTAGCACTAAAATCTAGACACCCAAGGCATCTACAATTGGTCAGATTAAAATTTGCATACCCGTCACCCTCATTTATCAACAAGCTTGAAATACAGCCTGTTTTTTTTTTTTTTTTTTTTTTTTTTTTTTTTTTTGTGGGGAAGGTGAAACCTGGGCACTTTTTCCATTGTTTATACAAGAAAACGTTTGATAGAATGGCATAGGGGTTGATTGAACTGAATATTTTTATTTTTTCATGGGAGGAGGTGAGGCAGTTAAATTTCATGCAAATTTCAGGGGTCACACTATACAGGAAGTCAGCTTATACATGAGTGTATGCAATATATGTCTGGAAATAATCATGATTTTGCAGATTAATCCATTGAAGTGGGCTTTTCATTAAAACATCTCTTAAACAAAAGCAATTGCAGTTTGCCTGCCACTGATCAGATGGGGAGGTTGTCTTATACTTGTTTCTATAGTGTCCTTTTTGAAATGTCTTCTCAGGGAAGTTGGCTTTCCCAGACATCATGGCTTGGGACTCGGGGTTGGACAGTGGGTATCTAGGGATGGCAATGCAGGACCATGCAGTGTGAAAAGAGGTTGTTCCAACCACAGGGAGGTTGGAAGGTGATTTACATTATTATAAGAGGTATAGAATATTGAGTTGGTAAGAATGTTTCTAAACATACACTCAAAATTTAAATGTTAAATTAAATCCTCCTCTACAACAATTTAATAAACAATGACTTGTTTCCATTTTACATGGTTTCCCAAGTCAGTTCCAACTCTCAATAAGTCTTTGGGTATCATGACTTCCTTGGTCTGCTTCTTTCTGTTGGAGTTCACTTCATTGTTCTACCAAAATCCCTATTCCTTTGATCTCTGTTCAGAAACTCTGATCATTCATGGGGTTCTGTAAGGGAGCAGAAAAAGCAGTAACTGAAAGCTGCTGGGTAAGGAAGTTGTGGCAACAATTTTCCAACCAAAATGTGAAATTTTATGTCATGCCACTATTCGGTTATTTTTTTTTATTTTTTTCTTTAGCAGATATTTAAACCTCTTCCTCCCACTGCATACAGTGCATTTTGTGTGACCATCTTGTTTAGATCAAGCATTTCCTATTAAATGTTTTGTTCTATTCACTATCGATGAAACATAGCCTTCTAATGCAACTTTGGCTTCAGGATGGCTACAGTGGCAGCTGCTTTGACTGACAGGATTCATTTGTGTGTTGTATTGATATAGATGTCATTTTTATCACTTGTGGTAATGGTGTTTACTCATCTATAAATCTTACCTTTCAGGCCTGCATGCACCCAAATAGTGACTTTTTTCTTTCTTTTTTTTTTTTTTAATAAAACTTTATCCATCAGAATCTGTCAATAAAAACTCGCATACATCAGCAGGAATCGAATCTGCAACCCTCGGGGGAGGGAGAACCACCATTTAAAGTGATGATAGAAATCTGTTGGATTAATAAAAATTGATTCTGAGAAATTCTCTTTGTTTATGTTTGGATATGAAACTCCTTGCAGATATGAAAATCTCTTGGATCATTGACAAGAAACATTTTACTTGAAGGCATGAATTTGGTTTTGTCTGTCTCTTCATGGCCAAAGTGGTATAGGTGAACTTGTCTAAACAGTGACTCAATTCTTGCTGAAAAGTTTTCTTAATTTCAAGTTGGAACTGACCTGGGAAAACTGGTCAGTAAGTAAAAAATAAATATACTGTTTAATATAAAAACTGAGCACCTATTCAAATACAAGTTATGATAAAGAGGCCACCTATGGGATGGACATCATCAGTAATAGTTCAAGGATTGTGACGCTTTGTTTCTTATTCATTGAATTGTGATATTTACCTAATATACATAATACTTGAATTAAATTCTACCAAAGATGAATGACTTTTCTCTGGTTGGTGGAACAAGGTTTGGTTTCTCAGTGTTATGGTTTTTGTCTACTTTTTTTTTTTTTTTAGCCAATGTGGTTTACATTTTCTGTACTGGATTTTGTTAAAAGGCTCTGAGAAAAGTGATTAACAGCAGGAATTACTTGGATGTTATGTTCTCAGCAGCACAATTTCCTTTCAAAAAGGAATTTAAGGATACAAATTTATGTAGATAATAGATGCTGCCTTTTTGTTTTTTGTTTGTGTTTTTTTTTTTTGTTTTTTTTTTCTAAAACATGATTCTGTAAACTTAAAAGGAAATGATTACCATACTTTTTATTTGTAAAAATTAATTTCTCTGCAAAATTAATTTCCTGATTAATATTGAAAGGCTGATTTGTAATTTCATCTTTTATTTGGTTATACAATTATGATAATGTCCAACCTGACAATGGAAAAATTTTTCTTTTTTTTCTCCTTCCCTTCCTGAGTTAGTTGGTCAGTTTAGCAATTTGTTTCGGTATCCATTTCCGTTTTTTTTTTTTTTCTTTTTCTTTTTCTTCATTTATACCAGTTTTCAATTCAGTTCTTGGGTTTGTAAATTATTTTTGCTTTCTAAGGAAGCCATTTTCTTGTAATAATTGCATTTCCAGACAATATCTGATTTTCTTTGATTGGTAAATTTGCAGCTTAGTCCGTTCAATTTGCAAATTCTCATGTATTTCTGGTCCAATCTTTAAAATATTCATATGACTGGAAAGAAAATAAAATCTTTCTAAATATGTAATTTGTATGTGCTTTTATTCATTGATTTTTTTATATAGATATATATATATATATATATATATATATATATATATACATTACTTTGTTTCACTAAATCAAAGTGACCAGTCAATCTTTTTCAATATTCTTGAAATTGTGCACTCATTTGGAGACACCTTAAACTACAACCAGGAAGATGTTCATTTCTTCTCTGACCCGTAGAGGCAAATCACTTATAAAGTAAACAAAAAAAAAACGAGCAACTGATAGGTGGTAAAAGAGCTTTCAATTAACTACTGGCTTGCTGCGTAAATGCTCCATATACTTTTCAACTTTCAAGTTTTTGTGTTTTTTTTTTTGTTTGTTTTTGTTTTTTTTTTTTTTTATGTCTGTGATTGTAGGTAGAGGTGTGTAAGGGGTCTTTTTTTTTTTTTTTTTTTTTTTTTTTTTTTTTTTTACAATGGTAATAAAAAATATAGACTTGCATAAAGTAAAGACCACTGGAATTGAAAAACTGAGAATAGGGGTGGGTAATAAAGTAGGGATTGTTCACATAGTCAGTTTTTAGGCTTTAAGGTAGTTTAGTCATAGAATTCATGACTCTTTAAAAAGCTTAAACTTTAATCCAAGTTGTCAACTATAGCATATTTGTTAAAAAATTGGTAAAATATAAATCGTCGCATAAAATATCTATATTTGTGTCTTTGGACAACGCATTTTTGAGAGAGGAAAAATGTACCTCTCTCCAGAAATTAGTTTATGTGGCTTTTAAAAGACCAAAAAATGAAACCCCTTGCGTTTTAAAATAATTAAAAATATGGCAATTCTTTTCTGGTACGCCAATCAACTGTTATTGGGGTTTTGCAAATAAATTTCTTCTAAACAAGGAAAAATCAATGAGTTATTTTTTTTCCTAAATAAATTTATCTAGCGAATACACTTAAAATTAAACTAATTAAAAGCTTTAATTTCATTTTTAGAATGTGTAAATTCCCAAATCTGCGAGTATCACCTGTTCTTTTTTTAAGATGCACATTTTAAAACTGAAATTAAAAACTATTTTAGTCATTTCAATATATAATCTTAAGTGTATTTGCTAGATAAAACCATAAAGATATTTTATAAAAATAAAATGAATTTTCCTTGTTTAGAAGAATTTTATAGACAGAACACCCACTGAACACTAGTGGTTAAAAAAAAATAAAATAATTTTACTTTGGGTTTTTAAAACAAAAATTGACTTGCAATTTTGAAAATATACAAATTTTAAAACAGAATAAAACTTTTTTTTTTTTTCTTTACAACTTTATTTTATGATTGGTATAACACTGGCTTCTTAGAAAGCCATTATAAAATATCAGACCTCATAAAATTTAACATTAAAACGAAACTGGTAACTTTTTTCTTTTTTTTTTTTTTTTTTTTCTTTTTTTTTACACGTTATTTTGTTAACTTAATTTTATTGCAAAATTTTTTTATTTTTTTTTTTTTTTTCATTTCTTTTGTAATCAAATAGATTTTACATTTATTTCCTAAAACTAGTCAAATGCTTTTAGCATGTCTTTGTTCAATCTTTTCCAATGCTATAAATGTTGATTAAAATGTCATTTTATTGACATCTGATAGTCTTTTAATAGCGTTTTCTTGAATATGGTCACTCAGTAGTGATAGCACTTAAAAAAAAAACAAAACCTAATGATTTCAGTTTTGTGAAATTTTGATGCAGTTTCATGGTGAGAATATGAAACCCAAAAGTTTTTCTTTCAGTTAAACCACCCATCTCTACTATATATATTATTCTTGCCCACTTTTCACTTGTATATTTTGGTCATTTTAGGTACAAAAACATTAGGGGTGAGTTAGTTCAAAGGTTCTTACACTTTCTTTTTTTTTTTTTTTTTTTTGCGTGCAGAAAAGACATTAAGTTACCAGAGTCCCTTTTGAGGTAGTATATAATGAATAATGATACACATGCAAGTTTTTAAACTAACCAAATTTCTTAAATGAAACATTGTTATTAATTTTAACTTTTGTTGCCATTTGTTATAATCTTTCCTAGGCTAGCATTCTGTGGTTGGTAATAAAGAATGGCCTCTGTTGAGACTTCAACTTACACTTATCCTTAAGAAGGCTCTCTTAAATTAGTTGGTAGGATATTTTAGAGTTTTGATAATAGGAAAAGAAATTGTCATGAATTATACATTTTGAATTTACAGAATATCTGGAATAAAAGATTATTCAAACTTGTAGTGCTTATTGTCTGGCAGAGATTTTGAGGATTAAAGTGAATTCATTTACTGCAACTTAAAAACATTTTTTCTAAAAAATTTGGTTTCTCGGAGTAGCAAAACTTTTCTGTCTCTCAAATTTTATAATCAGAATGAGTTGAGTTGCCATGGGTGGGTATATGGTTTCATCATTCTTGGTTACTTATACTTCAGCTGTCCAAACAAGACTTTTGTAAAATTAAACAGCAAAACATGCATTTTGTGTTATAATGCACATGTATACACATTTCAGAGAAGTGCTGGAAAGTCCAGAATTTTGGTAGACTTTTCAGCACCCCCATGTACTTATCATTTATTGTTAAATTGTATTTGACTGTAAAATGTCTGTTTTCCAGGAAATGTTAAAGGATGAAGTACGTACATTGACATACCGCAACTCCATGTATCACAACAAACATTTGTTTAAAGGGAAAGTGGTGCTTGATGTTGGATGTGGAACTGGAATCCTGAGTATGTTTGCTGCCAAAGCCGGAGCCAGTAAAGTTATCGGGGTTAGTATGATAGTTTGTGTATTTGAAAAGATGGGATGAAATATTGTCTACTACTTTAGTAATTTTTTTTTTTTTTTTAAATCTCTAAATTTGACTGGATTAATAAGTTGCTTTGTCCAGTTTTCAATTTTCCTCAGAAGCATGGCTTTGAAGTAACTTTATGGGCCTGATAATCAGGCTTGAAATATGGAGAAAAAAATCTTTACTCTTCCAACTACTGCCTAATTTACATCCACTCTAACCTTCAAAGTAGAAAGCCAAAGACATTGATAGGGAATCTTTTCTCATTCTACCAGTTTTATCTTTTCATTATTAAGGGACCTATCATTTTTAAGGAAGATACTAGAGTGATCCTCTGTTTTCACTATGCCACCCAAGACAAGCCAAGTTTACTCCGCTATTTCGCCTATTGTTTGGGATAAAGAAGAGGTCATGTTCTTTTCCAGGACATTACTCTAAAAGTGAATGCAACATTACATCCTTCATGTGGAGGAATTTGATATTAAGCTGGATTTGTGGGCTTGATTGAGGGCTTTTGTTACATGTTGGCCTGGTATTGTATGTCCAGGAGTCAGGATTTGAATTTGGCTTGTTAATACCACTTTGTGCCAATAACTATTGTGCTACCTGTACAGTTATTTGGAGTACAAATAAAATCTTTCATTGTCAAGTCTTTCTTTTTCCTCCCCCACTGATTTTTTTTTTTTTTTTTTTTTTTTTTTTTTTTTCCTCTCTTTTTTTCCTCTCTTTGTAACCCTCTCACTTTATTTTCAATACTTGTAAACTGATCATTGAAGTTATTGTTTAATCTCTTCCAAAATTTACTTTAAATAATTATCTTCATGTTTCAGATTGAATGTTCCAGTATCATTGACTATGGACAGAAAATCATTGAAAACAATCACATGGATAATGGTAAGTATAGTTTATTTATTTTTCCGCTAAAGAAATAAATAATTTTGACATAATTATATTTTGCTACCATTATTAATTCTGGTTATGTTAAAACTTTTATTTTTTTAAATCTCTGCTCCCAGGTTTCTCAAAATTTGTGAATTTCAGTGCTGAACTCTGGCCAGAGCATGGTAAATTTAAACTATTTAAAAAAAAAAAAAAAAAAAAAAAAACTTCCTGCAGTATAATATTTCTGAAATAGGATGAAAAGAATGTTGACCAAAAGATTGAGAATTGATGCTGTGATTGTTTTAAAGATTGTCTAGGAAACTAAATCCTACAATAAAATGTTTCTGGACGACTGTACCCTCCTTCCCCACTCCCCCTTAGTCCACGTCATCACCTGGAAAATGTTTTGAAAAGAAAAATCATTACCCCCCCCCACACACACACACACACACACTTCCTTTTTTTTTTTTTTTTGATGCCAATATAAAATTTATTTTATTTTTTTACTAATCCTTTTGTACAGTTATCACACTTGTCCGTGGCAAAGTTGAAGAGGTTGAATTGCCAGATGGCATTGAAAAAGTTGACATTATCATCAGCGAATGGATGGGTTACTGCTTATTCTATGAATCCATGCTGAAAACTGTACTTTATGCAAGAGATAAGTGGTTGGTAAGTAATTTTTTTTTTTTTTTTTTTTTTTTTCCCCTCATAAATTAATTTATATTGTCTTAATATTCTTTTTAGGTTAGATTTAAAAGTAGGAAGCCGATTAACGGGGTAACTTTCTCCATATACTCACTCTGCTGTGACATGTTGACATCATCACACAAACAGTGATACTTTGAGTACTGATATTTATAGGACTGGTTTCTGTAACTGGTCAAAAGAAAGAAAAAAAAAATATTTGTACTATTTTCTTTTCTTTTCTTTTTTTTTTTTTTTTTTAAAGCTCAAATTATTTCAGGTAGTCACACTCCCAATCTTTTGCAGAAAAATTCTTGTATTTATTACAATGTCACTTATGTTTGATACCCTGAATTTGTCCTTCAGATATTGGTGTCAGTGGAGGAGGGCATTCACCTTTTCTCAGACATTGTGTTGTTTAAATATGTTGTATTAATCATGTTATTTTCTGAGATGTGTTCTCGTATACTATTTGGGTAATATTTTATTTCAATCAATCATGTGAAAGCCTTCTATTTGTGGACAAAATTTGCCTCATGCTCTCTGTGCTACCAAAACGTATTAGTTCCCAGTCAAACCTTTATTTATATTACATTGCTGTAAGAAATTTCAAAGGGTTTCTTTATATAATAATTAATCATGAATGTCAATTTGGAATAATTTTGTTTTCAATTGTCCTCACCCTGTATTGAAAGTAGTAATGTTCTGTTGTGATAGTTTTGAGAGAATTTATAATTTTAAACAGGATTGAATTTGATCTTGACATCTGAGTTTAACTTTTACGTAAGTTACATCCAAACTTTTAGTTTTAGAGAGAATTTCTTTGAAAATGTTTATACCAAATCTAAACCTGGCTTATGTGAAATAAGTACAAACAAGTTTTGTTAGGAAAATATGAATAAATTGGGTGAGCTATTGACTAAGTTATCATTTCAATATGAAAAGCCAATTTTGAATTTTGCACATTGCCTATATATACATTAAAAGAAAAAGTTTTCATTGGCCAATATTTGTTTTGAAAATTGGCTGTTGAACATTCCAACAGGGTTAATGTCTTGTATCCATTCTCCACAGATCTGTAGTCATTATGAAGTGTTCATAGTTATTTTATTTATTCCTAATCAGAAACCAGGAGGCCTGATATTCCCTGATCGGGCTACACTCTATATCTGTGCTATAGAAGATAGACAGTACAAGGATGAAAAGATAAATTGTGAGTTTTGTTTTTGTTTTCAATGTTTCTTTTAGTTGCAACAAAAAAAATTTTTTTTCTTCCCCAGTATAATTATAAAGGATTTTAATTTTCATTTCTCTTCTCGCCAACTTCAACTTAATTCCCTGTTGTTGGGTTTTTTTTTTTTTTTTTTTTTTTTTTTTTTTCAGATTGCTAGCTACAGATTTTTTATATTTGTATTTTGCTTGACTTTTTCATGCTTTTTCGGGTGGGGGCAGATAACTGTATTTTTTGAACTGAATTCCATTGTTCAGACTATTGGCTTCATCTTTGTGTATATTCACTAATCACAGTTTTGGTTAATTCCTATTAACAACTCAACTCCAAGTTTTTACCTCTGCTGTGGCCAGGTAATGGTCTCACAACTCTGGATAAAAGCATTGGTTGAGTAATCCAAAAAGTGACTTTACCCAATGAGTTGAGTTCAATCCCTGGCCACAGCATTGGGGACAAAAACTGGAAAGTCTAGTTACTAAAGGGAATCCACTGAAATTGAGACATCCAATCTACCCCTGTGGGCTAAAAGGGTTCAGTTAGAAATTCCAAAGTATACAACAGCTGAAATATCGTGATTATGGCAATAAAAATGAGGATAACAGTTTGAACTATGTAAACTTACAATACCTCATCTCAGAAATATAGGCAGGTGTAGAGGAACCATATGGTTATCTGAATTTAATTTTGATGTCAACTTTTTTTGATCTTTCATTTCCTTTGCTTCTTTCTCTCTATAATGTCCTTTTTTTCTTTCTTTTTTTTTTTTTTTTTTTTTTTTTTTTTTTTTTTTTTTTCAATATTATTTTATTATTCTTAGGCCCTAACATTGAGAATGATCTTTCCAAGAAATAGAAGTATTATAAGTATAACATTATTGTTCTGTACAAATGCTTTAGAAAAAGAAAAAATGTCTTCTGTAATAAGCTTTTTTGCTTTTCCTTTCAATTAACTCTACCTTTTAATTAGAAGAGTCAGGTATACTGGTTTCCATTTTATTTCCAGTTAATATTCCACAAAATGATTTTTTTTTTTTTTTGTAATCTCTCACAGTGGGTTGGGGGTAGGGGCGGTTGGCTCCTATACAAAACATTCCATGCTTCAACGTTTTTTAAATTACCCACTATTTGTCTGGTTGTATGATGCACATGTTCTATTATTACTGTGTAAACATGTGATAAATTAGTTCAACTTCTATTAAATGAAAATGTGGACTGTATTCACTTTTTTTTTTTTTTTTTTTTTTTTTTTTAATGCTTCCCTTTTATTTCTTCTGTTGACAAGTATTTTAAGGTTCTACAAAATCATTAGGTATTTTTCACATTCATTTTGTGTGAATTAAGTCAGAAAACTCATTGTTCATTTGTTTTTTTCCTCCATTAAAAAGGCAGTGATTTTTCTCTTGATCTCTTGCATAAGATGACACAATTTTCTCTGGCATTGCATACCAGTGACTTCAAATAAGAACAAAAAAATCACCATAAAACATTAAAAATTTTGCGATAGCTAATGTTCATAAAACTTAAGTCTTCAATTTGTTCATGTTTTTTTTAGAATTGGCTTAGATCACTTAGAAAAAGATTCAAAATGCAAATGTGTGCTTGCTTTGTCTTTGATAAGCTAGCTTTTCACATTTAAACAGATTTAGCACATGTCCATATTTATGGAAGAAGTGTTTCGAAGGAAGATTTGATTTAATTCAACAAAAGATTACTTTCTTTTGAAGACACCGCATTGCACACAACTCTCACCAACTTCTATATATTCAAATAATTTGTGTAAATACTAGTGTAACACTTAGCACTTATGGATAGACAATGTGTTAATTAAGAATGTTTTCAAGCTTTTCTAAATTTAACATCTGAATATGTATTTACATAAATACACACAAGTAAGGTCTTATGTTTAAAATATATACTTTATTTGTAATATTAAGTTTCAAACTTTCAACAATGTAAATGCCATACTGGATACTTCTGAACTTTTCCTTGAAAAGTGCTCAGATCTTTGACAAGTTTCTTTCTACCTGAAATAGTGGCTAAATTCAATGTAAAAACTAAGCTTTACTAGTTATGTTTAAGGGATTTTTGCCCAAATATAGTATGTTTCGATTAGGAAAATGAATTAATGTTATGGAAACATTACATTGTTACTACATTGCCAAGCCTCCTCCTCCTCTTTCCATTGACGCGTGTGTGTGTGTAGCAGTACTGGAGTAAATGTAGTGGACAGGAAATTGAAGTCTCTCTTAATCTTAGTTCAATGATTTTTATGAATTAAACATTTTTAAAAACTTCCAGGGTTTTAAATGTTCAGCCAAAGATGCTAATTTTGTTTCTATTGCTATGAAAGTAAATCCTGTCTTTCCTTCATATCTTTTTTTCAGACTTTAGTAAATTTGATTAAAGAAAGAAAAAAATCATTGTGTATGAGAAGTCTTGTATAAATTAAAGATTAATTTATGTAATTTAACCTTTGTTGCTAATTTGCTGTACAAAAAAAAATGTATCCTTTCACCAAAGGTGACTCTTATCCCTGAACAATAGTGTATTTGAATTTATAGTTGTTATATCCTGCTATGGCAATACAAAGCAATGTTGAGTGAAATTAACAATAAGTATACTGCAATAGAGGCTTTGAAAAAAATGCAGTGGAAAGGGATGTAATATTCATAATGCAGAGTGCTAAAACTTAAAATACTTCTCATCTTTGAAGTTTGCCATTTTATGAATTTTGGTAAATCGGTTCAAAAGTAACTCCTGACTTTCTCAGTGGTTTTTGTTTTGTTAATTTAGTTTAAATTAATGCTCAATTACTTGATAGTGACAGCTCAGGAAGTAAAGGGAATACCAATTCTTTTTTCTTTTTTTTTCTTTTTTTTTTTTTTTTTTTTTTTTTACCCCTTCATGGCTTGTGTATAAATGTTTCTGTACCAATTAAGTTTGAGGTTTGCTATTTTTCAAATTTCAGGGTGGGAGAATGTCTACGGCTTTGACATGAGTGTAATTAGAGATGTGGCCATTGCAGAACCTTTGGTAGATGTGGTTGATCCAAAACAAGTGGTCACTAACTCTTGTCTAGTCAAAGTAAGTATTTATTTCTATTGCTTGTATGTCACATTATTGGACTTGCATGACCAATGCAACACCTATTAATGCAAATAAAAAAAAATAAATAAATAAAAATAGGCAATTTAACTTGTAAAAGCAAACAATTCATTGAATATTTTTCTTGCAATAAGTTTATTATTATATCATCTTGGAAAGTACTGTCTTCAAAGATGTTTGGTTGATTTTTTTTTTTTTTTCTTCTAAGACCCATGAAGTGTGATCACTTGCTGTGATTGAGGTTTCAGGACTAATTGTTAAGATGTCATTTTCAGGGCAATACTAAAATTCTAAATTGCTCTGTTTTTACAGATTCTTATATGGTTTCCCAAAAAATGAAATTTGTCTGGATTGCTAAGCATCGTTATGGAAGGGTAATTGTCTATATATATATATATATATATATATATATATATATATATACACACATACATGCACACACCTGTTAAGTGAACTGTTAACTTTGACATTATGTTGGTAGTACTCCCTATCTTTTGTCATGCACAAATAACTTTTGGCCTTAGGGAGGGGGGTGAAATTTCCAGATATGGGTTAAATATTCAGGCGTGTATTTGAAAAATCATTCTCCCTAAAAAAAACTTGCAATAAAAAGAAAAAATTATAATCCAAAATGTATTAGACATTAAATGCCCCCACAAAAAGTGCAACCCAGTATGACAAGCAATGGCACTTGTCAGCAGACAGGGTTTAAAGCTCCAACTTCTCCATAGACAATAGTTTAGTGTATGAAAGCATTGATTCATGAATTTGGTGACCCAAGTTCAAGCCCTGGGTGGGGCAGTGTGTGCTTCAATTCAATGGAAATGGGTGAGCAGTAACTGAGCAGTGTTTAAAAAAAAAAAAACAAAAAAAAAAAAACAAAAAAAAAAAACAAAACAACAAACTACATAAGGTATCTCTAGACAGTGGCAGTGGATGGAACAAAAACATTCTACCCCCATAGATTAAATAAAGAGTTCAGTTCAGAATTCTGTATAGGTTACCTGGATCAATATACACCTGATGAAGACTTGAGAGCACAATTGGCTGAATGTAAATAGTGTAAATAATCCACTGAGAATTGATCAGACATTTTTAAAAAAGTTAATCCCTCTTTGTACATTTTCTGTTGTGAGCTATTGTTAGTCATGCATCTCTGGGTTATTTTTAGCATTTTAAATGTCATTGGACAAATTGCAAATTGATATGCCGTTTTCTGTGTTTCAGGAAGTTGACATCTACACCGTTAAGGAAGAGGACTTGACCTACACAGCACCGTTCCACTTACAGTGTAGAAAGAATGACTATATTCATGCTTTGGTTTGCTTTTTCAATATTGAATTCACCAAATGCCACAAACGAACTGGTTTCTCAACAGGTAAGTCATTTTAGCACTTAAAATGTTTTCACAATGATTTTCTCTCACTCTCGTACGTATGTACGTACATACATACATACACTCAATGCGTACATACCTTCTCCCTGTAGTTGTTCAGAACGCTATTAACAATCCCTTACTGCTTGGTCCTGCATTGATGTCTCTAGCTCCCAATATCCAACCCTGAATCCCAAACCATTGTGTGGAAAGTCGACTTTTGCAAGAAGTTACCTCCAGTAGGATACCGTAAAAGTCTGGATGAGATAACCTCCCTGTCCGCTCAGCGGCAATGGCCAGCAAACTGAAATATTAGGTTGGTGCAAAAGTAATGTCGTTTTCTCACACATGTTACTGTGAGAAAACATTTTTGCACCAACCAAATAGCTTTTGTTTGAGCTTAAGAGCGATTTGTCTCAGTTCTCCATAAATTGTTAAGCATTGCATAGGATCTTCAACTGATGTTGTGGATTTTATTTAAGTAGATTTGTATTTGTTCCATCCAGTCATCTTTCAAGACTAACAGATAATACCCCAATTTCTAATTCATGCACTAGGACTGGTTCATTTAAATATTACATACATAAATGCATGCATACTCATGCACATACACACACGCTCTACATACATGCAAATATAAAATTTGTCACTTAGTTGATTGATGCACTCAAGTTCTTATATATAATTGGTATTTTATCTAACAAAACATTCATTTTTAAAAAAAATGTTTTTCCTTTTCAGCACCAGAGTCCAGGTATACTCACTGGAAGCAGACTGTATTCTATGTGAAGGAATACTTGACAGTAAAGAAAGGTGAAGAAATATTTGGGACCTTCAGAATGCAACCTAATAAAAAGAACAATGTAAGTACTTTTGGACCAGGAGACTCTTTTTATGTGTGTTAGAGAAATCCATCTAGGATGCTAACACCTCTGAAGTTAAAACCATAAATAATATAGTCATGGAGAGTCATAATTTCTGGATAGGGAGAAGTTGTGCAGGGTTATGTGAATAAGGGAGATAACTCCGGCAGTCAGATGTGATTAGCAGCGAAAGCTACATTGCCTGTTGCCAACATTCAAGATACCATGAAATGTCAATCCTGTTGGTGTTATGAACTAGTTGATGCTATCTCCAACCAGCCTAGACATATAGAATATGACTACATGCATAATAGTATACAATATGACAGGTGTATTTTTATATTGGGGGGGGGGGGTAGCTTAGTCTTTTCTGCAGAGTATCTGATTGAAAACAAAATAGTGGTGCCCATGAAAAATTATCAGCATTGTTATAATCATTTAT
>OZ010605.1:17981127-18053627 GCA_963932145.1 Acanthosepion lycidas
TTATCTAATCTGTATGCCCAACATTTCTGGGAGTCAGTATTTCTAAAACTTTATCTTTTTGTCATCTCTCAAAGACAACACTGCTTAAGTGAAATTCATACATAGGGTAACTTGTCTTTCTTTTCTTTTTTCTTTTTTTTTCCTCTCTCCCTACATGTGAATAGCTGTCGGTTTAATGCATGCAATACACATGTTCAGGCTATTCTATTTTTTGTTTTTAATTTGTCCACAATTTTGATCAAATGTAAATTCCTGTACAGTTTCTTGTTTATTTCTCTAGCAGAATTAAACAAAACTGCACTTGCATTTCACTGTATTCAATGTCTTGGTAGATGACCATATCCTTGTTGTTTCTGGTTGACCTTTACTGCTGATCACAATAGTGTGCATAGTGGTTTGTTTCTATTTTTCATACATGTCAGTGACAATGCATGATTTTTTTTTTTTAATCTCTACTAGGGTGGAGTAACAGCAATCACCCCCAAAACTCCATGGAAAATCCACACACCCCTTTCTCAATTCATGAAATCTCTGAACTTGGGTCTTTTATATATATATATATATATATATATATATGGGTCGGGGGTGAGAAAAAGGGACAAAGAATAAGGAAGCTTTTCTTTTCTGGCTGCTGCCTTCCCTTGAGGAAAAGTTAGATAAACAGACAACTAAACATCTCCAAAGATAAATTATTTTATTAGGTTGGTTCAAAAATAATGACGTGATGTCGTTTTTGACGTTTTTTTAATATCAAAAAACGACATTAATACGTCATTTTTGCACCAACCTAATACATTAATAAAAATTTTAAGTAAAATCTTAAATTTGTTTTTAAAATTTGAACAGGAAAATTTTTTTTTTTTTTTCATGCTGAAAAAAAAAAAGATACTTTGACATCCTCTATCATGTGTATTTATGGGTAACCTACAGTTGTCTAAATTGTTGCCAAAAGTAACAAGTTTGAAAATCAAATTTGACTCAGAAAATGTAAATGTCTTTGAGAAGATTTTATTTTTTAATGGTAAGGCTAAAATACCTGTACTATAAGTGAAATTGGGATTTATTAAGTTAAATCTGGCCTGTGTGAATGGCTTGTAGACATTTGGTCAGATGTCATCAAATTGGTAAACTAACTTAAAAAAAAAAAAAAAAAAAAAAAAAAAGTTTTAAGACCTCTGGTGCTGTCAGATGGCAATAACATTTTATTTCCAGTAAAACTGCAGATTTTTGACATTGATCTGTTTCTGATAAAATATCTGTACCATAAAACATTGCTTCCTTTCCTTGCAGATGATCATTTTAGCATTATCAGGAAACTTAAGAACAAACTTATCCAAAAAAGGGAAATGTGGTAACAAGACTTTTACATGCAGAATTGCAACAAAGACAGAAAAACTTGTATGGCTGAATCCTGGATCCATTTGTGAAGAAAAAATGTCACAAGAGTCTAAAAAGATGATGACATCAGTCAGTGCAGAGAGTTTGAGTTGGCTGCTACTGGAAATATCAAGAATTTCAGCCAGCATGAACACCATCTGGATACTTTGCCTAGCAACAACGAATATATAAGTTGTTTGCAGATTGCTGGTACTTTTGTGAACTAGGCCTCGGTTACTAAGGAAATTACCATTGACAGGTATGAAATGCCAAACTTTGGTCACACAGTGAATTACCATGGACTATTTGGCCACAGTTGTAAGTGCTTGGAATGTTACCATGTACTTCCAATGCCTTGAGGGTAAGAAGAAAAAAGGCAGAAAGAATAGAACTGAAGACCCAAAAATACATGCTTGAAAGTTGCACAAGATTTGCTCAAGTAAATGTGGAGAAAGCTGAGAAGAATCGGAAAATCACACTTATCACAAAGTCCTTTGCTATGTGCAAGAAAAGCCATCAGTCATAGGGGTAGCTAAAATTGTTTTGTCCTTTTGTGAAAACTTGTTGGTAGTTCTGTTCATTAAAACCATTATATTGAGCTTCACAAGAAATGTGCAGCAATCGAGAATTTTTCTAACATTCATCCAGGTAGCTTAAATGTGTAGCAGTTTGAATTAGTGTCTAATTCAAAATTTTCAAGTGTAGTAGAACTCCAAACTGTAGAATGCTATGCAAAATATGTAACATAAGCAGGTCTGCATCCAGTTGTTTTTAGCCTTCAACACTCGGAATTCTTCACTGCTTTCAACTGATCCATATGACACGAATTATTGGAATCAGTTGTGACCTTTCTTTGAATATCTCATATGTCAAACTATTAAAAGATAAATCAAAGTTTGGGTTGAAATTAATGACCGTTCATGTGTGAGTGTGTATGTCAGTTATAGCCCTGGAATTTCTTTTACACAAATCCTGCTCCTCAAAACAAAATGCAATTCCCTTCCCTTATATTTTGTTAAAAATTAAAAAAAAATTATAAAAAACTGGCACTATACTTGATTATATACAGTAACTTGTGTAATGAAGATAAACATTCAATTGTGTCAAAATTCAGTAGGTTTCTCCTGCTCAAGTTTATATATAATTTTGGTGCAAAAATAATGTCGTTTTTTGACGTATTTTTTAACGTCAAAAAACTACTTTGTCATTATTTTTGCACCAACCTCATATCTAAAAAAAATATAGTTTTCTTTTACATTACATCTCAAACCCAATAGTTAGGATTCTTTGAAAATGAAAACTGTTTAAATAGTGCACAAACACTTGCTCAATTGGCTGAAATGTGCTTTGGTCAAAATCTTTAAATTCTTTTAATACGAATCTTAATAGAATTCAATTTCCTTAGTTCTTTTAATATGGTTATTGTAACAGTACTGATACTGTTTAAATGTTTAATTTGCATGAAAGTACAAGATGGTGATTTAGGTTGGTGCAAAAATAATGTCGGTTTTTGACGTATTTTTAACGTCAAAAAACATTTTTTGCACCAACCTAATAAATTAGATGCTAATTACTAAAATTGTCAAGAAAATTTATAGATAAAATGTTAAAATTCATGTTTTAAAATAAATTTAACAGTTCCAAGGAGAATTGAAACCAGAATTAACTAACCAAGACTTTAAAATTGAGCAAAACTAATATCCCCCAACACCTATCCACATTGAGATGATTAGCCGTTTTGTTACTGCAAAATTTTGAAAGATGCTTGTAACTCCTATTTAGCAACTTTTTTTTTTTTTTGTTCCTGGAGTCTGAGGGTTTGTAGTAAACAGTGTGGCACAGTCGTGGAAGGCAGACACCAGGAGAGTATTCAGTTCAATTTTGGAAATCTCAGATGACTAATAGTTGTCTTAGTATAATGTAAAGAAACTTCTGAATCTATCTGTCCAAAATATGTTTTTAAATTATTCTTAACACAAAAACACTTGTTGTAATTTGTTTATGTTAATGGGCCAAGAACAATTATTTTTAAAGATATGTAGAAAGATGCTAAAAGTACCATTTAAACAACAAACTTAAAAAGTTGAGGTAATGTTAAATTAGATACATCTATGTCAAATTTTGGAGTGAGGAGTTGTCCATATAAATAAAGATGACAGACAATTGATGAGGCCCAACAGAATGTTGCTCCAGTCACATTTCCTGTGGCTGGAGTGAAAACAGTTGTAAGGAAACCCAGCAAATTTATTAATTCCTATATCCAATTTTGGGATGTTTACTATCCCAAGGTTTATTCTACAGTATTTTCAGATGGTCAAAGATTACTAAATAAGAGATGACTGATCCAAGATCAACTTTTTGGAGATAAGTGCAGTTGTTGACTTAAATTTTATTTATACACAAATTGCTGAAGTGGTTCTAATATTGAGAAGAGTAGTGTTACATTTCAGTGCAGGCAAGTGAAATATTTGAGATTCATTGATAAGCTAATACCTAAATATATTAGGTGTAGGTATCTCCACACAAAAAAAAAAAAAAAAAAAAAAAAGAAAAAAAAAAATTAATTTAAGGAAGCTTTCAGAACTTATTCCTAATTACATTAAACTATTACTTGATTTTATGACATTTCAAGAAATTAAATTTTCACCACTTAATATTTATATCAATTAAAAGCTGAATTAAAAAGAAAAAGAAGGGGACTAAGTTTTAAGTCTTAAAATTCTATAATTTCACTCCCTTTTATATAAGCTATATTTACTAAATTGAAAAGTTTAGTATAAAATCATTAAATACCAGTATTTTTTAATTTTTGTATAAGCATCCATTTTTGTAGATGAATTCATGACATCAGAAAAGTAATGACTAGTAAATTTAAAGCCAAAGTATAAAATTAAAGTCATTACTGAGCATTCCCCCCCCTAAATTAAGATCACTGATTAGCTAAAAAATAAGGGCACTTACATTCAATTAAGCCCCTGTAGAAATATATTAAAACAAAGCTATCAGACAGCTACCACTGTGTATGTAATGGTAGTGGAGGCATGTAGAATTTCTGCAATATTTTAAACTTAAAATATTGCTTTCAAATCAGATTAATTATACATTAAATTTAATATTCCTCAATTTCAGAAGAGGATTACTTTTGGAAGTATTTGATAGTCACATTGCAATAAATGCAGGATTTAAAAAAAAAATTTTTTTTTTTTTTTTAAACAAACATCCAATCTATAAATTAGTTTTGAAATAGAAAGTATTGTTTATTGAAAACATTAAATTTAATCTAACCTCAAATTAAGACTAAAAGAAAAGCAATGAGAGTTTATTTTAAAAAAGTTGTTCTCATGAATTGAGGTACATGTATTAATGGTTTGTAAATTAATTGCTTATGAAAGAACTTTTTTTTTGTTGCTATTATTGCTTAGTTACTTAGTTGTCGACATTAATTTTTACTGGGAATTTTCGTATTTGTGTGGAAGGGGAGAGGGTACACCAGTAAATATAATTTAAGTTCATATGACTTGGGAGATGACATTCTTTAGTGATGCTAGGAAACTTTATTTAAGATAATAGAGTTGTCTGCCTTAGAGACGAAAGAACAAAACGAAACAAATTACAAAAAAAAAAAAAAAAAAAAAAAAAAAAAATATATAAAAAAGTGAACAATAAAGTATTTAAAAATTTATTGGAAATCAGATTTGTAATCAGTTTTTACAAAGACTTGATAAAAGTTACATTCAATGTCGCTTAAAAGTATTTAATTACGCATGATAATTAACATTTAGCAATAGGTTTAAATGTTCTTTGATTTAACAAGTATTGCTCATCTATCACCCCCCCCCCCCAACAACTATATTTAATACAGCAAGTGTGTTTTACTTAAAATCATCTCATTTTAATATTTTACATGTCTGTAAAAGATATCTAAAGCAATAAATGCTTTCTGGTGATATCTTCGTCCATTCATAGCAATGAAATTTCAGGTATAACTAATAACCAACTGTCCCAATCAAGGGTTGGCATAAAGCTTCCAAGGTGTATCAACCTCGGATAAAAAGCTTACCAACAAGAAGTACTGTAATTTAATCATCTTGTTGAAATTGCTTGAATGGAGGTGGGAGATTTAAAGAATTCAATCTAATGTATTGAATTCTTTTAAATCTCACCACCCCCATTCAAGCAATTTCAACAAGATTAAATTACAGCATTTTAGTTTAAAGATTTTCTCTATATTATAAAACTTGATTTGCAGTACGTAATGACAAAAAAAAAAAAAAAAAAATTATTTTGTATTCATGGAAAGAGGATGTAAAGTTCTTTAAAAGAACTATCTACTTAAACAATTTACATTTTTTTTAATTATGTTTAGACAGGGTTAGAAGAAAAACCTATATTAAGTGAAACTTAAAATTGGAGTTTTAAATCTTTCACTCCCTCCCCCACAAACTACAGATTTTATTTTGTAATTAAATTTTAATGAATTTAAAAAAATTCAGGCTGCAAGTGGCTAATTATTTTATAGGATATTGAAGTTTTCTTCAACCCTTGAGCATATAACCCACTCCAGAAATCTTGTCTCAATGTTCAACCTGCACCTATGTCTATTCTATCAATGACCTTATTGCCAATAAGGTAGGAAGTCACACAGTGAAATCAAAAGGCTATATTTACAGTGTGGGTTTGAGTGTTGAAAGCTAGCATTTTTTTGGTTTTGTAAAATGTATAAATTTTACACAGAAAATGACATAAATATTCCTTTAAATAAATTCAAATTTTCGTTTTATGTAATGAGAGATTTGATTTGAGTAAAAAGTTTTCATTGTTACTTCAAGCATTAACTGTAAAGTTAGAACTTAAAATATTAAAGCTTGTTAGCTGCTTCTTACTGCAAGAATTCTATTTTAAACAGTAATGCCATACAGCTAAGCAATAGCTTAACATCAGATGCAACAGTAGATTTCTATTGCACAAAATCTTTGGGAGGAGGGAGAATCAGGCACAAGTTTTGCTAGTTTCAGATTGTGTTTAATTGTCATTAAGATGCAATATATCTTGAAATATTAAAAGATTTCAAATTGTACACATGCTGTTAATTTCAGCTAGTTTACATTGTCAGGTGTATCCTATGAGAGGGGAGTGAAATCCTTTTTACTTCCTCACCACACCATCATGTAATATGCTTGAGTGGCTGAAAAGTGGAGCCAGTCAAAACATTAACAGCATGTACAGGAAGAGGTTAAATTGCCTAGACAATATAAAAGACTTCTCCAATTATGCTCTCAAATATTGCTACAAATTTAGGGTAAAAAGATTAAGACCATTTTAAATGTGTATAGTGATAAGGACCTATCTTAGTTTTTAAAGTTGTGGCTTCCACCATCTGTGATGAACAATATCCGGTTGTTTCAGTAACAACAACCATCCTTTGTTCAACTTGCAAGAAAAGAGGGTGAAAAGGGGAGTAATAAGTCTTAAAAATTAAGTTTTACTTCACAATACTTTTTTGAATTTTATATTTAAATAGACTGAAAAGGAATTTTAGAAAAAAAAAAAAAAAAAAATTTACTCTGAAAAGAGCCACTATTTATGGAAGACTTTATTTTATTTTTTTATTTTTTTTTTTTTTAAGCATTAAATTAATATACAATTAAAAAATTTAGATCACTGGCAGAAAAAGCCAATGAAAAACTTCAAATAAATTTTTATGAATATAAAACATGAAAACGAGTGGAATTTTTTTTTGAGGAGAGGAGGGGGAATAAAGTTTTACATAAAATTTTCCTAAAATCATACATAGACAAAGAAATTAGAAGAGCAGAGTTACTTTGCAGATGACGAAAGAGCTACTCAGACAAATTTTTAATTATTGGGGTGGGGGATACAATTTCCCCTAATTTAAAAAGGGGAAATTAGGGTCTGAAGACTACCTATTTCATTAAAAACAGCCGAAATTCTGTACAAGAAAAAGTTTAACATGATCAGCCAAATAAATTTATATATTTAAGAAAAATAAAAGATAAAAAGGGAAATATTGATGATTCTATGTGGTATGAATTAGTAGGGGTGGGAGGAGGAAAATTTTAAGTACCAAGAAAAGCTTAAAAGGAAGTTATTTACAGATGGTAGAGTGGGGGGTGAAAATGGAGCGAGTGGGGGGGGTTGACCTTTCACATACACAAGCATACTCCTTTCATCGACAGATCCATAAATGAACAGGAGAAAAGTGAAGGGGAGATGATAGTTACTGGAATCTTAAACTCTTCACGTCTGCCAATGGGTGAAGTGAGGAAGCTATGTGGTATCTGGAAAAAAAAAAAAATAAAAAATAGAAATGTAAACAGATCAAAACCATTGTAACAATCAAGAATAATCAGACTACAGTCAGAGGCCCTTATCCACCAATTCAGTTACCTAAGAGGTCAAACCCCCAATAAACTGGTCCCAAAATGCCAGCTATTAGTCTTTGCAAAAGTAAAAGACATGAAGTGCCTCCTTTAAGTGAAGCAAGAGTTCTATAATTAAATCTTGTGTAAAGATGCACGGTTGGCTCTGGGCTATCAGTAGCTCCCCTCCAAAATATGCTTTTAGTTTGGCAGTCTGGCAATAGGCAAGTGAAAGGTGGAACAAACTCACCGCTAGTTTTTTACCGTTTTCTCTTATGACATATGGAGATATCTTCAGTCCTTGCTGGCTGAAGATATCTAGCTATGACTCCATCTAAAACAAGGCTGGATTATACAAGCCAATGACCAAACTGGCTACTTTCTATCCTAGTGGAACTTCATAAGAAAAAAAAAAAAAAAAAAAAAAAAAAAAAAAAGAAAAGAGAGCCAAAAATGGTGAATAAAGCACTGTAAAATATCCAATTTTAAAAGATTTAGATACTATACTTTCATTTATGCCCAACTATGATAGGAGGCAGGCTGAAAGTAAAGAAGCTATAAAGCTCAAGTTTCTTCCCCTTTGCCACGACAAAGAGCAAGGACCTTATCCACCAGACATGCTATGCAAATCAACAAATGCCTTATATAAGTGAAGAAATAGATTTTTCTATCTGAAATTTGCATCCATCTTAGTTTCAGAAAGAATACATTGGTGAGGTATTGCCTTTCCAGTGACAACCTTTGTTAGGTTACCTGTACTGTTAAGGTTAGTCAAAGTTAATGTGAGAATGTCAGCATACAATGTAGGTTACAGTCATTACAATGTTTTTTTTTTTCCACACACAAATTAGTGTCAGAATAGTATAAGTGGTTACTGAAAAATGTAGGATTTTTGAAAAACACTATACTTTATTATATATATATATATATATATATATATATATATATATGCGTGTGTGTGTGTATGGTATGTGTCTTTTTGTGGGTGTTAAGAGTGGGGGTATAAATTTACAGAAACCAACCCAATAACATTTAGGCTGGTTATTTTAGTGGAACACCAACTACAAACCAAATAAGAACTCACTTTGTTTGTTGGTATTTTTGATAGATGGCCTGCTGAGGATGGGTTTTTGCATTTTTATGGGTTTCACAGAGAAGCTTGGCACAGCACAAGAAGTCAACAACAGAATAGCCAGAAAGATTCTCCACAGCACTGGGCTATTAAAAAAAAAAAAAAAAAAAAAAAGTGAGACTTCACTCAACTAAAGAAATGAGCATCTGCTTATCACACATTTTCCAAACATTGAATGAGAATACATACATATAAGGCACAAGTTGTTTCACACTAAATCTACACAAATAGTTGAATAGAAACATTGAAATAAAGTATGTTCATGTGTTTTGTTTTTTTAATACATGGTTTAAATTTAACATTTAAATATACCCTTTAAAAAAAAAATTTAGCCAAGTGTGCAGTTGCTTAAAAAAGTTAAGAAACACTCCTCTAGATAGTGATAAAGTTCCAGGCCACAAACTTCTGAATATACAAATATGGCATTAAAAAGGCAGCAGGAATATGGAAATGTATTTCTAGTTAAGAAATAAAGAAATTACTGAATCATTCCCTCCAAAGGATCCTAGATTGCTAAAAAGAGCCTTGTTTAAACAAGTTCTGGCAGAAATTCATGAGGTAAAAAAAAAAAATTTTTAGACTTCTGGCAGTTGTATTGCCAACCCTTTTGCCACTCTAAAAATAAATTATGTAGATAATCTAGTTGTACTGCTGTGGCATTGGAGATTCAAGATTAAATCAATCTGAGTATTTGGCTAATGAAGGAAAATCCCAAAACATGTACAAACATTAAGTTTAACCTGCATCATATAGAATTTATATTTTCTTCAGATAACTACAGTATGAACAATGAGCTAAGTCCAGAACATTAGTAATTTTTGAAGTTGGTACATTTCAGCAAACTACAGACATTGAAGTTTTTTTTTTTTTTAAATTTGGGGGGGGTGGCATCATTAGTCTTTTAGAAGATGAAAAAAAAAAAAAAAAAAAAAAAAAAATGCATTTCTCATATGGGTATCAAGGTTGGCATTCAAATAAGTGTAAGACAGCAATTCCCAAAGTGGGAAATAGAAAATTCTGGGGAAGTGGGAGGCAGATTGGAATAAAGAAAGTAAAAGGGAAATTCTAAGATTTCCAACAATAGTAGCAATCAATTCCAATCAGAGTTCGACTATACATTTGGGGGTTGATAGGATCATTTTGAGACAACAGAAGAAAACCCAAGTGTTTGCGAAATATGGTGTAAGTGAATAAAAAAAAATTCTTATGGCAGCAAAACTCAACACCATGAAACATTTGGATTTATGCCTAAAATGGGAGAGAAAGATTTCATGGTACAGAAAAAAAAAAAAAAAAAAAAAAAAATTTCCAAGAGATTTTGTTCAACCCTTCTAAGATACTTACCCAGGGATCCTTCAAATCTAAAGTTTTTGCAGCCAGATAGAAAGCTGCAGCCGCAATGACACTTGGCAAGAACTGAAGATAAGGGTTGGCATCAAGAAGTGTTAATTCTATCAAGAACTGCAGAGAGGAGAAGAAAAAAAAAAAGAAAAAAGTTAGACTACAAATTCTAAAATATTACTCTCAAAAGAAATTCACAGACTAAGTTACCAACACATACACGAAACGACATCAAGTCACTTACCATGGAGAGGTATTTATGATGAGGATGGTTAAGGTTGGCCTCATGAAGGTAATGCTCTAAGAATGTATTTGTGGTGGGAACAGCCACATTAAAAGAGAGAACTTTCAGAATCATTTGCTCCATTTTCAAGACCTGTGAATAGAAAAAACTTTCAAAGCTATTAATGGCTATTCACAACACCCATGTGAAAATAATAGCTCCATTTAACCAAGACTTGGTGGCTAAAAAGGAAGGAAGGAAGGAAGGAAGGAAAAAAAAAAAAAAAATACCAACAGAAATACTAACCTGGCTTCGAGTATATGTATCATCAGTAATGTAGACAAATTCACCAAGATCTGGAGCCTCAATTTCTTCAAATTTCCTGAAAGAAAGCTTGAGCAATTTAGATTTACTGTCAAGAGTGGTTGAAAGTATTAAAATATCTCCAAGACAATTACATTTAATTTTAAGTTTTATTCAAAAAGATTTAAAAATTGTGAGCCATTTTAGCAGAGGGGGGGAGAAGAGAGGAGAAAAAAAAAAAAAAAAAAAAAAAAAAAAACTTAAGTTATGTTCCAAATCTTATTCATACAGTCAATTTAAAACTAACAGAAGATGGCACAAGGGCAAGTTTAAAGGAGGAGTATAACATATGGAACTTTAGTCAGACTGTATACTTTAGGAGAGGCTTGAAATGCCAGAGATTATATCTAGCCACCTAAAAGTTGTGCCAGGACTCCAAACTGCTTTCAGCTGGAAGCAAAACATTTGAGTCAAATGCCTACTTCATTTAGAACAGGACAAGATCTTTTAAATTGGGAAAGCTTAAGAAGAAAAAAGTTTTATGTACTCACGATGCAATGAATGTACAGGCAGTCCCCAAGAGTTGTAACTTTCCTCTATTTACTGCCATTGTAGACAAAAAACGATCAATGTAGTTAACAGACAAGAACAAAGTCTGCCGAAATAACTTATATTCTTCAGCAACCTCCACAAGCCAATCAACCAGAATGCTACGCATACCATATGTGATATCTGTTTGCTTATGCATATAGTGTGGTTTTGGTAAATATTTCTCCTACAGATGACAAAGAAAATTTTTTAGTAAAGAGAGAAGAGAGGGAGGAAAAAAAAAAAAAAAAAAAAAAATCCTTGCCAAGATTTGAATTTAACTAGCAGTTGGACTTGCAGAGAAAGAAATGGAGGAAACAAAAAAATTACCTCAGCTTGCCGATGGTAATTAAATAGATCTTCTTTATAAATATCTATTTCATCTTGTTCTTTCTCCTCTCTTGATTGATCCAAAGTAGCAATGCTTGTGTCAAGTATCATGGGAGATTCTGCATCCTCTACAGAAGAAAAAATAAGTCACTTTCATTAAACAATTTCCAAACAAACTAACACCACTTTAAGATTCATTTAAAAAAAAAAAAAAAAAAAAAAAAAAAAAAAATTGTGACCTCTACAAATTACAGGAAAGAGCATCTTAAAGTCAAGGGTGTATTTTTAAGTTAATATTAAATTACTTTTTTAAGAAAAGGGGGATATAATTAGAGTTACTTCATTGAACTGATATTACTTAAATTGAATTTTAAGGATTATTCAATATCTGGCTCAAAAATTGTAGTCTCCATTTTTTTGACATTTCACACAATAAAACCACTAAGATGCAAAGGATACTGAGAGAATGAGGAGAAAGACACTTAATGAAAGTAAACACTAAAAAACAGGAATTAAAGACATTACATTGCCTTTAAATTTCAGAAGGCCAAAGCAGACTGGAAAGCAAGAAACTGGAAGAGTTCCACAAGTGAGAAGTGCAAGAGAAGAAACAGTTAATATAGAACTTAGTTACATCTAACCATTTCAACTGTAAAAAAATGAAACCTTGCTGCAAATCTAGAACTGAACTTACAAAGTTTATATACCATAGAGGAAAGTTTAAAAGAATTATAAAAACATACAAAAAGGCAGAAGTTTTGTTAAGGCAAAGTGGGATACTGACTAAAGTAGGAGCTTCTCAGTCAGAACTAATAAAATTAATGATTGAATTTGGTAGATATATATACTAAGTGAAAATTATAATTTGAGAGACATTCAGAATCAGAACTGAAATTCTGAACAGATCAACTGGCAATTTTTCTAAGGTTAAACTTCTGTATGCTTTCAGCTTATATTTAATGAGATTCCCCTGAATAAAGTTTCTGTGAAAATTTTAATGAGCAGTCTGTATATTATATATTGTACCTCACAATATTCAATAATTTAAATGCCATAACACCCCCCCACACCCTGAGTCACTTTTCAGGATATGGATTCCTTTTAGTGTGGAGTCATGGAGACAATTAGTGGTCCTCCTTGCCACCATATCCAGTTGAGCTATCCAAGCAATCTACCTTACTATTTAACTCCTAGCTAAGAGGGAAAAAAGGGTTATGGTTTTTTTAATTGACAAGTTACTAAAGTAAAGCTTTTTTCTACCTTGAAAATATGGGTACCATTTACACCCAAATTTACCCATGTCAGGTAGCATTACTTGGCAAGCACACCCATCACATGATCAACTGGAGGTGTTGGAAAATCTACATTTCCAAACTTGCAGATCTCCAGAGTAATATCTAAGCAGCAGTATCAGTGTGTGATTTTATATGTTAAACTTTAAAGACGAAATGTAGTTCGATATTTATACACACACACACAGGAAGAAATTGCTTGAAAAAAAAAAAAAAAAAAAAAAAAAAAAAAGGGCGCGTGTTTATGTGCAGAATATACAGTTGGAAGAAAAGAAAATCGACAGATTTTCTCTCTGGCTTATGACTTAATACTAAAATTTAGTTCTTTAATTTTGTGTTCATTGAACCTAATCAAATCACCAGAGTTCTGGTTTCACAATAAGGACTTCAGTCCAAGATTTCAAATATCCTGGATTCTAACATTTAATAGGGAGTTGCTGAAAAGCTCTGACCAAATAATCAAAGTGTGAAACTATTGTACACAAATGCTGTCACAAAAGTGCAGATTTTGGAAAAATCAGTTGACCAAGAACTTTCCCACCTCATACAAAAGCCACCAATATACAAAATTCAGCTTCAAGTGATAGCTGAAATTTTGGTAACCCCTAATACATAGTAAAACTTAACTCACCAATAATGAAAGGTTCTCTAATGCGGTCAAATGGCTGTTTTGGTAGAGCCGTGACAGCATCATGAAGATCAAGTCTCTCCTCAACAGGCAGATCTTTACAAGCAGCACCAATAACTTTAGGTTCTTCAGGCTTAGAGTTGGTATTCTCATCACTGTCGACATGTACTGTAAAACTGGGTTTGCATGGAATTCGGTCAGTTGTTAGCTTATATTTTTGTTGATTATGGCCCAAGTTCTCATCCTGGGGACAAGAGTTTCCAAGCTGAAAGTAAAAAGATGAGCTTCATTAGGACTTAAGAGCCAGTTAGAAGAAATGGAGATTATACACACAAGAGAGAAGCCAGATTTTTTTTTTTTATCACTCAATGGTCTTTTCACTTAATCTGAAAAATGAATTTAAAATATAGCCTATTTGAAGTACTATGTGTTTGCCATCAGATCAGATGGCAAGTCTTATCCAAGTAAAATAGTGTTTTATGAAGGTAGCGTATTATTCCGTTTATTGAAGATATTAGATGCGATGTGTAGCAAGTTCTTAAAAGCTAAAATTAAAAATTTAGAAGTTAGCAGATTAGAGTAAAGCGTGTGCTTGACCCGGAAAATGATTATAACCTGGCGAGATTCTCGAAACCAAAATGCTGGAATTTGGTGTACAATGGACACAGTTAAAAACGGTTTTTAACGATACATCAGTTTTTTAATGGTAGGTCATTGTATGACAAAATAGGAAGCTTCGTCCTTCAAATTGAAAGTTATTTGCAGGGTGGAAAGAGGACGATTAGGATTCCATCGGTATTTGATGAAGTCAATTTAAAAGGTCGAAACTCGTATTTTGTTATTCGATTATTAACTACCATCAAATTCAAATGTCTTAAGAAGGCTTTTTTTTTTTTTTTTTTTAAGAAAAAGCATGAACTTGAAACATTAGCAGAAAGAAACTTACGTGATCAAGTTATTTTTTTAGTGGTTTATGAAACTTAAATTACCTTCTCTAAATTTTAATTAAAATTTTCTAGTTGAATAGAAACATTTTGCTAAATGTATTTTTCACTCGTGATGACAACTCGTAGGAAAAAAAAAAGACTTAAAGAGTTTAACTGCATTTTAGTTATTCCACGTGAATTTTGGAATTTAATAAAATTGAAGACAAGTAGTAGTTAAACACAAGAAGTATATACTGGCAGAGAAGACTTTAATCTACAATTTAACTTTAAATATGTATGTTCGTATTCAAAAGGCCATTTTAATTTGCAAGTTTTGTTTTTAATAAGACAAAGAAGTCATAGATGGGTGGTTAAAATTTAAGTGTTTTAAGTAGAGATTATAATTAAATATGGCAATTAATTTTCCAATAATAGTTGGAGGTTTAGACTATAAACTTTTTTATTCTAACGGAAAAAGGTGTAGAAAAGAGGGTTTTACTAGTTTTTCCGGGTTTTAACACTACCGATTTTAATTTTTAAGTACGTAAAAGCTAGCCTAAAGTACATAAAAAGCTAGTCGCTCGAAAGAATAAAGGGGCAGCAAAAAGCGAGGGATGTTCGGATAACGAGAATTAAAAGATGAGAAAGTCCCATTGTTGAAAAGAAAAATAAAAGGCCATGTAACGGAATTGGGGTTTACTATGCTTTACAAAATAAATGAGCTTTATGACCAAAGGCAAAAAAAAAAAAAAAAAAAAAAAATACTGAAACCTTCGAATTCCTTAAAGGTCGTTTTCTTTGCTGTTGTATATGTGATGTGACGTCTGACAAAACGTTGAATTTATTACTATCAATGTCCATCGAGGTAGGACGAGGTAGTTCGCCTAGAACTTCCCGAGATTTTGTGTTCCGGTAAACCCGAGGAATGCCAACTCCTAGAGAAGAATTTTCATCATTAAGTAGAGGTGCTCTTTCAGTAAGTCCTTGTCCTCGTTGCTGCATTGGTTTGGCGTTATTGTTAACATTATACATTTTAACGTCTTATAGAGAAGAAAATACAATCTTAAAAATGTATTTTTTTTTTTTTTTTTTTTATTTTATATACCGAGCAGTTTTTAATGTCTCTTCTTAATCTTAAAGTTGAATGAGGATGTCCCGATTGAAGAAAAAAAGTTTTTAAGTGTTCAATCAACGTTGAGTTTAAATTTGATTACAAAAGCAACCACATCAGATTCAAGGGAAATTGTATGCATATGGTGTGGACGGCCGAAGATTGTGCACTGGATAATTAAAAAAAAAAATTTTTTTTTTTTTTGTGTTACTCTCTTTCTTTCTATTTTTTTTTTTCCCGGTGTGTTGATGTGTGAACCCTTTTTACAGGGAAGGCCGTTGGTGAACAGAAAGTTACACACACGTTGAATTCCCCGCTACACTTAAACTGACCAATCAGAGCGCAGTATTTTCAGTCACGTGCAAAACGAAGCAATAACAGCTCGACTTTTTGAAAAATACACAAACATCTTAGCAACAACTTGAGGGGGAAAGTAACGTTCCTTGCCTCAAAGAAAGAATAGAATAATCGAAACTCAAGCAAGACCCCCCCCCCACTCTTTGTTAGCTAGTGTGTCCAGGCTCGAACCTAAGTAGAACTATTCTTAAACTTTTTTATTTGTTTTGGGAGTGGTAGTTTTCGGCAATCGATCACCCTAATTATGAGTAAGTAAGACTAAGAGTTTATGTTCTTTCGATTATGAAAAAAAAGTGTATTATGAACAAAGGAAATAACGTTACATTTTAGTTTTTTAGAAAAAAAATTTTATATTCGAATCTCGCCAAAAGTGACTGAATTTTATATCTCTTTGCTTTCTTATGTGAGAGACAGAAAAAAAAGAGAGAATTTTATTTTGGTAATATAAACTAAAAAAAAAGTTATTCAATAATAAATCTTCTAATGAAAATTTAAAAATTAAGTTACATAACACTAACAGTAACACTAAAACACACATATATTGGATCAATAAGTCCGTAGCCCAACACCTTTGAACTGGAATTCGACTTCTACAAAGTTCAAACTTCGAAATATGTGATTAATTTTAGCCACTAAGTGCATTGACAAAGAAGGATGTTAATGTTGTTAATGAAAGAAATGATGATTGTTATGTAGCAAAAGAAATTCTTTACATCCGTACATACACACACCCAAACACAGAAATATGTACATATCCGTATATCCACCCCACACATACACATATATCCCTATACCAGACACACACAGTGATTTACTAAGCGAAGCTGAAAGAAAGCCGAAGGTATGGGACACCCGGTGAGGATCGAACTCACTACTCAGCCGTAATTGATCAAGCGAGACACGATTGCCAAACAATACATTATTACACTCCGTCGAAGTGCCCTGGTGTTTTTCTAAGTGTAGCTTAAATGTGGCACAAGGCCAAAACCATGGGGGGGGGGGAGAGAGCATACACACAAGACAGAATAAAGATTGTGTTCCCCACCCATCCCCCAAAAATGTTAATCAGAGTATTTCTGAAAGATAACATTTTTAAAGGCAAACAGTTTTTGTAATATAGTTTCGTGCTTGATATTTATTTACACTCGTCAGAGGATTTTATAATTGTAAGTTTATTTTCTATAAGTTCAATTTTACAATAAAGTCACCTGGTGAGTCGATAATACCTGCAAAATTTAAAGTAAGGATTATTAGATAAGTGAATATTTATTATTTATTACTACACATACGCGTACATAATGTGATAAAAAAAAAACTAAAAAGGTATGATGTACTTATGGGTGAAAGACAAAGTGCTTAAATCAGGGTTATTGTGAATTTAAATTTAAAAGTGGACACAAGTCAACAGCAAGCGGCCTGTTTCATGCTTGAACGTATTCTTCACGCCATGAAAACGTTTGTTTTATAACATTTTATGATTTCAGGGGGCTGATTTAAAACCCAACAGACACCAAAACCCGCTCTAAATACATGCATACAGTGAGCCCCCGCTTATTCGCGTTTCAGCATTCACGGTTTCACACATTCGCGGATTTTTCTTTAGAACATATGTACTTGTTATTCGGGGAAACCCCGAATATTCTCGTGTTTTTCTGAAGAACATTTGTACAAATTATTCGCTGAGAACTTCCTCGATTCGCGTATTTTTTTCGATAGAACATATTCAAAATATTCTTGTATTATTTTCCTGTTATTTAAATGACTTAAAACATATAACAGTCCATTTTTAATATGGTAAAAATTGCCAGAATTGTACATCTTCGTTTTTAAAAACAAGAAAAACGCAAAAACATGCGTTTGTTCTTTGTTAGGGGCTGCAGCTGGGGTCTTAAAAGTGGCTTCTTATGCTAAGTCTGGGGGCATCATCACAGTTCTGTTTTTAGAAAATGTTTTAAACTTTATATTTTATGTCTTGTTTGTTACACATATTTTATACAGTATTTTCAATGGTTGTATCGATCTATGCGTAATTAAAAACGGTTATTACACGTATGAAAGAAAATTTACTAAGTCAAGTCAATGGTCACCAATATTTTTCAATAATGTTTTTAAAATGGTTTATGTTTCTAAAGTGTTTAGGATGAAAGTTTAAGGCATATGGAGTTTTAACAATCAAAATAGGTACTTATATGCAATTTTATGGGGCTTACAAGTATTCGCGAAATTTAACTATTCGCGGTTGCGGTTCTGGTCACTCACTAACCACCGCGAATACGGAGGACTCACCATATATATATATATATATATATATATATATATATATATATATATATATATATAATAAAATAGACGATCGGAAAATAGTACTTACTTAGCCCTTGCCAATTTTCTATTTTCCAATTGTCTATTTTATTCAATTTGTCTTCTCTACAGATTTATTCTGAGAATTTTAACACACACATACCCCCCCCCCCATATATATATATATAAAATTTTCAGGAGCATATATATATCTATATCTATATCTATAGATATAGATATAGATATATATATGCTCCTGAAAAATTTATTTCGGTTGACCTCTCTGAGGAGAAAGAGTGAGTTTGCTATTAATGCAAGACTCTTTGGTAAAGCGAATCGAGTTCCCTCAGTCACTGTGTGTTTATCTAGAAAATAAATACGCTTAAATTCGCCTTCATCCCTGCCGTGCACCAAAGGCTTAGGGTTAGAATCTCCGACTGCCGACAATTCATCCTAGCTAGAGGCAACCGGACGTCTAGCCATAGTGATGAGCTGTGATACAGCGAAAAAGTCCGTCTGTGGATGACAATATATGTAACAAACGCTTTCTGGTCGTCGGATCTGATAAGTTAATTTAATTTATTTCCTGATAAACTCACTTGTCTTTCGTTCCGACCTGAAACGCGTCGTTTATATGGCTTTTCATTTTGTCTCATCATCAATATTTTTGTTTCGGATACTACAAATGCACCCACATATACCGGATTATTCCGTTGTTTTCGACGTATGTGGGTACAGCAATTCAGTTCTTAGAAACAAATAGCCAGTCAGCTTGCATATAGAATGATGAAGGCTCGTACACAACAAACCACACTTTTCGGACGAGCCGAATTCAGAGAACTGATGCCGATAATGTGCCACAAAGTCCCAAAACGACCCTCCTCAGGTTTTGAATTCAGAGTTGGTCTTCTCTTAGACCGGTTGCCACCTAAGGCTATATAACCCAGTCTGTCCTGCTATTTTACCCATATCTGGGGGAGGAGAAGTGATTCCCAATGGTATTTGCGTGTAAGTGAAAGTAATGAACTCGACTGGAATTCGAGCTCAGTTCTCCTATTCTTCAATCTATTACTCCACCCAGGCTCCAATATCCATACTTACTACATCCACGGAGTTATGAGGAGGGTTAAGGGTCGCTTCAGTCCCCTCTCTAAGTTGAGGATATTTTCAGAGCGCCCACGTCACTTCGGAATGTTACACAAGGTCGAGATTTAAAGTGGGTTTACCGGCAATATCGTCGAAACATTATCCAAGCCCCACTCGGCACTTCCCCTTTTTGGGATGCCTCAGGCACCGGGCAATACCCACCAAAGGAGATCTACTGCCTGGGGTGTGGGCTTAAAATTATTTGAACCTCTCCGAGACAAAAGCTCGAGAACTAAACAGAAGACTAATTTGTTCTCTTGGTCTCAATCTGTAACAATACTGCTTATCTGATCTGTATCGTTTGTCTAAAAATAAAACATGATATTTCCCTTAATATTATGGCTCTCCTCAGCTTCCTTTCCTTTAATATCTATGAGGGCGCATTCTCTTTGTTATTTTGCTCGTGTGTGCAGGCCTGTAGATTAACTGTTTAAAATTAATGCCTTATTAAGTCTGTTAGCGAAGAGATTTTGCCATTAATTAATTCTTTGTATGATTGCCTCTTTATAATATAATATACATACTGCACAATCTAATATATATATATATATATATATATATATATATATATATATATATATATATATATATATATTATGTGTATTTAGTTGATTAATTTAATTTTAATGATCAATTTTTCAAAATTATGAATAATTCTTCTCAGACAAGGAGGAAATTCCGTCAGAAATTGCTTGAAGTTCATTTCCGAAGAAAAGTACATGAAATATGGTCCAAGATTTCGACTTTCCATCAGGGTAGGTAGAGAAAATTGATGAGTTTCATAGAACTAGTGATTGTGGTGACGTAAGCAAAGGCTATTGTGACGTAAGCGAGGTGTGACGTGTGTTTTTTTATATATTTGTTTTTGATTTTTTTTTATATATATATACATTCGAGGACGAGGCTTTCTCTTCTTCCTCTCTTGTCGAATTCTCTGCCTCGGAAAGGAACCTAGACGTGGCTATGCCGAAGAGCAGAGTCTTTTTTGGGGAGGTAGACAAACCCGTCTCGGTGTATAAGGAGTATACTGTCAATTTTTGGCCTAGCCTACGAACTCAGAAAGCCCCCATGTTAAAAACTGGCCTTGTGTCATATCTTGCCTTGTGGGGAGGTTGGTAAATAGAGAGAAACAGCAGCTGAGGCATAGCTCTTTGGTCTCAGATCCATGGTCTCTAAAGATCGACCGATGCCACACACACACATTTAACTTTGAGAATGTGGTCTCTTCAGTTATAAATGTTTTTATTTATTGATGTTTTCTGTTGTATATGTATTGCTACACAAAATATTTGTTGTCTTTAATAATAATAATAATTATATATATATATATATATATATATATATATATATATAATTATTATTATTATAATTAATAAAAATCACAAATATATATATGTGGCACCCTGCATTTTTAGAAAGACTAAAAAGAGATATTCATAGAAATATGATTTAATTTTTATTCGGTTTATTAACCAGTTGTTAGTTATTTAGAAACGAAGAATAATTGAGTTTTGAGAATAATTCTCTAACTGTATTTAGGCGATCCAAAGAGAAGAAGAAAAAAAAAAAAAAAAAATAAAAAGAAAGAGAGAGAGGAATAGATAAAACAAAACCCGGTCATAAGTAAAACTAAGACAAGACAGGTGTCAAAATATATCAGGTCAAATTACCTGACCGAAATCCAGGGAAATAGAAATTGTTATATTTGGTTGAAGAAATAGAGTTTGGACATGATAAAATAAAACAAAAAGAAGAGGAAAGACAGAAACATAATACGAAACCAGGTCGTAAGCGAAAACACACACGTACGACCAGCACCTAACAAGTGTCAAAATTATCAGGTCAAGCACTTGAACTAATTCCATGTCCGCGTAGGATGGAAGTTGTTAAGGTTGGCTGAAACAATAAAGATTTTTTAGAACAATGGAAACGAAATTTTAATCGGAGGAAAGGTGTTTTTTTGTGTTGAGAGGGTGACCGGTGGAACTGTATACAGATTCTGACCTGTTAAAAATTGGAACCCCACGATGATGAAGTGGAGACATTTTCAATTCAGATAATTAAGATTTTTGACTATCAGGTCTGACCAAAAACAAAGAAGGAAAGAAAACGATTGTCTCGGCTCACAGATAGCGCCAATATTCTTTCCTGAAGTCACATCTAGTTAGCGGCAGGCTGTTTTGACAGAACATAGGTGAGAAAAAGCCAAGATTATCATTTTTCGTACGTGTAAAAAAGGCCAAATTAGATTTTGTTTTTTTTTAGAACAAGAACGATGTAAGCCACGCCCGATTGGAGACGGGAGGCGTCCCACCACAGTCTCATTAGCCGAAAGCGGTCACGTGATATGCGGAAAGAGGAGGGAGAATGCTCGATCAAGAACCATTGGTCGAAAACGGTCACCTGACATACGAGAGACCGGGAGAGATGGGTATGCGTCTTCCCCCCAGAGGCACTGTGAGGAAGTAGGGGTGAAAATAATAGCGATAATGGGAAATCAGAACTAATGCGACTTTTGGGATTATCGAGAGAGCCCTGACGCCGACAGACAAACCCCGGTTTGCTGCGGCGTCAATAAAAGCAGGACCCCAATCGACAAAAAATGAGTTCAGCCCCGGACGGCAGCGAGAAGAGATCACCTCGGACGACAGAGAGTTGCGGCTGAGTTGCGGCAAGAAATCCTTCCAGCCCAAGTCGAAAACAAGAAATCCTTCCAGCCCAAGTCGAAAACAAGAAATCCTTCCAGCCCAAGTCGAAAACAAGAAATCCTTCCGGCCCAAGTCAAAGACAAGAGAAGTTCTATCTAAGTCGACGAAGAAGAAGATTACTCGAAAGCCGCGGAGAAGTTGCAGCTAAGTCGAAGACAAGGCCAAAGAGTTACTGGACGGAAGAAGAAGAAGAAGTTAAAATCAAGCCCAGCCGAGAACAGAATTCGACCCAACCAGATCGAAGTGAAGAAATACAACTCAAGTCGAAGAGAAGAATCAACTGCGAATGATTGATAGAAATTAGCCCCAGTGTCGAACTAAACCACACTCCGACATACACAATTCTAGAGAGTAGACAATTCGAAATCGTTAAGTTGTATGATAGAAGCTTGGTGCCATAGTCCACAGAGCGGGTCGGGAATGAGAACAATTTTTCTTTATGTAACGGACATTAGATATAAAAGGTTGTCACCCTTTTTTTTTATCAGTAATTTTTTTTGTCTCGTGAGTTTTTTTTTCTTTTACTTATGTTTTGCCGCCCCCGTCGGACTCAACTTGCATACGGCCCAATCCCTGCTGGTCCCGTCTGTCTAAGATCTAAACACAGCGTGGGTAGACAGACCGGAGATCAGTACAGTTGCTTTAGCAACCAGGTATTGGAAGCGGGTTGGGAAGGGCGAGGCTGGTGATCATCTAACCAAGAGGTTGGAGCGGCACGCTTGGGACCAGGAGGAGCGACCAGGAGGAGCGACCAGGAGGAGCGACCAGGAGGAGCGACGTCACAGTTGGCGCCGTAACCAAAGGATTCGACCCTGGGCCAGGTGTGTACCCGTCACAATTGGTGCCGTGACGACCAGGATCAACCCTGAGACAGCCGCGTCACGTCACATCGATCGACCGCCGTTGCTGAAAATTCAAATAGAACTCAAAAACGACCGGGACCGAAAGGAACAAGAACAGAATCGTCTGCAAGGTAGGACACCTTATTTTATTTCCAAACCTCGATTGTTGCTGCATAGATTGTCTTTCTCTGTAGACATGTCGGACTATGATTCGGATAGAGCAGTGGGGGGTGAAGAGGAAATAAGGCGGGGGTTGTCAGTGGATTTAAGGAAGCTGTTAGGTGGACCGAGGGTCCCAGTATTTGATGGCAGCGGGAAGGAGTTTAAAAACTGGCTGGCAATCCTTGAGAAGAGCCGAATCATCTACGAGCTTTCGGACCAAGAAACCCTGTATTTGGCATACGATGCCACAAAGGGAAAAGCGTCTGAGTTCGTGAGGGGGCTCTTGGAAAATCAACCCTGCTTGTCTTGGGAAGAGATAAAAAGACTGCTAACCAAAGAGTTCGCCGACGAAGGTACGGCCATAGAGGCCATGAGGGCCCTTTTAAAACTGACACAGCTACGGGATGAAACCCCGGGAGAATTAGGGACCCGAGCGGGGAAGCTATCATCGTTGGCATTCCCCGAAGTGGTCAGGGATAATGCAGTTATGCAGGCCCAACTGGCGGACCTGTATATAGAGGCGCTGAGCGACGAGCGTGTTCGTCACGACGTATTGAAGGAAGGACCGCTCAGACTGTCGGCAGCGGTGGAGCTGGCCAGGGAGAGCCAGGGCGTGTGGGATAAAGTGAAGAGGTGTGGGAAGAAGCAGATGCCAAGTCAGGAGGCTGGAAAGAGGGGGGTAGGCGGAAGACCCCCCGCGTGGAATCAGAGGGTTAAGGATGAGGTGGATCGGGCAGAATTATGGGAGGAGGACCCCAATAGAAAAGCATGGTCGACCAGGCGTGGCTTTTATAAGCCCACGCCGGGTCGATACGGGCTGGTCTGCTGGACCTGTGGGCACGAGGACCACAGGGCGGCGGAATGTCCGACGAAGTGGGGGTTACCCCCAGACTTCGATCAGGACAGATGCACCAGGTGTGGTAAGAAAGGACACCTGGCCAAGTGGTGCGGGCTGAGGAAGGGTGCCCCACCGATATTAACAAAGAAGGCTGAGCTCAAGAGACCGGCCCAGGGAAAAGCCAGCGGGCCACCCCGGAATTAAGAGGGAGGGTGGCCCAGTTAAAAAGAAGAGAAATAAAAACTTGGACCAGTGGACGGGCGAACCGCTTGAATAGAGGACGGGTTCCCCCGGGAATAGACACAAGGCCAACCCAGTTGAAAAGGAAAAGAGCAAAATGTTGGACATGTGGTCGGGCGGGCCACTTTGCGGCAAGCTGTCCAACAAGAAGGTGCTGGTTTTGCAGGAGGCCAGGACACCTGAAGAGAAACTGTATCCTTAGAAACGAACGCGGGAGACCGGGAGAGGTCCGGCCGGGGTCGCCCAGGTGCAGGGGGCGCAGAACTCCACCTCATGAGAAAAATGAAGGTGATTTATTACTACCGGCACCCATGGCTGGGTTGACCCAAGGGTGGAGACCCAGGAAGAAGAAAGCTCAAGTGTTCTCTTCGCTAACGCAAGAGAAAGAACTATCCTGTAGAGCAGAGATAGGGGGTAGGGAGATGAGGACTCTGGTGGACACAGGAGCATCTGTGTCATTGATGAGAGAGGAAACATACAGGCGGGTGAAACGGAAGAGAAGGTTACGGGAAGCGGACATAGAGATCACGCAAGCAGATGGAGCCCCCCTGAAGATAAAAGGGATGGTGAGGCTCCCGGTGAGGATTGGGAAAGTAAAAAGCACCCAAAATTTTTACGTAACCCCCGACCTGTGTACGGAGGCAATCTTGGGAGAAGATTGGCTCCGGAGCCAGAGGGCCCAGATTGAGTTTAATCCTACTGTGTTGGTGGTGAACGGCGAGAGAACGCCATTGGGATGCCCACCGGAGGAAGAGATAACCATAGTGGTGGAGGAAGATGTAAAGTTACCTCCTAGAACCGCAGTGTCGGGAAAGGGTAGGTTAATGTCAGGAAAAAGGGTATGGAGAGGACCCCTGCAGTTGGTCCCTGTAGAAGGAAAGGGCCTAGAAGATAACGAGGTAACCCTGTGCGAAACGGTAGTGGAGGCAGCCGAGTTGGTGCCCATAATGATGGTGAACCAGGCCCAAAAGACTATAAAGGTTAGGAGAGGGGAGAAGATAGGGAGAGCACTTCCCCTACGAGTCGGGTGAGATTCGAGGAGGAACGAAGGAAGCTAGTAGAGCAAACAGAGGGAATCTTAGATGAGGATATATTAGCACCGGATCAATTTAGAACCAGAGTGGGTGTCTGTTAAGGAACAATCGAGATGTGGTGGCCCAGTCAGACAAGGAGCTAGGTCAGACCCACACAGTCGAAATGAAAATCGACACCGGAGACCACCCCCCTGTGAAATTGAAACCCTACCGGACACCTATACATAAAAGACCACTTGTAGAAGAGGCAGTAGAGGAAATGTTGGAAGCTGGGATGATCGAAAGATCGATCTCCCCTTGGAGCTTCCCAATAGTAATAGTAGGTAAGAAAGATGGCGGGCATCGTTTCTGTGTAGATTTTAGGAAGCTAAATTCTATATCGAAGCCGTTGGCGGTGCCATTGCCATTGATAGACGACATTTTGGCATTATTAGGGAAGGCAAAGTACTTCTCTACGTTGGACTTGAGGTCCGGGTATTGGCAAGTAGCCCTGGATGAGGCTGACAAGGAGAAGGCCGTATTTGCGTGTCACCTGGGACTGTTTCAGTTCAGGGTGATGCCATTCGGTCTAGCTAATGCCCCGGGAGTCTTCCAACAGCTAATGTCAATAGTGTTAGGAGGATACGAGAGCTTTGCCATGGCGTATTTGGACGATATCTTGATATTTTCGGAGACAGTGGAACAACACTTTTTTCATTTAGGACAGGTGTTGGGAAGATTGAGGAAACACGGATTAAAATTAAAATTGTCAAAGTGTCAGTTTCTGAAGGAAGAAACTAGGTATTTAGGCTTCGTCATAAACGGAGACGGTATTAAACCCGACATGGATAAGGTAAAGGTCATAAGGGAAATGCCAGAGCCTAAGACAGTGAGACAGGTAAGAGGTTTTATAGGAGCTATAGGCTACTACCGACGCTTCGTCCCGGCATTTTCAAGAATTGCCATACCACTAGTAGCCCTGACGAAGAAATACGCTAGGTTCAAGTGGACAGTCAACGAGCATTTGATTCGCTAAAGGGACAGTTGACAACCGTCCCACTGCTGACGTACCCAGACCTCAGCAAGCCCATGATATTATACACGGATGCCAGTGAGCAGTGTGTAGGGGCAGTACTTACCCAGCCGTGTCCTGATAAGGAAGGACCAGTGCCTGGCATACCAGAGGAAGTACCGATATACTTCCTCTCCCATAAGCTCTCAGAGACACAACAGAGGTGGCCAGTAATAGAAAGAGAAGCATATGCCATCATGTATGCTCTCCAAAAACTGGACTACTATTTAAATGGTGCGGTCTTTACTATAAAAACAGACCACAAACCTTTGCAGTACCTATTGCAGGCAGAGTGGACAAATAATAAGAAAATTCAACAGTGGGCACTTAAGTTAAGTGGCTACCACTGTAAGATAGAGTATTTGGCAGGAAAGGAAAACACGTGCGCAGATTTACTCTCAAGAATACCGAAACAACTGGAAGAAAGATCTGTAAAGGTAGAACAGGGAGTAGATGATAAAGCCTATAGAATAGGAGTAATTAACTCTAATAAGCTAAAAGATCGCCCTATGTTAGAATCGGACGAAGAAGGGGACGCCCAGATAATAACCGATCCCTACTGGACAGAAGGAATTGAGAAGGAGCAAGCAGACAGTGAAATAGCTGCTCTGAGAGAGAAGGTGAAGGCAGGAGAGACCACCAAGTATGCCATAATAGAGGAAAGGCTGTATTATCTCTCAGGCAGGGATGAAGAAGTGAAGCCCAAGTTGTATGTGCCCAAAAGTTTAAGACCAGAGATATTGGAGCAGTGCCACGAGAGGTTGGGTCACATGGGAATTGATAGGACATGTGATCTCATAGGAAGAAAGTACTATTGGCCCAAACTGTACGGAGAGGTCACTAACTATGTTCGGAGTTGTGTAGTGTGCCAGTCGCAGAGCAGAAGGCAGGAAATGGCACCCTTGGAGGAAACAGACGTACCAAACTTTCCCTTCGAGAAGGTGAGTATGGATGTATCAGGACCATATGGAGAAACTGCACAAGGAAACAACTATATAGTGAGTTTTGTCGATTGGCTAACAAATTGGCCTGAAGCATTTGCAGTACCAGACAAGAAGGCCAGAACTGTGGCCGGGTTGATAATAAGTGAAATCTTCCCTAGGTATGGTGCCCCTGTGCAATTGGTAACAGACAATGGCACGGAGAATGTGAACAGCATCATGAGAGAAGTTTTGACAGGTTTGAATGTAGAGCACATAAAAACATCCCCATATCACCCCCAGGGAAATGCTAAAGTGGAAAGGTTTCATAAAACCTTGGGAGATGTATTGGCCAAGCTGGTCAGAGAAAACACTGGAAATTGGGACTTGTATTTGACGCAGGCTCTGGCGGCCGTGAGGTTTACGATAAACGAAACCTCCAGAGTTTGGCAGAGACGTGGTCCTGCCTGTGGATAACCTACTGAAGCCCCGAAGAAGGTATATGGGAGAAGATCATCATCAACTATTGCTGGAACAGCAACATAAGATATTTGTACAGGCCAGAAGAAGAATAAAGAGGGCCCAGAAGAAAAGAAATGAGAGGGTGAATGCTGAAAGAAAGGTAGTAGAATTGAAGGTTGGAGACCCTGTCTACTATAAAATCCACCAGAGAGAGGGAAAGCTGGACCAAAGATGGGAACCGTACTACCGGATAGTAGAGCAGACGGGCCCAGTATCATATGTAATATGGGATCAAGTGGCAGGACGAGCGAGGAGGGTTCATGCCAATGATCTGAAGAAGGCTGAAATAGCTAACCTGGAAATGAGCGAGCCGAGGCCTAAGAAGACAAGGAAAAGGAAAGTAACTCTGGTTGAACCGGAAGAAATGGAAACGGAAGAAGACTCCGAGGAGGATGCGGAGATAGGTCGACTTGGTCAGATAAACGAAGCAGTCCGAGTGACAGAGTTGGAACCCTCAGCGGGGATTGGCGATGTTCAGTCGTCGACTGAATCGGTACAGAGAAGACCCCGTGAGATCGCCATCACACCCCCATGTCCGAAGAAAAGGAAGAAAAAGACGAGGAGGTCCAATCAAGCAGTCGAAGGCTCTAAAAAGAGGCACCCTGAACAGGACGAAGGACCCAGCGAGTGGGAGGAGGAGGATCGAATACCCCTTTCCCAGCTCAAGGAAAGGATAAGGAACAGGAGAAATTTAGACATAGAGTCGAAAGGTATTGAGGACATTCAAGGCGAAGACTCTAAACAGAAAGAAGAATCAGGAGATGAAGAAGAGGACAAAAAAAAAACCTCCTGGACGGAAGTTAGACACAGAAAGAAGGTTAGAGGTTGAACAGGAATCACCTCAGAAGATGAGATCAGGGAGGGAGAAGAACCCCAAATCTCAGTAGAACAAAAGGGCTGTGCAGAATACAAGCATTTAGTGTCGACAGATAACGACACTGGCTCATCCAAAATCCTATTGGCTGACTATGGTAGATGTGAGTGGAGGGGATGGAGTCGCGGGCTGCACCTCACAAGGGACGGGAGAAGATCATTGGCATTGTTGATTGATCACCAGTGGTGTCATGAAGTACAACCTTTAGAGTGGGCGCCACGCACACCTGACCAGACCATTCTGTCCGCTAGAGGTTAGTTAGAGGAGGGAAGAGCTGAACTTAGTAAGAAGTTATAAAATAATTGAGTGATGAGTTGAGCGACACGAAGTAGTTGTGAAGAATAACAACAAAAGAATTTCGTTACCTTTCAGGAATGATCAAGATGAAAGGGTTGGTTATGACGATGATGGTGGTAGCCACGCTGATGGTGACGATAGCGGAAGCTGGGAAGCGCAGCCGAAACACCATTTTTAAAAAAACGAGCGAAGTAATAATAACCAGGTCTAAGTGGTTGGTCACATTCGTGATAGGTTTGAACCCGTATGAGTCGCTACTAAATAAGTTAGGAAACGAGCTAACGCAACTGGATGCAGCCCGGTTGAAAGTAGGACAAGATTATCCCAAGCAAAAAGGGTATCTCAGTTTATTGCACTCCCTAGAATCAGAAGCCACTATGATAGAGGCTCAATGGAAAGACATGCAAAACTACCTGCAGGGAATAGAGTTACTGCAGACGCGGGAAAGGAGATCCGTAGTCCCGATTGTGGGAAAGGCATTGAGTGTCCTGTTTGGAACAGTGACTGAAGATGACGTTAAATTCATAAGAAGGAAACTGGGAGAAGTGGAGGTAAACCAGAGGACGCTTGCCCAGGTGGCAAGGGAGAGTGTGACAATATTAAATGTGACAAGGTTAGAGGTGTCCAAAAATAGAGCCAGAATCAATTGGTTAATAGACAACCTGGCGAGGTTGAGACAAGAGGTAATTAATAATACAGAAACTGTAATGATTGAATTACAGGAAATGAGCGGATTCATGCAAAAATATTTCCAGCTGATGACAATTACGAATAAGGTACGACAAACGAGTCAGTCGTCGACGACCTTGCTGGAACACGTGAGGGCGCAATTAGACATGCTGTCATTAGGACACCTCTCCCCAAGCATAGTAAACCCGGGTCACCTAAGGGAAGCGCTACTCGGAATACAGGCCGAGTTACCCCACCATTTAAGGCTGCCGGTGGACCCCACCAAAGAATTGTGGAAATATTATAATGCACTAGGATGTGTGACCTTGTTAGAAAATAGGCGTCTATTGGTTGTGATATCTGTTCCGTTGTTAGATAGCGAGAGTGTATTCGAGATATACCAGGTTATAAACTTACCCATCCCCTACCCCAGAAGAGATCAAGGTTTAGGAATGATAGCAAGGTACAAGGTGGAAGCAGACTACATAGCTTTAAATTCGGGGAGAACGAAATTCATGTTGCTATCAGCTGAAGAAGCTGGAAGGTGTAGAGATGATGCTCTAGGGACTTGTACCTCGTTAAGCCCTATCTATAAAACTGGTAATCGCAGAATGTGCATACTAGAATTGTTTGATGGGAAAAGGGAAGGAATCAAAAGAATCTGCCAAGTGGAGGTATTAACAAACACGGCATTACCACAAGCTATCAGTGTTTCAGACGGGGTGTGGGCAGTAGCCACACAGAGACATATCAGCTTGTCTAGGGTATGTGGGGGAGAGTCCACAAGGACATTAAGAATAAGACCACCGTTATCCCTGGTGACGCTACCCATGGGATGTTCGGCGGTTGGAATATCCATTTCCTTACCTCCCTATTACCAGGAAGAAGAAAGATATGAAGAGAAAGATTCAATCATAGAGATGATTGGTAGAGGCTTAGTCAATTGTACAGAATTATGGGAGCCGATAGTGAAGAGATTCTCTAATGTTACCTTAAATAAGATGCCAGTATTAATGAAGCCAATAGAAAAGATCGATATGGATCAATTGAGAGACAAGTTAAGTGCGTTGGGAAACGAAGGTGTGGCTTGGGAAGACGATGAGCAGATCGCGATAAGTTGGTCAATAGTAATGGGTACATTCCTAGTTATAGCCATCGGGGGTGTATTAATATGGAAGGTTAAGAGTAAGAGGAGATTAGCGAACGACAATCTAGTGAGCGTGCAGCAACTCGAGAGGGAGATGCCGAGCAGTGTACCTTGCTCAGACAGGACGGGCGAAGAAATTGCTGAATATATATATATAATCATTATTATTATTAAAGACAACAAATATTTTGTGTAGCAATACACATACCGTTTAAATAGGTTATGGTCTGGTCACTCCTCCTCCCTCAATACTAAGTACGATTGAGAGAGATATTAAATTAAACCCTCCGTAAACTCTACCATGTCTCTCTAACCACTCCTTATTACACTCTCTGTTAAATTACAAAAACTTACACTACCCATCAATTTTCATTTCATTTTTCGTTTCATTTTTTGGAAGTGCTATCTGAAAATCCGACGTCCTTTAAAAGGGCTCTGGTGAAATAAATTTTTATAATGCAACCTTAAAGTGGTCTGTTTTTCTTTAATATATATATATATATATATATATATATATATATATATATATATATATATATATTGGGTTGAGGAATAATTCATGAGTGTTTTTTTTTTTTCAAATTTATTTTAAACAGAAAACTACAACAACTTAATCAATAATATACTCTCCTCTCAGTTGTTGTGTGCAACTTCCTCCCATCGTTCAATAACTTTTTCAATGCCTCAACGACATAAATCTCCCGGCCTTGACTCAAATAATTCGTCCCACAAAGTCACCAATTCCACGTCATTATTGAAAGATACACAGCGCAAAGCGTTCGAAAGAGTTGAAAATCTGACGCCTCCAAGTCTGGAGAATATGGAGGATGAGCCAACACTTCCCATTTGAGTTCTTGAACCGCGACTTTGGTCCTATTGGCGATGTGAGGAGGGACTTTGTCGTGTTGCAGAAGAACGCCATTTCGCCTATTTGTTCTTTTTTGCTGAATTGCTTTGTTGGGTCGGTGCAGTTATTGAACGTAGAGCTCCGCATTCAGTGTTTGCTTGCGCTCAAGCAGTTCGTAATGAATTATGCCTTCCTAGTCCCACCATACACACAACATGGTTTTTAGAGGATGAAGGTCTTGTTTTGCTCTCTGAGTCGCTTGTTTTGGGGGCGTAAACTATTCTTTTTCACTGTTTCATGTGACGGCACCATTTTTCATCGCGAGTGACCTGTGAAAAGAAAACTCTGTCATATGTGTTGAGCGATGTCGAACGAGCAAACTGGCCGCGATTGAAGAGCGTTGATTTTTGTTGTTTTCGCTCAAAGTGTGTGGCACCCAATAACCCAGTTTGTGAACCATTCCCATTAGGTTATTCACCACAGTTTTTTTTTGTTTGTTTGTTTTGTTTTGCTTTTTATCACGACCCATCTGTTCCACCAATTCTCTGGTCGTTTTTATGAAGAGGTTGATTCAATCGTTCTTCAGCAAATTCACTTGGTCGACCGGTGCGTGATCCGTTTTTGAGATCAAAATTCCTATTTTTGAAGCGCGAAAACGAACGGCGGGCGGTACTTTGAGGTATTACCCCTTCTCCATACACAGCACAAATTTCACGCGCAGCTTCGGCGGCCTTAACACCTCGATTAAATGCGAAAAGCAAATGGTGTCGGAAATGGTCAGTTTTGTCCAATTTATATTCCATGTTAATGATATGAAAATACGTAAAAATCAACAAATTTAAAAAATCAAAACACACTATCTTCTAGAGTAAAAAAATTCTCTTCCAAATGACATAAAACATTTTGCCAATGCGTATTATTTCTGGGTGCATTTTTAAATTTGAAAGAAAAAAAACCGCTCATGAATTATTCCTCAACCCAATATATATATATACATATATATATTACTTCAAACTTTATTATAGTTGATACACGTGGTTGAAATAGACGCCATTTTTTTAAGTGTGTGTACCACGTCTATCGGTCTGACGCTGTCCGTAGCCGAGCGGTAAAACATGCCGGATTAAACGGTGGTTTCTCTTACAAAGAAGGGGCGCAGATTCTGATCCCTGCAGGAGATCACATTTTTTTTTATTAAAATTACTCGAATGCGCGGGCAGATAAACGCAATGCACATTGTTTAAAATAAAAATAGGCATCTATTTCAAATTCGAGTATTCACTAAATAATAATGTTGAAAGTAATAAAAATGTATAATTAAAAATAAATCCATATATTTTTTTTTATTCTTACTCCTTGTTTAGTTAATAACCACCACATGTTACGTTGGTTAGTTGCTTATCTTGCAGACGAATGGGGAAACGAACGCATTCATCATTGGATGCGTTATACTCGTGGCCTTGTGCCCGATTTAGCTAAGTTTAGTTAAAAATATCAATTTAAAAAAAATGTACTAACTAAAGCATTGATGAACAATGTGTTTTCAAAATTTTTATTCACATTTTCTCCCGTCAGTAATTTACCCACCCAGTCAATTATTGTGTGCAATTTTTACGAGTTTCATTTTTAAATTAATAATTTGATTTGGGGGAGAAAAAAATATAATTACTATACTATAGGTACCTCCGCTAAAATCGCGATACCTAGGGTTTTAAATTAAGTTTTAAAAATGAAAAACCTTTTTTGTAGCTTTCATTTTAGCTTTATTGAAAGCTACAGGGTTAAATTTATTTACTATTTCCAGTAAGCTAAGCAAAATACTCTGAAATCATGGATTGGAATATTAATTTATTTTATCTTATCAATTTAAGATTAAAATAGAAATTATAAAGATATTATTTTTTTTCGATTGAATTTTATTTCTATATCTCAGATGTTTTTTCTGCCTTCTTTTTTAATGTCTTATTAATTTATCTTCTGTCGTAACGTAGGGCAATGAGAGAAAGCTAATTTCACTGTCGATTCTCACCGAATGGGCTTACGCGTACAACTTGATGGGCCAGACTTATTTGAACTTAATTCCTCATCCATTTCTAATAAACATTATCGTAATAAAGTAAATAATGATGGTGGGAGCATAACCCCAACTCAGGAAAAGAAGAAGATATCTTTCACTTTTTACAAGAAAAAGAAAGAAACATTCTTTTGTCTTGCGGTTTTTGTGTATGATGGCCGGTAACACAGACGACAACACATGAAGAAAATAAAAACAGACATAACGAGGCGAGTTTCTGGCGGTCATTTGAAATTCGCGGTTAACAAAGGATAATTACTTGAAAGTAAAGAGAGAAGATATCTGTGTTAGGAATTCTGGACAAGGAAAAACATATAAAAATAAGCTGAGAGTTTTTTTTTCCTCCTCTAAGGGCAAGGCTAAAACTAAAAGTTAATTTTTTATCTGTGCTAATAATATCCATATGACAACTTTCTCAATAAAAAGTTAAGAAATCAAACCAGGATAAATTAAAAAGAGAATATAATTTTAGTTGACTTCGTTACTTTTGTTTTGTTAAAAGAAATCTTAAAAAAAGAAATCCATACAATACTCTATCCAATTTAAATGAAAATTTCAGTACATATTCATCAATTATTATACTGAATAGTTTTTTTTTTTTTTTTTTTTTTAAATTTAAAAAAAAGACCTAGCATTCATATAAAATACAAATTTTATCGTAATTTAATTATGTTCAGCAATGGATCATAGTAAATGAGAATGTCAGTGTGTCACACTTGTTCAATTTTACTCCTAGAGGCCGTAGCTCACATACCATTTTGGAATCAGGCTGACTCCGTGAGCAAATTAAAAACTTTCCGGGTCGGATCCAGACTCGCAATCCTGAAATTTTGTATTCCTATATTTGTTTTCATTACTGCGATTGTTTTACTTTTCGGCGATTTTTTTTTTTTTTTTTTTTGTACGATAACAAATTTTATAAGTTGGAAATAAATTTTGGAATAATCAAAAATCAAAATTAATTGCGAAATCCAGCGAAAGTCACCCGTGAAATAAAAATGGGAAAGTAAGGACCTACGCACATCAAATTGTTATTAAATTAAATGGCGGCAGAAAAATTATTGTTGAACTTTTAAAAGATAAATTTAAATATTAATGCAATACTTAAATGCAGCGATCAATTTTGAGTTCTTCTGCAGTTTATTGTTGTCTATCACATCTACTTCTCCCTACATATTGTGATAAGGGCTTAATCAAGTGCCCTCCTCAGGAACTAGCTTAAATGGCTTTAATAACAGAAACAGCAGTAAAATGCTGAAGTCTTTTTCTCTCATTGAGTAACTCCTCTTTGTCAATGTCATCGTGATCTATTATAAAAAAAAAAAAATTTTGTTGTAAAAAAAAATGCTAAATTTCATACATTTTTTATGGCCTTTTAAGCTCAAGCGGCGAAGCGCCGAGACTTTATGAATCTACCGTTTTTTGAATACTCGGAGGGGGATTTTATATATATTGGCCAATGGGAATCAAGTTTTTCTAGCACCTAAAAATTTTGGCTGTAGTCGAATTTTATGACCCTATTGAGAATAAAAAGAACTGCTATCAACTGTTGAAAGGGAAGAGAGTCGAAAAGAAAACGGCAGAGTGTCAATTTTGGCCGGGGCAGTTTTCACAAGACATTATGTAAAAGTATAGTCCAGTGAGAGGTTATAAATTTGACGTGACAGATCGAAGGCAGATTCATGCGACAAATTTCACACCACAGAACCTACAAAAATTTGCCTACATCAAATCCCCTTCGAGCTGAGAGGTTGTTTACAGTGCCATTACAACAGAGGTTGGTGTCTTTTAAAAGATTGTGCCTTATGCAATATTGTGAATCCTCTTCGAGTTTTTCCTTATTTTTCTATTTTTGAATGGATATATTTTGTATACGAATCTGTTGGTCTTATTAACATTTTTGGTGACTTGTATTTTTTCCTGTTTCTGAGTGGAATCTTTTTGTTACCTCAGGAAAGTCTTATCCTGGCAAAAGAGGCGCACAAAAAAAAAAAAAAAAGAAAAAAAGTGCAACCCTTGTTTTGTACTTTTCTAATTTGTAAATAAATGTGTTTTGCTTTAAGATTTTTACGCAATGGTCGTCTTGTTTTTTTAAAGTTGCGCATATTTTCGAGAGTTTCTGTTTCTACCAACTAAGTTTTGTGTCTGGCACAAGAACTTGGAGTTGGTAGCAAAGCAAATTTTTTACATCTTGCGCAAAAATGTTGTATGTTAATGTCGTGTAGCATAATTTTTACTATTTAACTCTCATCCAAAAGATTCAATAGGATAAGCAAGGTATATTTCTCAGCAAATTCAGGAAGCTGTTGAAATCTCAAAGTTATTTCTTGAATCACTCTGTCGAGCGTTCATAAAAGGATAAAATCTCCTGATACAAAATATTAGTAAAATTTCGTTACGGCTTGTATTGTTCAAAGTAACAAGAGAGATAGTTGAAGTAAATAAGTTTTTCTGCTTAGTGAGAAAGAACAGTTTAAGTCTCGCTGAGTGATTAGGTCAATATGCCATAGTTTAAGTTACTCGAAATCGAAAAGGTCCTTCAACTGCAAGCACTGTCCTGACATTAACACCACTATTATTTCAATACAGCCTATACAGGCTCATATATAAAAATTTTACTTTCCTACCAACTCCAATTCCTTGTGCCAGACACAAAACTTAGTTGGTAGAAACAGCAAGCCTCGATCATAGGCGCAAATAAGAAACAACACGACCCTTGCGTAAAAATGTTAAAAGGGAAAAACACATTTATTTTAAAATTTACCCACACGTAAAGGTAAAATACAAGGGTTGCACAAACCTTTTTTTTTCGTGTGCCTATTTCGTCAGGATACCAATTTTCTGAGATAACAAAAAGGGGATAACTCGCAGAAAGAAGAAAAAATATGTTACAATTTTGTTTGATACAGACAAGGATTCAAAGACACAAAAATTAAAGCCATTGAAAATAGAAAAAAAATGGGAAAAACTTGGAGTAAGCAATAACAAAATTGCACAAGGCAGAAATTTCAAATTGGGCCCACCTTCGTTCTTAACAGAATATTCAAACAGGACGTCTCAGCTCGAATGGGGTTTCATGTTTTCAAGTTGTTTTCTCGAGGACCCTTTGAATTTTGCCGCAAAGTTCACATGAATGTTCTTCGTTTTGAAATCCTCTCTGGAAGTCACTGAAAGGAATTTCAGTTCTGGAGTAGAATCTGTCTATTTCCTCATGTTGATTTATGACCTCCTTCGGCCGGACAAGTCCTTTGAAGCGTAGGTGCTAAATGTCTTCTTCCCTCTCCGTTAATTGCTTCCTTGTCAACGGCTCATTCTTTTCTTCTTTTCTCATCTTATTCGCTCATAGCTGTCCATTTTATTGAATTAAAAAGCCGGGTCTTGCAGACTCAGGCCAGAATTTCACAAGGGCTCGAAAAACTCGTTTCTTATTGGCCAATATGCATATAAAACCTTCTCTAAGAATTAAAAAAATGAATTCGTAACAAATCAAACTATTTTGGCAGTATCAACCGCTTGAGCCCAAGAGACCATAAAAATGCCACCATTTTTGCACAAACCGCCTGGCCTTCAGAAGAATATACTTCTCTCAAAAAAACATGTATTAAAAAAAGAACCTAGACGATTATACATTTACATTTCTAACATTTTTAGAATAATAAAAATAAAATTTTTATACATAACCTACTGCAGACACAAAAAAGCGTAATGTCTTAAGCAGATGACCGCTTAATTTCTCCACGGGACACGCTTGGCTGGTTTCTCTAGCTGACTCTACTCTGCTGCTGCCTGTCATCTTTCTCTTTCTATGCACTTACGAAGATTTGTTTCAGCTAACATCAAAAGTCTCTTTGTTTTTTCCATTGGCCCAAATCATTTTCTTTTCTGGCGTTCTTTTCTTTTCCTTTTTTATAGCAGAAATTATACGTGGAGCCTTTCTTATTTTGGTAAATTTCTAGTCACAATAACTAGACACCGGAAAAACAATCTTTCGTTTCACAGCTGTTGTTCAATCTTCCGATTTTTGGTGGGTTGCCTTCTCATTAGTTAGTATAGGGAGAGAAGGATAGAAAGAGAGAGAAAGAGATATTGTGTTTTAAAGGAAATCAAATACTTTATTTTATTTTTTTTAAAATATTTTATTTCTTACATTTAGGCTCAGCACACACAAAACAAAACAAACTGTATGAAGTTTATTTTATTTTTCCGAAAACCATGTGCAAGGGGTCGGTGAATGATAGATACAATTCAGCAAATTGTTTCGCATGTACCTAGTAACATGGAATTGAAAGGTTTACGTGTTAGTGTCTATTTTTTTTAGGTATGCGCATGTTCATATATAAACAGTTAAATAAGAAACCCACAAAACCTAGGTTTCTACTACAAACCATTTATTCTCTTTAAATATAAGCTGTAGTAAAACAAAGTTCTCAATGTCTCTTGGGTAAGTCCGTTTTCTTTTTGGTCCAGAAGTTAGGGTAATGATCGAGATCAATTCAGACTTGCGCTTAGTTGGAACGACCAAAGTATAACGTCTTACTTCAACAGTGGAGTGTCGGCATGGTCATAAGGGTCAAGCTCGTGTCAGCCTTGCTCTGAGTTGGAACGACCAAGGAAAAGGTTGATTTACTTCATAAGTGGAGACCTGTTCGAACGCTATGCGTTGAAAAGTGGAAATAGAGTTCTGTCTTCAGTAACCGGTAAACAAACGTGTCCCAGCGGGTTGTAATTTCAACGTCGTACTACATCTTGGAACAAGGGGAAGAAAGAGGAAGGAAAATGTCTTTTTTATCAACTTAAACAGCACCGCCTAACGGCGTTTGATGAAGCCAAGAGGAGTAATAAAATTTCCAGTTCCTTCATTACTAGCATAATTGTAAAATGGACTTCTTTTTCTTTTCTTTTTCATTATTATTATTATTTATTCTATTTTTTAAAATTTTATTTTCCCACAGTGACTTAACAAGGACTCGGTGAATGATCGGCTCTAGCATTTATTTAACATCGTTCAGTAAAAATAAACATGTCAGTTCGTTATGACACATGTGATTCATAAGTGGTCCCTTAAATCCGATATTCTTTAATTTGAGGGACGTTAAATCGAGGTTTTACTCTACTGGGCAAAGCACTCTGGGACACATAATGAAGAAAGAGGGCTTGGAGAATTTAACACTCACAGAGCATAATGATGACGAGAGAGTCAGCGAGTAACCTGCCTAATGAACTTGTGTAAATAGATGGTAGAACAGAAGACGAGAGATAGGAAGGAGACAAAAAAAATTACTTAGATTTACGAAGGATAGAAACTTGTGGAGTGTCATAATCGCCTACGCCCTGAAGTGACACGGCGCATAAAAGTAGGAAGATGGGAACTAACGAAAGAAAAAAAAATTCCTAAGCAGTTGATATTTTTTTCTACCAAAAAAGAAAAAAAAGAAAAAGTATAAGAAAATGCAATTTCATTTTTTCTTTCTTTCTAGGCTTCCGTACTTTAACATTTTGGACGTTAATTTCTGCTAAGGACAAAAATAAAAGAGCTAAAAATTATTTCTTCAAATGGAACAGCAAAAAAACTGTGAAAGAATGAAAGGTAACGAGCAAATAAATAAATTTATTGAGTTTGGAAAAATAACGAACCAAGAATTTCATTCAAGGGCAATAATTTGTTAAAATCTTCTTTAGCAGTCGCCATATTATCACGTGGAGGTATGTTTACCCTACGCAAATAACAGCCTATAACTTCTATAAGGAATCACGCTAACGTTTTTGATTCTTTTCACTTGTGGATTAATTGGTCTGCAGTCGTTAAGTAAGCATTTAACTAACAGTTTTTATCTTGTTTTATTTTTTGAATATATTTTCCTGGCACACATGTCGGATAGTTACGTAACAATAAAAGAATTACATTTTTTACATCCAAGCAGACCAGGTACCCCGTAATAAGTTGTAATTTAAATGAATGAATCCCTTCTTTTTAACTACTTGTATTTAAAACTTACCTTTGAAGATATATCGTTAAGACATCTTTCTCGATTTGTGATCTTAAAACTAAGTCTATTATTCTTCAATCGGAGTTAAAAATATATTGCTGAGAGAGAGAGAGGTTGGCATGCTTTTAGTTTTATTACTTTTCTGAGTTTTACTTTTATTTATTTATTTTTAATATAAGAAGTAGAACAATATAGTAATAATTAGGAAATAAAACAACAAAAATCTCTCACTAAAAAATACTCCAACTAGAGAAACTGGTTTTGAAGAAAAAATGAATTCAAATTTTAAATAAAATAAAAAAAAAATCTTTTGTGAGGTTGGTTTTTTAAAAGTTCCCAGTTCAATCAAAATGACGAATTTTGACAAATATATCACAATACTTCTTTTTTTTTGGGATGGTCTTTTCTCTTTTTTAGTGGCGCTGAGAACTTTTCAGCACCCTCTCGTCTTTCTCATGCCCCTGTTAAGGGTTGTTTAACTTTAAATTAATTCCATCCGTGTTTCGATTGTTTTTTTTGTTTTTTTTTAATGTTTTTTGTCTCTTGACGATTTTTTATTAAGAAGCAATTTTTTCTGCATTTAAACGTGGCTCTTTGTTCCGCTTTAACCTTTTTTGTGACATGGACTTTTATTTTTGAAAAATGAATTTTAAAATTTTGACTCATTACGTTTTTCTAACACTGACTTTTGTTTTTGCATATTTCAGTATTTTTAAATTTACTCTGATTTAAAGATACAACTTCGAATCTCATTCATTATTTTTATTTTTTTTCGATCTATTCTAAAGTAGAAAAACAAAATAATAATTTCTACTAATAATAATAATTACTTTTTAAACACCAAAAAAGAAAGAAAGCGAAATTGTATTATTTTTTGTATTAATTTATCAACAGCAACAAACAAACCAAACAAACAAACAAACAAACCAAAAATCATTAATTTTCAATACCTGTAAAACAAAGTAAAAAGAAAAAGAAAAAAACTTAAATTATTTTTTGCCTTCTATCATGATTGAGAGAGTTCTTAATTAACTTTCAGTCAGTTATACGGCATGCGTGATACACGCTTAGGCGATTATGTATCTTTCGATACATGACTGACTCGCCAGATTTTTTCCTGTAGTAACTTAGTAGGTTGCCATTTATTTCTTGCCATCCGGTCTGTACTGCTATTTAACTATCGCTTGGGAAGAAAAAGAGGATTCATACCTTTCCCAAGGGTAGCACGTAAGTGAATGTAAATGGATTACGACTGGAATTCGAACTTTGCTCTACCGATTCCTCAATCCGAGCCGCTATCCATTACTCCACCTTAACTTTACCAAGAAGTTAATTAAAAAGTCTGTCTATATTTCTGAGATGAGGTGTTATGTACAGTATTTTACATTATTCGGACTATTGTCCTCATCTTTGTCGCCATATTTATCACAGCGTTTCGGCCGTTGTACGCTCCAGCCTTCTTCAGGTGGTTGGAATTTCGAACTGAACCCTTTATTTCGATCACTGGACACATGGCACAGTGGATAAAGGCGTTGGTTAGATCCAGTGACAGACCCAAAGAGTGTGAATTCAATCAATACCAAGGCAGTGGAGAACTTTCAGAGGGAAAATTAGCAGGAGATAACTGATAACTGATATCCATCAAACATGGCACGTAGAACTAGAACAGTCTGCCCCAGTGATCGAAATAAAGGGTTCAGTTCGAAATTCCAACCACCTGAAGAAGGCCGGGGCGTACAACGGCCGAAACGTTGTGATAAATATGGCGACAAAGATGAGGACAATAGTCCGAATAATGTAAATACTGAAGTTAATTAAAAGTAACAAATTTCCTCCATGACGTAGAGATTGTAGATTTTGTTTTAAAAAAATAATTAAACTAAAAGAGTAAAGTATCTCTTGAAACCCTGATCAATCAATTTAATAATATTAAAAAATGCCAATACTAACGTTAAAAATTAATTTGCAATTTATAAACAATTCATAAATTGTAGAATCCTCATTCTAACCTACGCTACCAACCAAATTACAGTGATGAGGAAAAAATAACTTTTGTTTGGGCCTGAGAAAATTTTAAAAAATAATTTAATTTTTAAAATAAACATTTTTTTAAATAATTCACATTTAACTTATAATAACCAAATAAGTACTATTTTATTTAAGACACTTTTTAACAGATATTTTGTCATAAACCATGTAAACAACATTGTCATTGCTTGCAAAGGTGAGAGGAAATGGAATGAATTTCAATAAGGCGATACTTTTACGTGTTTTATAAATGGCTAATAAATGATTAACAAGAAATATACTTGTATGCATGAAAAAATAGCTGAAAAGAAAGTAGACATTGAACTTTAGCAATTAGAAATAGTACATGTCTGTATGCGTGTGTGTGAAAGAGCTCAGTTACCAAATGAAATATATCCTCAAGCCGAGAACAAGTCCCGTGCTAGTGTTACTTCTATTGCATGCTAGAAGAAAAAGAGAAAAAAAAGAAGAAACAGGAAGTGTCCTGTTTTTATAGCTGTTTAACAGCGCCACTTAACAGCATCTTAGCAAATCTAGCAAACCAAGTGGGTAATTCACTAGCCTCCATTTTTGAAGTTTAATCATTACTATGATGTCTATTATTGAGGTCTATTCTTTGATCTCAGTTGATCTCGCCACTATATTTTCCCACTCCCCACAAAAAAACATTGCTGTAAAGAGAAATAATGTGAAAGCTATGTGGAAAAGATGTCAAAGTAATTTGAAGACCATCAAAACATGTTATGTTGGATGTTTACATTACTGAGGGATTGAAGATTGGAAGACTTCAAATTTTATCATTTTTGTCATCAACTCGCCATGGATTCATATCCTGTTTAATATAATTGGTTCTTGAATTTATATTAAATTGAAAACCACTTCATTGATGTTGATTTTGATTGAAAACCTTATAATTTTCAGGCGTTCAATTTAAATGTCATAATGCAAATTTTAATGATTGATTCGTTTTCGAAGACTTATCAACCTTCTGCAGGTTATTTAAAGTCAGAAACTATTATTAGATTGTAAGAATTATTATCATTATTACTATTATTGAGATAATAGTAATTTAGTGATACAATTCTTACTAATTAACCCATAGCTGGTTGGAGAATAGCTGGATTTATACCTTTGCACATAAGTGACTATAACGAACTCAAATGGAATTAGAACTCGGCTCTCCGATGAACAATTTCAAGCCATTATCCATTACACCATCCGCACATCCAAGCTTACAGCACGTGGTATTCTCAAACTGTCACCCATCTAGATACTAACCAGGATCGACGTTGTTGCTTAACTTTGGTAATCGTATAAGGAGTAAATATATAGTGTTTTAAGAGGTGGGGTGCAAAAGTTTAATAACGCTGTTAACCTCTGTCACTAAGAGTTATCCCTAGCACTGCTCTGTCTATTATTCATTATGATTTGTTCATTTCCAGTATCACCGACTCTTGCGTCACAATTATTATACACTTTGACTTTAAGCATATTAACAAGACGATTTTTTTGTTTTTGTTAAACAATTTACACACTGTCTTTATGTTCTTCTATTTAACTACCGCAGTCTTTCTCTAATGTCCTAACTATATATATTCTTGGGTTTCTTCCAGTTCTTCATCTATTTTTATGAGCTTTTTTTTGGGGGGGGGAATGTTACCATTGAACGTTTTTACTTTTGTTCCTTTCAAAAGCTTCGCTAATTCGATACCTATCGCTTCACTACAATTTTCAAATATAAATTGTCTTACTATTTAAAATACTATATTTATTATTAGAAAATATATTCTTTTTACATAGAGAAGAAATCATATAACTTTAATGGGCCGAAGATTTCGGTTTACACTTTTCCTGTTAATCAGGGGTTGTTGTTAGAAAAGGAAATTAATGCTTGCGATAGAAATATCCATTTCAGTTCCATTCATATTCTGCGCGCGCACGTGCGTGTGTGTGTGTGTGTGTGCGCTTGTACAATTCAATTCAATAACAGACTTAAAAATATTTCTCTGAAGGTTACCCAGATCAATATACACTTGAGGAAGGTCGGAGGGCACAACGACCGAAACTTTGTGATAACAACAACAAAGATAAGGAGAATGGTTCAAATATAAATAGTGTAAATTACATATTTGTACATAATATTAAAAAAAAATCTTTAAAAAAATAATTTTATTTATTACCGAATAATTCCCGATAAGTTAAAATAACTAAAAAAAATCAGGAAATAAAAAATAAATAAAAAAGTAAAAATAAAAAAAATAATTTTATGTATTACCGAATAATTTCCGAAAAATTCAATAAAAAGTCAGGAAAAAGTTAAAAAAAAAAAATTCTACTTATTACCGAATAATTTTTGAAGTTTAATAAAATGTCAGCAAATAAAAAAAAATCTTTAAAGAAATAATTCTATTTACCGAATAATCTGCATAAAGTCCAATGAAATCTTATAATTATCTAATTTTCTTAGGTTTGTTATTTTTTGCCTTTAACCATTATGACTGTATTGTTTTTATCTGGGTAGGGGTTGTCCAAACTAGGAGGGGGATTTATTCAATGTTTTATTTCAGATTGTGCGTCTTTTTAGTTTGTAACGGTATATCAAATTTTACTTTTCTTGAGAGCATTGAAGTAATAATATGATACGTTTTACTCTGCTTTCACAATTGAATACAAAACTCTATGGCTGGTGATTTTTTTTTTTTTTTACTATGAAAGGAAAACTTATTGCTGGTATTTTTATCTTCATAGTGTTCCAATTTTACTTTTGGGGTTTATAGGACCATAACAGGTGTTACCACCCCGACTCAGGGTGGACCGGGGAACAACGGCAATTAGCAGTTGGTTTCACGCTCCTCAAAAGCTGATCAAAGGCCTTGCTACCGGATATAGTTTATTCTCATACTCAGGACTATAATTCTTGTGTGTGTGTGTGTGTGTGTGTGTGTACACACGTGTGTGTACTTGTGTATAAATGAAATGTGGGTTTTTGTGCCTTTGTATTTTTCTTCTGTGGATTTTGTAGGTTTCGCGTTTGACATTGTTCGGAAAATAATTCGTGTATTGGAAGAAGCAAGCACAGAGACAAATAGGCTCTCTTCATTCTTCAAGTATGATGAAATGATAAGCTAGGGCAATTAATAAAATTTACGATACCCACCAATCCTCAGAGAGCCAAAGACGTTTTCCTCATACATAGTTTTGTCTTTGTTTTAGTCAACTGACGAAGACGAAGAAAGCATAAGCTTTCTCTGGCGAAACGCGTCTTTGATATAAACATCTATTCCACGTAAATTAAATGGTACAAGCACATAAGTCACTTATGAACAATGCAGATATACACGTATAGATACCCACATGAAAATCACACGCGGACAAAACGTGACGGACAGTGAACCAGATTTTTATTTTGTATTTGACTATTGCCCTTATTGAGTTAAATTTCATATTTCTCCTAATCGATCCGGTGGTTGGTCGCTAGTCGATGGTAAATGGTTTATTCTCTGTCTATGTTTATTCTCATTACATTACTTCTTAGATACGTCGAATAATGTATGTCTGTGTAGTGTAGTGTAAATTGTTCGTGTGAAATCGTATGCCACTACGTTGTCTCATTCCTTTTCCAATTTTTGATTTATCCGTCTCTTTGTGTCAGCGAATTATTGCAATACTGGCATTGTATATATTCTCACTACCCTTTTAGTTTTCGCTAATACACTGCTTTTGTCAAGAGACTGCCGGGTGTTCTTCTATCTCAAATGCCTATTCATCGTCAAACAGAGCTGTTTTCTTTTATCTCGGGCAGATGTAAGAAGATGGTCTATTGTTGAGTAGCTACACCTAAAAATACTTTCTGTTCGCGTAGCTAATTTGTATCTAAAATATTTGTTAATCAGCTTCTGAGTATTTTAAGAATAATTTTTATTTACTCACTAATAATAGTAATATGATATGACAATTGAATAAGAACTTTTTATCCTCTCTCTGTCTCTGTCTGTCTGTCTCTCTCTCTCTCACCCTTTATTTATTTTTTTTTAAGTTTACTTTACTATCCCTTGACTGAAGTTTTAATTTTTTTTTTCTTTTCTTTTCCGTACGCACTGGGTAAATAGTTGTGCTACTGTTAATCTTTTTTGTGAAGTACTTCTCCATATTTCCGAAAGCCTGTAGTAGTGTACACTGTACTGTAGTGTAACTCTGCCATCTTTGTCTGGGACTTTCCGTCTTTCATATTTTGAAGAGTAAACTTTTATTTCATTAGTTGTTACCTCGTGTATATCTCTCTTATCTGCTGGAATGACTGATTTTTTTCGAAGTATACAAATTTTCATAATGCTTTCCGTTTATGCTTACCCTGAAGAGGGATGGGCTCCGCCAGATCTACTTTCTCAAAGACACACTACACATGAATGAATACCTACCGACATATGTAGCGAGAGCTGGTCAGGTGTTCAGTGACCGTGACAACATCCGGGCATCGAGACTGATGTTGTTAATGATACTTAATCGTCTCCCAATATTGACTATTTTTCACGAGCCAATTTCAACCTTTTCCCTTTCCTGGTAACTTCTACTCTTTCCAAATTCACATTTCTTTCTTTGTGTCTCATTTTATTCGTTGGTTATTTTCTCCTGTTTTGTTTTTATTTTATTTAATCTCTTACAATTTATGACCATGCTTCTCTTTCTTCTTTATCAGTTCTCGTGTTGACTTTGAGTTATCTCCCTTCGTTATTGGCATTCGTTTTCGGCACCGATATTCAGAGAACTTTAAAAGATTACTTGGTTACTTATTTTAGTGCACAATTTTACTTACAATTATTGGTGCTCCCTCGAAAAAGTTTATTTGTAAGATTATAAAAATATGGGAACAAAGCATAATTTGATATTTATTACCATTTATAAATATTTATTATTTACCATTTTATAACGAAATGAGAAAAATATTTTTATTTAATTTTTTTAATTATCAAAATATGTAAACGAAACCATCTACAATATTTATTATTTACAATTTTATAAATAACTATGACAGCAAGTTTTTTATTCATAATTTATAAAAATATCAATGAATTGCTACAGAAAAAAGAAATACTTGGAAAATTCATTTTTCCAAAATTTATAATTAATTACTCGTCATCTGTTTATTTAAATTTTCTCATGTTTGACAGACATTTTTTTTTTTTATAAATTTATGAATAAAAAATATTTTCATATTTATTTCTTTATAAATTCATAAATGATAAACATTTACATTGTATAGTTCGCATTTCCATACTGTTAAAACTATTCTTGTAAATAATCAACAAATAGTGTTTAACTAATATTCTTGTAAATTCTCAAGAATAAAGTGAAAATGTATAAATTTACTTTCATATGTTTGGGTTTTTAAAATTCTTATGATCATTTTTAAAACAAGAAACTTGCTCAGATAGTGAAGGGAGTTAATAATAGCGGTGTCAAGGGAAAACCCGTTCTTTTGACACACCGTTTACTTGCGGACACGAAAGTTAGAGATTGCCGAAATCTCTTTGAGCTTAAATTTCAGTTTTATTTTAAATATAATAGCTTAAAGCAAATCCAAATTAAAAGAAAAATTAATTTCTCTATGTAGATAAAGTTTTCAGGCATTTTTAAAACGTTGGCCCATTTTTTTTCGTCATTCATCGAATCGCCATTATAGACGAAACAATAAATTTTTAAAAAAGCTCTTAAAAATCCAATATTTATGCTAAAAACCTGTTTTTGAGTCATTTAATAAATCTAAGGATTATTTTTTTGAAGTATTGTTCACTTTTTTCTTAAAACTTAATGGAATAACGTTTTATTTACACACGATAGCCTGTGAAGGTCAAAAGTTAAAAATAAGAGTTCTATAATTACACCCTGACTTAAAAAGCGCGCTAAATTTTTTTTTTTTAAGAAATACGAAACAGCAGCAGTAAAATAATCAAGACATTGGAATGTTTAAAAATAAATTATCTTTAACCTTAACCAGTAGTTTAAGAATAGTTTATTTTGTACACATTTAAGAAACTTAATAGAATTAATTTTATTTTTTATAATAATTTATATAAGTATATTTGCTTTTGTTAAACGATACTTTTGAGTTTACATTGCTTTTATTTTTTAAATTATTTTTGTACCTGTTGGATATCACAAAATATCTAGTTGCATTCAATGTGTGTGTGTGTGTGTGCTTTAATTATTCTTAATTTAAGAACTATTGAATTATCATTATTCATCCGATATAAAAAAAAAAAGTAATCACAAGCGGTAGTACAGAATTATTTCCTTTTTGAACATCCATACGAAAAATAATCTATCAGTTGCTAAATGGAAAACCATTCTTTTAAAAAGGCTTCCCACTCAAAAATGACATTAAACTGATTTTTTTAAATGTCTTAATTTTTAGAAATAACTCTTCTGACGACCAGCACAGGAGGAATTTCAAAATTGCACTGAAAATTTGTAACTTTAAAAAGATTAAGTGTATATCTTTTTTTCTGTCAAATCTGAAAGAAAATGACTAGTTTTTAATTGCAAGCAACAACATTCAGAACAATTTATTTTTTGAGTTTATTAAATCTAATCTTCTATATTAATTTAATCACAGCTGAAAATAAAAGAAATGCTATTCCCATGAAGTTTATTGAATTACTTTTGGTAATTTTCGGCACGAATTATCCGTATGTTCTCACTTGATATTGCATGAATGTTTTTACTGAAACATCATAGGACTTTTTTTTTTTATATAACTGGAAACAATTCCCCACAAAATTAAAAAGTAAACACGAGATATACAAAAGTAAGGGTGAAACAGACCCCACAAAAATATTTCCACAAAGTATAAAACTATTTAGCATACAGTTCATTCATTAATAAATAAGTACTAAAAATTTCCCTTGAATGGGTTAATTCAATTATTCCCTGATTTTTGGTAAATATTTTAAAACAGGCGGTTTTTTTCATCAGTTTTAGTGTTCACTTCGAGTTATCTTCATTATTTTGCATTTCTTTTCGGCACCGATATTTAGCGAACTTAAAACGATTACTTGGCTACTTAATTTTGGGTATAAATCTTACGAACAATTATTGCCATGTGATACAAACAATGAACGGTGCATTATTTAAACAAATTAGCCATAAATAATGAACATTACCTTTATATAGCCATTTATCATTTAAGGCCAACTAAGACCGTTTTTACATTTAAAAAGTAACGAAATAATCGTAATGAATGCTGCGTGATTTTTGTTGAAATTTTTTGCCGTTCTCTTTGCTGCTTCTTTAATTATAATTGCCAATCTATTGTTCATATTTTCTGAATTTTCTTTATTTCACAAAGTCTGGAATATGTTCTTGATTTCCCTCTGAACTTTGGCGATATTCTCTCTTTAAGAACCATTGTTTCTCACAATTTGAAAGACATGACACTGCAAGCAACCATTCTTTGATTGCTCTTTATTTATTTATTCGTAAATATTACATGTTTAACGGCAACTGCTTTATTAGCAATTATGAAACCAATTACATGTTTTTGTCATTTGCGCTTTTCCAAGTCTTCGATTTTCTTTTCACAAACAAAAATAGGGATTCATTTTTAGATACCTCCAAAGATTCGCTTAAAAAAATGAGCAAGAAAAAATGCAAAAAAAATTAATTAAAACGAAGTTTTTTTTGGTTTTTTTTGTGGTGAAAAACACACTGATCTGGAAATTCTTTCAAAAATCAATATTTTTCGGATTTTAATGAAATTTTGTTAACTTATTCAGAATTAAATTAAATTATTTTTTAAACGTTTCTTTTTCAGAAAAGCTTGATAAAAATATTTATTTTACATTTTTTACTTTGTAGAGGACCGGGGGTGATGAGGAAAAGAAAACACGTGCGTTTATATTTCCTGCTAGAAGGTCTAGCTACATGAAAATGTCGGACTTGGATTAAGTTCAACTGAAGATAAAGAAGACAAACAAACAAGACCGATATAAACAAATATATGTATTAAACAAAACAATTACAAAGCACATAGTTGACATTGTGTTTGTGTGTGAACATTTGTGTTGTGTGTGAACGTTCGTATTTTGGAGAAGTTTGTAAGAGTTCGTACGTACGTGAATGCGTGAAATCTCATTTAACTTCTGACCGCAAGGTCGAGACGATAATTCTCTAAGACTACATTTTGCAGCAATAAGAGAAAAAAAAAAAAGAGAAAAAGGCAAACCCGTGTTTCCTATTTATAGATAATGTAATCACGTGACAGGTTCACGGCGCCTTGGTAGGAAACTTGACTTAGTCACGCGCTGGAAAAATATATTGTGCGTGGGTGGATTGCAACGCCCACTTGTGTGTTTATTGACCAATTAGAAGCTGATATTTCCTGAAAATATTTACAAAGCTGAGAAGGCTCTTGGGATCCGATTTTCCCAAAAGTGCACAAAATCGACTACATGAAAATATAGCGATTATAAAATTGTCGCATATCTGCGATTTATAAATTGTCTATTACAAAGTAGTGTTGATTTATTATCCAATGAATGATTGTTGTTGTAAAATTTGAATTTGTGTATGTATGTATGTGTGTGATGATGATGATGATCATTACAACTTTCTACTTATTTAATTTTATGAAATTTCAATAAATCCTTTTTTGTAGCGCTTAATGTTAATATTACTTTTAGTTATAAGGACAAGACTTCCGTGAATTTAAATCATTTTTTGTCAAACAGGACGCCCAGTTAGAGAAAATCTGCTCTGAATCGTAAAATAAAAAATGCAATATAAAACTAACTAAAACGTTATTTAATTAGAAATGCTTCAAAGATTTTATTGATACAGGCAGCAGAAGAATTACCTCCCACATTTTAAAAGCTGACAAAAAGACCAAGATAACTGCTATTAAAGAATTTATTTCACCACTGTTTACACAAAGGGCTACAGTTTTTAACATTTTATTCATTTGGTTCTAAAAAATGACATCCTCTAAAATTGGTGGCCTTTATTTGCCATACACTGATGCAGAGGATGTGGAAAGTTTTCATCATACAGTAGTTCGAGATCTTCCAGGTGGCTTTCTTTTAAGTGCTGAATTTGTGGTCCTGAATTTTTCAACCCCCTATCATTATATTATATATTGCATATGTTTTCTATCCGGAACAGCATCATTCCAATGTAACATGAAATGAGCATGAAAAGATCTCTAGGGAATCTGTAACTGCAACACAATCTTAAAGAACGTTTCAACAGCAATCGCATAGTGTGCATCAGTCCAAGCCATGATGGTGTAGGGGGCGTGTGGGTTTGCGTGGTATTGAATTACGAACACGTGCTGTTTATTGCTGCTAGAAGGTCCAACTACAAGAAAATGGCGGACTCAAGTTGAGTCCAACCGAAGATGTAAAGAAAACAAACAAGAGCGATGCATACATGTCAACAAATATATGTATTAAACAACAAGATTTACAAGTGACAAAGTCATTAACATTTGTGTTTGTGTGTGAACGTAAAGAGTTTGTATTTTGGTGAATGTTCGTACATACGTGTATGCGTGTTTAATGTCGTTTTCTCACAAGTGGGCAAAAACGCTGATCTCCGTGAGAGATTACATTTTTAAATGTGTCCGCTGAAATGCAAAGTAGAAAAAAGAAAGAGGCAAGAAGTCGCCCAGTGTAGGGAGAGCGTCTCCTAGTGAACAATTAGGGAATTAAGGAGGAGCTAACTCCGATAATGGGATGTGAAAAGAAATGGTAAGGCATCTGATTGATGAAGACACCGTTGCCACTTGTTCATTAGAACCACACAAGTGACAATTTAAAATGTGGGAGGTATTTCTGCCGCACCCTATAAAATAATTCCAATCAGTCAATGTAAATTCAATTTGAAATACAGCAAAGTAATATGAGTTTTATGATGACATATGATATTGGAAATAGTAAATTTATTGTATTAGCGTGAAATTAAAATTATTACAAAAGCTTCAAGAAAGAATTTTAAAATGCATTTTAAACGTCAGGTATCGCTTTTTTTCTTTTTGGAGGTACCTATATAATTGTTATTTTGTATCTGTGTTGTTAACTGACATTTCGCGTCTCTTCCCTTCTCTGAATTGTTCTGTCCCTCTTTTCTTGTCCATACTTTTGCATTTAAGTCACCCATCAAAATGATGAAGTTTGTTTCCTCCCTTCCTGTCTATAAAGTTACTGATATTATTTACCTGACCTCCCCACTAAAGCAGGATGTGACACAAGGTCATTTTATGTGGGGAGCCCACATGCGTATATATGGGCCAAGGACAAAATGTGTTCAGTTCCTGCCACTACTGTCACGCTGGTGTTGATATTACACCAACCCCACCTATCTTAGTGCAACGAGGGAGGTGCTGACGGGAATAAACAGGATCTGGCGCCTTCTCAAATGAGGAAAGAACAGGTACTATGCTTTGATCCCGACCGAAAGGCCGAGAAGCGATATACAAAAATTGCCCAGTCCTCGCGACCACTGTCATGCTGGTGTCAATATACACCGATTCCATCTCTCTTAGTACAATGGGGAAGGTGCTGCTACAGGGCCGGAATCTCCAGGACTGGGCGCCTGCTCCCATCTGAAATACGGAGAGAATACGCTTTCATCACAGCCAAAAGGCTGAGAAGCGATATGTTATTGATGTCATCATAAAACTCATCAGTTTCCTCATATAAACTTGTCGAAGTTGATGCATACACTTGGATTATTTTGAGAATATATATTTTGTATAATCTGATTACAATCCAAGTTTCTGTCTGATGTAATGATAAAACTTTCTATGTTGCCCATAATGTCGCTATTAACTAAAAATTTGACACCGCTATACTTGTTAGTCTCCTTTACTTTAAGCTCTTCTTTCCAGATTGTTTCAGAAATGTTCGTAGATGTGTGTTTGTTTGTCTAGTTTGTGTTAAAAATAACATTTTAGAAAAATTACACATCTATTTATAGTCAAAAGTAATTATAATAAGTAAATGCAGTCTTACTGTTGAGAGAAACGAAAGTTTTATATGCGTTTTATTATTACTAATAAAAAACATTAATATAAGCGACCCATTTCTACAAAGATTATATATATATATATATATATATATATATATATGAAGAAATATAGTTTTACGGTATGCTATATTTATGGGATAAAGTGCTCAATATCAGAGACAGAGCGTATGTAAATATAAATATAAAAGTAAACATTGAAGTCAACACTCAGAGGCGACAAGCTGTTTCATGCTGGACGCTGTACGGCCTGTCGCCTCTAAGTGTTGACTTCAATGTTCACTTTTATATATATATATATATATATATATATATATATATATATATATATATATATATATATATATATATATACAACGTATTCAGTAATCTATTTATTATTAATTCTGACATTTTTAACGACATTCGATGTGAGATGTATATGCATTTTATACTGATTTGTACATGACATTAAATTTAATAGTTACTTTATGGAAACAACTGCACTGATGGCCTTTTTTTTAAGTTACGTTTTAATGTCTTATTAATGTATATCGTAATCAATTTACCAAAGAATGAAAATAAAAACATGTATCTAAGTTTTTAAGAGGCACAAGAAATGAGTAATTAAGAGTTGTTTCCAGGATCGGTGCACACTACCCCCCGATCTCCCCGACTGAGAAAAGTAAGCCTGATTGGAGAGGGGTAGGGAGCGAGCAGTGCTTTGTGACACTCGTTGTTTTAACTTATTCTTTTTTTTACTTACATTTATTGGGTGTCATGGATAAATTGTCGTCAAAAATGAAAATAACACTGACACCTCATTTTAAACATATTTACCAAAGTTGCACAAAAATATCTTGCAAATACTAAAACAGTAAATTTATTCAATAAAAGTGCCATCGGCTTCAACAATGGCCTCTGGATGACTTCGAAATCTCTTATAATTCTTCTGGACAATCTCCTTGTTCCTGTTTGTGAATGCTGCCATAATCGTTGCCTTCAATTCATCTTTTTGGTGTTACAAGGAGTTTTGTTGGTCTCTCATTCAACTGCGCCCCACATATAATAATTAAGAAAGGTTGCAATCTGCGGAGTTAGGTGACCAGATGTAAGGTGTGATGTGGTAGCAGAAATTGCCTGACAGCCGTGACTGGGTTCTCCTGCTTGTGTGGCATGGTGCAAAGTCCTGTTGCCAAAACATAAGATTTTCCAGCAGCCACCCTCTTGACCTAGGCCAGCACTACCTCCTCAAGGCACTTAATGTAGTTCTTTATGTTGAGTCTTAGCTCCTGTGGGAAGATGAATGGAGGCATAACGTTGCCATCAATACTGATCTCTCTAAACACCTTCGTAATCACCATTAGACTCATCCAACTCTTTCTGAATTCTCTTTTGTTCTCAGATTGACACCCAAACACTCTGAAATGTTCGTATTGGAGCTTCCGGCGCAAATGTCGAGGAGTACAGCATGCCGTTACCAAATTTCCGGCGGAGTGAATTGTGTCATGGTGCACTTTTTCTCACAGACAGTGTCCAACTGACACTACTATACTGTGCAGTCAACAAACTCAAAAACACACAATAATATATATGCGCGAAATTAAAAATATAAGATGGCGACAATTTACCCATTATACCCTATATAGACATCACATATTAAAGTTAAACTAAGTAGAACTGGCTATAAAATTAAACGATGAAAATTTTCCACGGATTTTGATGTCATTCTGGGCTGGAGTTTTTTTTCCGTCCAAAACTGTGAATTTATTTTATTTTGTACATGATAAGTCTCGAAAAAAAAAACATTAAATATTGAATGTTAAAAATTAAAATTGTTCAACTTTTTAACAAGACAAATTTCAAGTTGATTGTTCATTATGGAATATGTCATGTCTCTAATGAATTTTTGTCTGGACATATTTATTTTTAATTTTTCTAGTTGGAATTGTTCACCATTGTATATGACACATTATTACATAATTAGGTTACAATAAAATTTGTATCTTATCATAAAATACAAATTTTATGATTACTACCTTATGAAAATTTTATGATTACTACCTTATGAAAATTGAGATGTAGCAGACTAGAGAGTGGAGTGCGTATCATAGACTCTGAGTTGGGGATCCATGAGACTTGGCTGTTTCAACTCAATATGAAATTCATTCGCATTTTCGACACAGAAATACAACTAATTAGCAATTCTTATTTGAATCTGAGAGTTGAGATTTAATGACCATTACAACGGTGACTGAAAAAAACAAGTTAGAAAGTTACAAAAAATAGGAAAAAAATCACTGAAAATAATATTTTAAATCACAATATTTTATTAAGTAAATGATGATAAATTTGAATGATTTGAATCTATGTTTATTAAAATATTATTTCATTATCAGTTAAACAATATTTTATTTTTATGAATAAATTATTATTTTCTCTACTGTCTCTTTAACAACCTAAAGTTCAACAGTTATGAGTATGACTTTTTTCTTACCTTAACAAACCGTATCTTTTTTTTATTAACATATTTTTAAAAAATCGCTACAATAGAAAATATGATTTTAAAAAGGTAAGAGTAAAAGACATAGTTCAGTTGATTAGTGTGAAAAATAAAATTATGGTTTTCCTAATATTTTAGCAGGGAGAGAACATTGTAAATTGTAAAATGAAGTATTTCAATCAATAAAGCACGTAGCTTCGGGCCCGACACCAGAATTTTTTTGTCGGGTCGGGGTATGGATAATTTCAGTGTTTTGTTACAAACTAAAAATTAGTTCATATATCATTTTGCACAGGCGGCTAATCATTTTCGTTAAGGCAGCCCCCCCCATTCACTTTGGTAACGGGCCTGTATAGCTTTACTGACAAATTAAGTCAAATAAAAAATTGTTTTTTTTTGTGTCTACAGTCTATGATTGAATTGAAATGAAATATATTTTGTTTAAAAGGGTGAGGAAGAAAAGAAAACGAATGCCATCAGAAAAAATATTTCTAACTTCTAACACATTCGAACGAATTGAGATCAGAACAAAAACAATATTTTTCTTACTATAAAAGTAGTGCAAGTAAAAAAAAACACCTAAAATGTTTATTAAAAATTTAGTTTCGCCAAAATCAAGTTTAAAACGGAAATCCCTCTCATTTTGTTTTAATTTATATTCTTGACATGAACAAAAAAATTAAAAAATATTTAAATTACCATCTGTGAAGTGAAGATCATTTTTTTAAACTTCAAAATTGATAAATTTATTACCGTTGAAATTTTTTTTATATTCATCTGTACTTCTCCCGCAAAAAATAAAACCCCAAATAAACAAGATGATAACTTATTTAATTTTTTTTTACCCATAAAAATGTTTTAGAAAAACGTTTGTTTCATTTACATCTCAAAAAAGATATTTTTAAAACTTTTTCTTCATGCGTTTGCTTTATTTTGTTAGTTTTTAGGTTTGTTTATTGTTTACTTACAACAACCAATACTGTCTTCTTTTTATAATGCAAGAAGCCAAATTAATAATAATTTATAAAAGGAGAAGAGTAAGAATAAAGACTTAGTAATTGTTTAAGCTTAAAATACGTAAAAATTGTTTTAATTTTCAGATTTAATCTTTTTTTTAAACAAACTAATGATTATACTTTCTTTTTAAGGCAATTTCCTTTCCAGTTACATTTCTCGGAAAACTTCTTTATGCAAAAATAAAATTATTGAAAAAGAAAAGACGAAGAAGAAAACAAGAAAAAAATAAAGAAAGAAAAACGCATTAAAAGGAAATGAATTAACCAATCAAATTACAAGATAGCAGTCACGTGCTGTTGTATCTTAAACTTGCGCCATTTCAATTTTGGCGCCTAATGCACATTTTGTGGAAATCTCCAGATAGAAGTAGCTGAACTTTTCAGGTTTGTCTTTGCTGTAAATCATGAATTCTCCACAGCTGTACGTTGTGAAGCGAGGTAAGATATATTGTTTACATATATTTAATATGTACCGATCAGACATGTTTCTCTCGATATGCGAATATAAATAAAATTGATACGATTTCCAAATCGTACAACAAATTTAAAACAAATGGGAGTGATCCGATCTAGCTGAAGTGTTTTGTTTTTGTTACTTTGGTCATTTCATGTCTGTTTTTTTCTTTAATTTCAATATGACCAAAAAGAACAAGTTATTTCATACTCTATACAACTTTTGCTTTTTTTAAATTAACTTATTTAATAAGTTGGTATGAAACAATATAATTAAAAAAGGGCGGGCTTCAATTTTTTTTCCTTCAATATCTGCTGTTCTTTATCATGTGAGAAAAAATCCTTTTTAGCTCTCTAAAATGAGTATTTCTATCATAATTTTAGGCTAGCTTTACGTTTTTCATTTTTTTTATTTTTTATTTTATTTCCTCTGCTCTTTCCATTGTCTAGATGGTCGCAAGGAAGATGTACATTTTGACAAGATCACCTCCAGGATTAAAAAACTTTGCTATAATCTTAACATGGATTTTATTCAGCCGGTATGTATTTTTAAACCTTAAACTCCGCTTTTTATTTTGTCGTAGATAAATTTCATTATTCTAAGTACCAGTAACATTTAGTCTACTACTTCAGAGGGACCTCGGCATAACGGTTAAAATTAAAAACGTATAAGTTCGACTAGTTGGCCATTATCGAGTGACTACTAAGTCGTGGAATGATCCTCATGTAGTGCTTCATACGTGTGGCCTTATGCCAATCTAAGTTTAGCTTGATAAACAATAACTTTGAGGTCGTGTTTGATCTATCTGCACCCGTGGCTGATATTCGAATTAAAGCCCAAAATTTGTTTGCTGTTATTTCGATATTTTTTTTTTTTTTAAGTATCACAAGAAAACAAATCTTTTTGTTCTTAATGCTCTGTGTTGTTATGCTTTTTATGTACCCGCCACCCCGTTGCGTACTTCCATAATAACCCTGAAGGACTAGGTTGGCCTCGGTTCATAGTGGAAATCGAATCTCCACACACAAAATAATGTACATAATCTAATTATTTTGCAAAGTTTTTAAAAACTTTACAATCGAAAACTTATCATCTTTGACATCAAATCTGCACGGATTTCCTGTTTAATTCCTGAAGTTGTTTACAGTTTAATATTAAGTTGAAAAGTTTTCTTGATCGAACACCATAGTTTCCTGATGTCATAACGCAAATTTTAATGCGCGGGAAGTATATGATCTTTTGAAGTGTGGGGTGGGGTTAGAAAATACAGCGGTATCTCGTTATTCTCATATACATCGTTGTTTAATTAAAATTAAATATGTACATGTAAGAGATTAATAAATCTTATTTTTATTAGTAAAATGAATAATTCGAATCATTTTTTTAAATATTAAACATTTGAATCGAATGTTTAAAGGACAAAGTTTAAGAAATGTCAAACAATTGACTTTCTATTTTCCTTTTTTTTTTTTTTTTGTTGCGTATTGGATATAATCGCATGAAATGTAGAATGACCTCCCCATCATTACTGCCCTACGCTTCAAATTTAAATTTGTCACCACATTACTTATAAAAAAACAAAAAACAAAACAGATTGGAATTTTTTACAAGTAGTAGCAGTCATTATGGCGCGAGAATAGGAGTGGCTAAAAAAACATCACGTTAAAAATAATTACGACAAAGGATTTTTTTTTTTTTTTTAATTTAATTGTTAGGTTCACCTTGATATGTGATAGTGACCGCGTTAGGTTGACCATTAATAATACTGTTTAGTGTTTACAGTTTGTACCATGTTTATCACCGTGGTATAACTTGTACTTGGTGTCATTTTTGTCGTAGACCAAAGCACGATAATTCAATAAGGATTTCGATTCTATTCGCAATTCATTAGTGGCCAACGAGGATGATTTAGGGAAAAAAATGTTTCATTAAAAAAATTTTTAAGTTAAAAATTTCAGCAAAAGATTTTTGTTGCTTGTGGTTGCCTCTTTGTTGAATTAGTTTCGTATGATTTCTTTTTCTTTTACAGTTTTTTTACTAGTTTGAAAGACTGAGTGGATACGCTAGAAATGGAATTGGTCAGCTTTTTTTTTTTTTTTTTTTTTTCTCTTCTTTCTCTTCTTTAAACTAGCCAATTCTAACAGTCTGTTATCACTTCACACAAAGAATTGGACAAATATCCCTCCACACGCCATTGTGATAATAAAATCATGACATCCGCCACTCGAACTATGAAAGAAACTGGCGCAACAAACACGTTTTTTAACTGTTAACAGGCCCGGTGGAGTAAATGGATTGAGGAATCGGAGAGCCGAGTTCGAATTTCAACCGAATCCATTATATTCACTTAACGTACTGATACCCTTGGGGAAGTTATGAATCCTCTACTTCTCCTCTCCAGCTATTGGTAAATCGCAGGACAGACAGAGTTCTATAGCCTTGGATGGCAACTGGTCTACCGCAGAAAGATACATGATCGCCTAAGCGTGTATGACTGATTAATGTAATTGTAACAGAACCAATAAAATAAATGTCGAAAAAATGTCAAATTTACCACTTCCAACATTTTGCATAAAGCACACACTGAGTTACCTCCCTTACATTTCAATTTTTTCTCCCTCCTAACGCCTCATATTCTGATACTCGTTTTGTCTTTGAACAACTGAATAATGAATCAAAGAATATTCGCGGTCCACATGGTGTCAGTTCCCCTGAAGTGTAGAATGTCTGGAAACTATGCAAGAATCGATGAAAAAAGTTCAACGAATCGCGATTTATCAGGGAATGTTTCTATGAATTACCCCCCCCCCCCAAAAAAAAACCTTTACTTTGGACTCTAATTTAACCGGTCCACAGCCCTTGAGACTTTGACAAAAAATTGAATAAAAGCTTAGTTTCTGTTTACTAAAATAGTGGTGCAATTTCTAATCACAGTGAATATGTAACTATTGTAACGCCACATTTGACCATCGGATTAACTTAGGAATTTATTTTAACTATATTGTAACATTGTTACTGCTTCATAGGTTGAATTATAAATTGGTTATTCTTTTGAATTCATTCTTCGTCGCTGTAATAATAATCACTCAGCATTGTACGTAATGTTGATCAATTCCATTCTCTTTAGTCTCTATCTATCTATCTATCTCTATCTATCTATCTCTATCTCTATCTCTATCTATCTCTATCTCTATCTCTATCTATCTCTATCTATCTATCTCTATCTATCTATCTCTATCTATCTATCTCTATCTATCTCTATCTATCTATCTCTATCTATCTATCTCTATCTATCTATCTCTATCTATCTATCTCTATCTATCTATCTCTATCTATCTATCTCTATCTATCTATCTCTATCTATCTATCTCTATCTATCTATCTCTATCTATCTATCTCTATCTATCTATCTCTATCTATCTATCTCTATCTATCTATCTCTATCTATCTATCTCTATCTATCTATCTCTATCTATCTATCTCTATCTATCTATCTCTATCTATCTATCTCTATCTATCTATCTCTATCTATCTATCTCTATCTATCTATCTATCTCTATCTATCTATCTATCTCTATCTATCTATCTATCTCTATCTATCTATCTATCTCTATCTATCTATCTCTATCTATCTATCTATCTCTATCTATCTATCTATCTCTATCTATCTATCTATCTCTATCTATCTATCTCTATCTATCTATCTCTATCTATCTATCTCTATCTCTATCTATCTCTCTCTATCTATCTATCTCTATCTATCTATCTCTATCTCTATCTATCTCTCTCTATCTCTATCTATCTATCTCTATCTATCTATCTCTATCTATCTATCTCTATCTATCTATCTCTATCTATCTATCTCTATCTATCTATCTCTATCTATCTATCTCTATCTATCTATCTCTATCTATCTATCTCTATCTATCTATCTCTATCTATCTCTATCTATCTATCTCTATCTATCTATCTCTATCTATCTATCTCTATCTATCTATCTCTATCTATCTATCTATATCTATCTATCTATATCTATCTATCTATATCTATCATTTAATTTAAAGCAATTGCAGTTAATGTTTTTTTTTCTTTTGACTTGTAAGTTGTTTTTGAGCTTGAGCATTTTCACACATTTCAATGTGGATTTTAACATTCTCAGAATCTATCCTCTATTTAAAATTTTAATTGTTTTACTTTTAATTGATAAATGATATTTCTTTCTAACTAGCATTACAATATAATCATTTTGCATCTAAGAATGTATTTAGATGAAATTGCTTTCATATTTTACTAAAGTATGTGGCTTTTTGACTTTGTTTCTTGTTTCTTTTCATTTACCTTTTCTTTTCCCCTTTTTATTAAAGGAAAACATCACCATGAAGGTTATCAATGGCCTCTATTCTGGTGTTACCACAATGGAATTAGACAATCTGGCTGCAGAGACAGCAGCTACCATGACCACAAAGCATCCGGATTATGCTATTCTGGCTGCCAGAATTGCAGTGTCTAATATGCACAAAGAGACACAAAAAGTCTTCAGTGGTGAGTATATTGTGAGAATTTAAATTTTTAAGGAAAAGTGACTTGTCTTGGTTACAACTGTTTCCCTGTTCACTAATCACTAATTTCACTAATCTGTTTCCTAATTCACTAATCCTACACAGCAACACCTATATTCACTGCATGAGTATTCTGCAGAATTGAGTCAATGAAAAAGAAAAAAAGTGTAGCCATTTTTGTGTATGGGTTCCCTTAATATTGTTACTGATCGGTAATAAATTAGCATACCAGATAAAAAAAAGACATTACTTAAGGACACTTATTAAAAAAAAGAAATTCAATGATTAATGAAATTTTACAGGAATTGTGTGTTATAAAAATTTATGAAGTTTTAAATCTTAAATTTCTGCATTATCTGTTTCGTGATATTGTTTTTAAGTACAAACTTATTTCCTGATCATAAATGAAAATGCTTTGTACAAGTCCTCAAACTTTTTGTATGTATGCAAATGTGCTCATTTGTGTAGATACGGGTGGCCATATACAGCATTATTGGGGGTGGGGTAGCGGCAGCTACTGTCAATTTAAAGTCTGAAAGTATCTAAAACTCAAAACATTAGATTACAGAATATTTTCTATAATAATAGAAGGTGCTCATGTTGTATTCAATTATATTTTATGTGTAAAGCCCCCTGAAAACATTAGATGAATATCAATCTGTCAAATGTGTCTGCAGCTTAATAAACAGCTGTAATATTTGTTTCCGATCAGATTAACTAAACTGTAAATTGGCTAATATTCCTCTCTTTTTGACGTTTTTTAAAGAATAACACTGAAGGCGAAAAATGGTGCCAAAATCAGTAATGTTATTTATTTCAATACAAAAACTTACTGTGGTCATAATAAATTGGTTTTTGAAATTCAGCAACGAGTAAGACGATTAGATATCCTAATAAGATTCAGTATTGGTGGCCATAAGTTTAACACAAGATCTGCAAATGGCACAGTGTTGATAACAGGCATGGAAAGAAAATGCAAAAGCTCCAACAGAACGTCATGAAGGAAAGCAAGAAGAAAGGACTAAACATCAACTGCACATTGGGATAGCCTCAAATGCATTTCAAAAGCTAAGCAGACTTTTAAGAGATAGAAAAACTTTGTTAGAAACAAAGAAGAGTCTTGAACTGAAACATGTCCTCCTGTATGAATGAATGAATGTTGGACAGTGTTTTTCGGAGATGAAAAGACTTGAAACAACAGAAATGTGGTTCTACAGAAGGATGTTGAGGATACCGGGAATGAACATGTGAGCAATGGCAAGGTCTCAGAGAAAATGGAAACAAAAATAAAACTTAACATGTGGAAGGAACACTTGGAAAATCTGATACTCACAGGACAGGAAAACTGTGTATAACATAGGTGATGAGCTTAAGAAAATGGGTAGCAGAACAGGGTTTACAAATAAAGAACAGGACTTATTTAGAGCTGGAAGGGAAACTGGAAAGCTATGATCACCTAAGTTTCTGAGGGGACACTTCACATATAGAAGATATTGCTTATTGGAAATGATAAATTAGTTTAAAATTTAAAAAAAAAAAAAAAATTCTAGAAAGAAAATTAACGTGACAGTTAAATCTCGTCTTTGTAGATATTTATTCTCAGCGTGTAGTGACACGATATGGTTGCTTTTCATTATGGGTTTATACCTATCACTATATGGTTAATATTTGAGAAAGGATTGCTATTTGCATCATAATGACCAGTTGGTCAATATTATCCTTCACTTATATTCATGTCATTCCTCTCTCAAGTACAGACAAACTGACTGCAACAGGTTTCAAGACATTAATATGCTACAATATGCTACAATTTGTTGAATACTAATGGCAAGAAAGTAGCAAACTTTATTAAAAGCAGGTGAAACTGAAAGTTAGTTTTAAAATACAACTACATGTAGCATTTAGTAAAAATTGATAGCTTAGACCTACAAATGACAGAATGTAGAAAGTTGAAATCACCTGTGTCCTGGAGGAATGAGGCATAGAAATATTTGATTTTAAATTCTAGGATTTTGGCATACATTCAGCAACTAATATTTACTAAGTTTAAAAGTTATTTTTGTCTCTCTCTTCTATAATTTGTCTGATCCTGTTACCAGGTCTGCAGTCGAGATTCGTCTCCGGCTGTGCTGGTCAAACTCTCTGCTTCTGAGCAGAGAGGATCCCCAGACGAGACTGTCGAAGGGCAGTTTAATTTCTGGAAACCGCTACCCAACCTCATGTTATACGGTATTTACAGGGGGAATTTTTAGTTTAGTCTATGGGGGCTTGGATACCCCCACATTAAATTCGGTCTTGTGCCACATCTGACCGCATGGGGTGGTTAGTAGATATCCTGTTATCTGGGGGGGAAGACTGATCTTCACTTGTGACATCTTTTGATTCTATATTCAGTTAGGAGTGCACAATTGATCACAAAGACAATGTTTTCATTATTTCTTTGCTTCTTAGGCAAAAGTAAAACTGTTACCAAAATTGATATTGAACTCCTACAGAAGGTACTGAAGGAAAGCAGGAAGAAAGGACTAAACATAATTTGCAAGAAGATACATGGTTGTCAGCAAAATGAATAGCTGAACGTGTGACTTAAATATCTGGGAAGCATTTTTAACAGGACAGAGTGTGACCCCAAAATCCAAAGCTACATTGGAATATGAAAATTAAGGAAGGAAGCTTGGAAAATTTGACTTTCACAGGACAATGAAAAGCGATAGGGACAGAGGGAAACTGTATTACCTACCTAATGAACTTGTATAAATGGATGGCAGAACAAGGTTTAGGAGAGATAACAAAAACAGTATTTACTAAGAGCTACAAAGAACAGGGAATTGTGGAGAACTATAATCTTTAATGTCCTGAAGGGGCATGGTACATTCAGGAAGAATTCACTCAACTTTGTGGGTGTTCTAATGTTACCAAGTTCCAATGGGTTGCATAAGAATTTTATAGGATTACAGAAATGGAAGTCAAAGCTAGAGTCAATAAATTGAAGTTTTTATGTGTCATTCTGTCTGAAGTTGGTTGCACACAGGATTATTTAAACAGTCACCTTTAAAATGGTGAATGGTGGGCTGCACATTGTGATGTAAGAGATGGGTGGGGGGAGTGGTAGGGGTTGGAGTGCTTGAGTGGCAGATTTATCCTATTAGGTCTGGTTTGAATAAAGACGAATAGCAGAAAAGATGTTTACAGTGTCAATGCTTCTTTTCTCGACCTGCTTTAGAAGATTTTTTTAACGGTGGAGTAATGGAAAGTGGCTCCAATTGTGGAATTGGAGGCCCATGGCAGGCCTTTCGTCCTTTTACCTTCAGCACCCTATGTAAGTTAAGTTGAGGAATAATGGAATTATTTTTATTCGGCATAATCTTTCTTTGTATGTGCAACTGATCTTCGTAGTTTGTTTACATTTATTTTGCATACAATTTTTATTTTAAAAGATTTTTTTTTTTTTTATCTTTTCACATAGTCACTCTTAAGACATTAGGGAACCTGAAGTTCGAATATACCACACTATGCATGCTACAAAAAAAAAAAAAAAATGAACAATGTACCATGCCCTGCTTAAGTTTTAATTGCTTTTTTAATTGGATGATATTTGTTGCAATGAAAAGTGAAGTTAAACTTTAAAAAAATTTTTTTTTTTTTTTTTTTTTTCTTTTTCTTTCTTTTTTTCCTTTCTTTAAACCTTTCACTCTGATATTTAAATTTAAATTTAACTTTAAATGTGTTATTTAATTTTGAATCATGTGTAATGACTTTAGTTACTACCTGTTCAGATTGTTTATAATTCAATGGGATCAAAAAATGGATGGACATGGACATACGCTTTCATTTATATAAATTGGATTGGGCTTTCAGTTCTCATTTTGTTGTGACTGACATCAGGTCTTTCCCACTTTTCGTTTTTCTATATATTTTTTTTCTCATGTTTTTTGTGTGTTGTGTGTTTTGCCTGTGTGCGTTTTTTTTTTTTTTTTTTTTTTATTATAGCAAGTAAGCTGCAGCACAAATTTTTGGCATCTGTTGTAAAAGCTTCTGAAAGTTTAAGTCAAGATAATTGATTCCATTCTTTTTTCAATGACCATAAGAGATTTTTTTTTTTTTTTCCAGATGTTATTGAGAATTTACATGAGTATGTGAACCCACATACAAAGAAACATTCCCCAATGGTTTCTCCAGAAATCTTTGAAATTGTAAAGGAAAATAAAGAGGTTAGTGTAGAAGATTTTTGCTGCTACTGTAGAAGATTTTTGCTGCTACTGTTTGTTAACCAGTGAACTTAGCCAGAAAAACACTTCTGTTATTTGCAGTTTTTGTTCTTTCAATGTTCTCTCCATATTCTTGCTGGCCTCACTCTCTTCCTCTCCTTGCCAGCCTCACTCCCTTCCCTTTACTCTTGATTCTGGTTGGTGTGTTTGGCATTTGTATTATGAACAATGGTCTCCATCAAAAATATAAACCACTTCATTTTTATTAACATAACATAATTCATTCTGTTTATAACTGCAATAAAGAGGGAGATTTTTAGTAAAAAAAAAAAATGTGTGCACATGACTTCTCTCTTCCAACTCTCCTCCCAATTAAGTATCGCCCAAAAGGTCATGTTGGTGACTATTTTTTGATCAGAGATGAGCCAATAAATACAAATTGATACTTGCTTATTGAAACCCAAATCTCTCTTTATTCCTTTAAGAATTAGCTCAACATCTTGCTAGTTTTTAGCATGCAGTCTACTACAGTTTCTGTGTTCTATGCTGTGTAGAGTGTGGCCTACTTACACCTTTTACACTCCAAGGTGCAGTCTACCTCCACTGCAAGAACTTTTAACAGCATTGTAGTGGGTTAAGTATATTATTTTATATTGACCAGTCAGGAATACTCAGGTTGAAAGGGTAATAAAATAAATTCATACCATGAAATATAAACTTCTCACTAGAAATCATTTCACAGTGTAGACTACAGAAACTGCAGTACACTGCATGCTAAAATTGTACAGATTTGGCAATAATTTAGAACCAAAATTTGAAATTTTGTCATTTTAGTTGTAGAGAGATTAAATAAGAGAAGGATTCTTGGAACAAGACAAGGGTCTGCTTTCATCGGACTAAGTATAAAGATGTCTAAACTCAATGGATTTTACTTGAATCTTGTTTGAGAATTTGACAGAAATTAGTGTCAGGTGGTTTATATACCTGGTGGTTCTGGGGGTACCTTCCACTTTAACTCTCAAATTGGTTTGACTTCTATGATACCCTGGTGTGATGGTGTATATTGGGGTCAAGTTCTTTCATAACCAAGGTTACAGGTATCGTATTGAAATACCAGCTCCTTTACAATTACAGAGGTTGAGCAGCACTGAGCCTTGTCTGTAGCTTGAAGGGTGACTTCTTGGGAACACCTGGCACTGTAATCTTGAATGAGCAGTTGATGTAATAGCTTGGGGTTGTTAATCCAGCAGCGGCGTTCCAGTTGGGTTTATTATATTCACTTAAGCACTAATATCCTTGGGAAAGGTATGAATCCACATCTTCTCTCTGATATGGATTAAGTAAACCACTTATTTCTGGATCATTCTCAAAAAGAAAAATGCACTTTAAAAATACTTTCTGGCTTTAAATGACCAATAGCAGGTTGATAAGCTGTAGAAAATGAATCAATCTTTTTTTCTTTTTTTTTTTCTTTCTTTTCTCTCTCTCTCTTACTAATGTTTGTCCAATACAAGGCTGATGAGCTACTCAAAGTAGAGGGTTACTGTGTGATGTTTTATTAGCCTATGAAAGGGAAAGATAGACAGCTAATTCTAGACTTGAAGATGTCAAAATTTAATTAGCTAATAAAATTTCAGTTCAGACAGACCTTAAGAGTTGAAGTAATCTTTTAGTTGAAAACCAAATTCTAAACAAAATGGCCCGGTTGGTGGGGCATCAGAATACGCCGACTGCCCCCCTGCAGAGGGTAAAAGTCCCTCAGTGGGGCCACCTGTTGGCCGTGGGTGGCAACCCGTAATGTCTGGGGACGGGATCCTGGTGGTTGAGCAGGTTGTAACCCAGGTGTAAAGCGGTCACAATCCTGTAACACACCACTTTGGCCCTTACCTGGGCTAGACAGGCGGTCGGAGGGGCCCGATCCGATCAATCGGCTGGTCATGTCAAGCCCCATCATATATAATCCACCCCAAACCTATAACTGACACTCCTCTTCCCAACCAAAACTAACACTTAACCATAAATATGTGATGGAAGGTGGTGGCTGAGGGTCAATCAATTTGGGAGAAAAAAAAGGATCTGACACGCCTGCTAAACCTTCACAGCCGTAAAACTTGGATAATGGAAACAAAGGAACACGCATGCTCAAAGACTCCTCCCAAAGAGAGTATATCATTCACGTGGCCCCGACATGGCAAGGTGAATGGGTTTCCCCCTTGTCATTTCCCAATACTGGACTCCGATGGGTAGGGAGTGTGGATGATGAACAAAAATAAAAACAATCAATGGAAAAAAAAAAAAAAATCTTCCAAGAGACCACATGTGGATAATGACTCAGAAACAGAAAATGATAGTGAAAACTTTCCACGATTTATTGTTCTTGAAGCAATAAGCAACAAAGCACTAACAAAAATATCTCCATTTAAAGTCCAAAAAGCTATATCAAATATAGTCATACCAAAAAATGTAAAAAAAACTACAAAATGGAACATTACTAATGGAAGTGGAAAAAAAGATATATGCAGATACACTAATACGACAAAAGACTACAAGAAATAGAAATAAAATCCTACCCACACCAAACCCTAAATTTCTCAAAGGGTGTAGTAAAAAGCAAGGAGCTCTCCCTGTGCACTCTAGAGATAAAAATAGAACTCCAAACTCAAGGTGTTACAAATGTCAAAAGAATCACAAAGAAAAATGAAGCAGTGATACAAACTAATACCTACATTCTAACCTTCAACTCCCCCCAAATTCCGACAACAATTAAAATTGAATATGAAATTATAAAAGTAGGACAATACATACCAAACCCTCTTCAATGTTATAGATGCCACAAATTTGGGCATCACAGATTCCTGTCGAAACAAAAAAACGTGGAAAATGTAGTGAGAAAGAACCAGAACATAATGAAGAGAACTGTCCAAATGAGAGCCTATGCTCAAACTGTTTGGGGAAACCACTCTGCCCTCTCAAAACAATGTAGTATCTACAAACAGGAAAAAGAAATAATCATAATAAAATACAAAAAAAAAATATCTTTCTCAGAAGCACGAAAAGAAGTTAAAAATAACATGAAAGAAAACACCTACGCCTCCATGGTACAAAAAGCAAATAAAATAAACAATGAAGATAAAATAAAAGATACAACTGAAATAACAAATTTATGTAAGGAATTAAAAGCTTTCCTTGAAGAATTAAAAACCTTTTTAATTGAACTTAAATCGGATCAAAATAAAACTCAACAACCCAAATCAAATGGAATTAACCCAGAAGGAAAAAAACTCTGGAAAGAAAACATAGAACAAAACTCCAGCGAACCCTCTTCTTCCCAAACCCAAACCAAGAAAATGAAAAATAAACAAAAAGACAGTGACAACAGAACAAGAAAACACTCGATCAAGATCTAACTCAAAATCAAGAATCAATATATCAAATGAAAATAAATTTGAACCTATGGAATATATGGAAATAGAAGAGAAAGAAAATAAACAAAATCCAAAACAAAACCCAAAATCTGACTGAAGGACACCACAAGCAGTTGAAGACAAAGCTTCTAAAAACTCAAGAGATGGAAAAAAACTAGAGAGGACAAATGATATAAACCTAGAAGGTAACTTCGCTCCCCCAAAAATATAACTATGGTACATAAGATCCTGCAATGGAACTGTCGTGGAATAAAATCTAATTACAATGACTTACTCATACTTATGTCACTATTGTATCCAGCCGTCATCTGCTTACAGGAAACTTTTTTACAAGAAAATGCCAACTTAAAAATTATAAACAATACCATTATAACCACAATACAGGACATAGAGCTAATGGAGGAGTGTCAATATTGATTAGAAATGACATACTGCAAAGTAAAGTACACATTAAAACTAAATTACAAGCAATAGCAACACAAGTGACACTAGATAAAACCATCACAATTCTTTCCATTTATATACCCCCACAGGAACCAATAAATACAACAGAAGTAAACAACTTAATGGAACAACTTCCTAAACCCAGAATCTTACTAGGAGACATTAAGTCATAATCCTATCTGGAATAGCAAAAGCTAGATACTAAAGGTAAAATATTAGAAATAATTAACACCCATAACTTATGTCCATTAAATCATAAATCCTCAACCTACCTTAATCCCTCCAGTGGATCAGAATCGTCAATAGACTTAAGTATATGCGATCCAGAAATTTGTATGGAAAACGCATGTGGCAGTGATCATTACCCGACCATTCTAGAAAATCAAAAGCCTGCCAAGGAAGAAAAGATAGGTCCCGTCAGATGGAAACTGAAAAGAGCCAACTGGGAGGGTTTCAAAAACAAATGTAAACAATTACTGATACAGTCAAAAGACACAGACAACTCTATAGAATACTTTACCAAAACACTAATAACCATTGCTTCAGAAAATATACCAAAAAAGCAAAATAATTATAAAAAAAACTAAACCCTGGTTTGACAAAAACTGCCAAAAAGCAGTCAGAAACCGGGAAATAGCACTGTGAAAATTCAAAAAGGAACCCACAACCCAAAATTTGATTGAAATGAAAAAACTCAAAGCAGTAGCATGGAAAACTGTTAAAGAAGCCAAAAAGGAATGTTGGAAAAATATGTAAACAGCCTAAATACACATTCCAAAACCAAAACAATATGGGAAATGATGAGAAAAATAGCTGGAAAAAATCAAATATCCCCAATAATACATCTTAAAAAGAACAGCACTAAAGCAACCAGCAAAAAAGAGATAGCAAACCTACTAGCAGAGACATTTGCAGAAAACTCTAAAATGAATAAATATTAAAACCTACAAAAGTATAAACAAAAAGATATAAATAACCAACTAAATTTCTCGTCTAAAAATACAGAAGCCTACAACAACCTATTCACCAAAGCAGAACTAATAGAAGCCATAAAAAATATCCCACAATAAAGCAGTAGGCCCAGACCAAATCCACTATGAATTTATTAAACAACTGCCACAAGAATCGCTGAAATACCTTTTGAATATTTTAAACAATATTTGGACAACTGGGAAATTTCCCAAAATATGGAGCGAATCGATAATTATTCCCATACTCAAAGAAGGAAAAGAGGGAAACAATCCACAAAGTTACCGACCGATAGCATTAACAAGCTATCTATGTAAGACAATGGAGCGAATGGTCAATGCCAGATTGAGTTGGTTTCTAGAATAAGGAAAACACATATCAAAATATCAATGTGGATATAATAAAGGAAGAAGTACAATAGATCATATAATAAGACTAGAAATGGCCATAAGAGAAGCCAATTTAAACAAACAACATCTAATAGCCATATTCTTTGATATAGAAAAAGCATTTCATCAAACCTGGAAACATGGTATAATCAAAGATCTGCATAAACTAGGACTAAGAGGTTGACTACAAAACTTTGTAAAAGGATTTTTAACAGATACTCTTCCAAGTACAAATAGATGCTACACTCTGATTATCAAAAGCAAGAAGAGGGAGTACCACAGGGAAGTGTACTCTCCCCTACACTTTTCAAAATAAATGACATAATAAAAAACATCAAACCAGAAATACACTAGCCTTTACGTTGATGATTTTACAATATATTACAGATCGAGAAACCTCAACACAGCAGAAAAACAACTTCAACAATGCTTACATCAAATAAACAAATGGACACTTGAAAACGGTTTTAAAATATCAAAAACAAAAACAATCTGTACACTTCTGCCAACTGAAAAAATTACATAATAACCCAACTCTAAAACTAGAAAATGAAGAAATACCAGTAGTTCAGCAATACAAATTTCTAGGAATGATCTTTGACAGCAAACTGACCTTTAGACCATATATCAATTACCTAAAAACAAAATGTTTTAAAGCTCTCCAACTACTGCGAACAGTAGCCCACACAGAATGGGGAGCTAGCAAAGGAACCCTTCTTAAACTTTGTAGAACGTTGATCCGCTCCAAACTGGACTATGGCAGCATGGTCTACCAATCAACTACAAAGTCCTATCTAAAAACAATAAACAATACACCATGAAGACCTTCGAATAGCTCTAGGAGCCTATCCTACCTCACCTATAGAGAGTCTACACGTAGAGGCAAATGAACCTCCATTACAACTAAGAAAGGAAAAACTAGCAACTCAATACTATCTAAAACTCTCTTCCTGTCTTTCTAACCCCACACACGACTGTACTTACACCAAATCACAAAGAGAAATTTAATCTTAACACAAATAAAATCAAAACATTAGGACTCCAAATGGAAGGAATCATCCAAGAAAATAATATACAGTCTAATCAAATACTTAAAACCAACCAACCAATCAAACATACCACCATGGATAATCAAAAATCCAAACATAATATTAAGTTTAAACAAATTTATCAAAAACACACCCCACAACATACATTGAAAAATTCTCAAAAATAAAAGAAAAATATCAAAACTATGAAAGTATTTACACGGACGGCTCAAAAGACGAAGAAAAAACAGGGAGCGCAGCAATAACAAAAAAAACAATTATCAAAAAATGCTTGCCAAATGAAGCATCAATTTTCAGTGCAGAAGCTTACGCAATAAAACTAGCACTAAAATTCATTTCAAAAAACAAAGAAAACTATATTTTCTCAGATTCATTATCTGTATTAACATCCTTAAAAGGGAAAAAACTGGAAAATCCATTAATACAAAGTCTCCTATATAAACTACATTCAATGGAAAAAAGCAAAAATATCTTCTGCTGGATTCCTAGCCATGTCGCCATCAAAAGGAAGAGATAAGGCAGATACTGCTGCTAAATCATCTTTAAAAATGACAATAGATGAAAATCTTCAAATTCCATATACAGACTTAAAACCTAAAATAAACAAATATATAAGAAACAAATGGCAAAATTCATGTAAAAACCAAACCGGAAATAAACTATTTCAAATTAAACCTAAAATAGGAAAATGGGGAAATAATCTTGGAAATACTTGGAAAAAACAAGTCGTCATAACCAGAATACATATAGGACACACATACTTAACCCATTCTTATATATTAAAAAAGACAAATCTACCAAAATGCAGATG